>NQII01002417.1:8175-79008 GCA_002778355.1 Clitarchus hookeri | reverse complement strand
ATTCCTCCCGCCACTACACCGCATTCTCGGACACACTTGAAAATATCTTCCAGCATACTGCGTAGTCTATTCACGGGATCTTCAAGCTTTTTAGGATCAAACCTTTGGAAAAAATCACCCCACGTTGCCTAAATATGCAGGGGCCGCGGTGGTGTAGTGGTCAGACTACTCACCTCTCATCGCTCCCGGATTTCCGCATGCGGGAATCGCACCGGACGATGCCGCTGGTCGGCGGGTTTTCCCGCGAATCTCCCGTTTCCCCGCCCTAGCATTTCGGCGCTACCCCACACTCACCTCACTTAAATCTTATCGGCTCTCAAGACCTCGATGTTAACAGTCTCCCAAAAATCTCTCCACCCTAAAATGCCACGAATGACAAGCGTTTTATACTTTTCTTAAGTGCAATGTAGAGCCCAACAGAACTGATGGTCACGCAGCCGTGAATACAGGAGATTCCCTTCTACCTTGTCTTAATTTTTAGTCAGTATGTACCGCTCTCAAAGTGTTAAGTACTTTGTGTTTGGGTGGAACAGGAGAATGAGTTATACCTGGGGTGGCAGCCAGTGAACAAGTGAACTCTGATGGAGTGTGCAAAAGGACTGTGTAGTATAAAGACCCTGTCACACTGTCAAATTTTCGCCTTCAACTATATTTGACAATAACATTTGAAGACAAAATACGGCCATAAAATTTTTCCTTCCGACAAATTTTATCAAATAATCTTGAAATGTGTTTGAAAATGTGCCACACTGTCAAATTTTATTCTGGTAGAATGTAATTTGAATTATTATTTAAAAAAATTTCTTATAGTGAGATTTTGCTTTTGTTTTTCCATGCAGTCCATTACAGGAAGAAATGAAAGGGACGTTGTAATTTATTTTCGCTTCTTTACTAAATTTAAATTTTAGTTATCAGAGATGTTTCCTGCACAATTAAATTTAATGCCTCTGGGTTCCTAATATTATGTGCAATATTCTCTTAAAATAGCATTCATGCCCAGGCAACTTCTACATAAATTAATTATATTCATAACCTACTTCGTTTCGAGCAATTTTTCGTTATTTTGAACTTTCTTGACGTACATTTTTGTCGTGCACGATTCTGATCGGCTGAGATCGTCGAACATCAAAAACATTTTACAACCAGTCCAATCTTCAAATGTTTGATGTAAACTGAAGCCATCCAACTTTCTCAGACAAATATGGCGGCGTTTATGGCGTTTATATGAAGTCATAACTGGCCCACTTTATTTGACCAAATTTATTGGAAGCAGTTTGAGGGAAAAATTTGACAGTGTGACAGGGGCTTAACAGAGTACTTGAGAATACAGAAGTGAAATGGCTTTATTCCGCGAACTCTAGATACACTCGTCACCAAAATGGTGCCACTAGCCAGTACCATGTCGGAACACCGTTCGTCAATCAGCGCATGGTAACTGACTTGCCGGTTGGCAGCCCAGCCAATGGGTAACCCTTCGCAGCAAGCAGTAGCCAATCAGACACAAGGGCCGTTCCCAGTGCCTCGCGCAGCCAATCAGCGAATGAGTTCCCCCACATCAAATGAACTCATTACGTGTCCCGCCTACCTGAAGCTTTTTTTTCGCGCGTTTGAGGCCGAGAAGCGCGGGAGTGATAAGGACGACACTGCTAAGAACAACACGTGTGCCATCGCCATTAAGCGTAAGGCTCTGAACTGACTCGCAGTATTCTAGTCGCACTGCGTGTACCTATGGGACTTTCAGCAGTGATCCTATTATTTTATTGGCGAAGAGTCTGTAGGAAGATTTAGTGCAGGGCCTTTGAGTAGCTTTGTGTGTATTTTATACGTGTATTTTGAACTAAAGCGCCTTTAAAAAGCAGTTTTTAGCAGTTTTGGAGTACTCTGAAATGGAGTTTCTAACGTGTGTGACATTTTGAAAGTACCCAACAGCCCTTGTGTGAATTCCGTAGAATAGCACATTTAACGCACCTTTAATAGTTTCGCGGAAAAACGCGTATTTCAAACACTCTGCAACGCAGTTCAAGCATCAGGTACGCGGGAACCTTTACGGCTCTGTGTTCATCTGTACTCTGTGGTGCAGTCTTGTAATGCGAAATAGGTTGGGTCTCAAATAATATTTATTAGCTAAATAGGGAGGATAACTTTCATACAAGGTGTTTTTGAACTACATGTTGAAATTCAAACCACGGTATCTATGTATAAATCATAGCAGCAAAATGTTTGAAAAATTCATATAGTATTTTAAAATTTAAATTGAAGTTAGCATAACAGCGCCGGGAGTCCGCAACTTCACGTACCCGCTTGCGCAAGAAGTTGCACAATATCACGAAGGCGAACAGAACTGGTACATCACACAGTGACCGCCGAACATAGGCCACCATGAAAATACGTGCAAAAACTTACATCGCCATTACTGCTGTTTGTGCGCTGTCGGAAATAAAACGAAAACACTTCTGGCAACCTTTACTACTCAATTGCTGATCTCCCATTGTTCACCTAGTTTGACACACGTGTACTAAAAAGCAACCACTAACGGCGCGCTCGATTTTATGGTGTCCTATGTGCAGGCGCTCTTCGCATGGCGCGCCAGTTCCGTTCGCCTTCGTGATATGCAACTTGTGTACTCATGCACGTGAAGTTGCGGACTCGCTGCGCTGTTTGGCTAACTTCAAGTTCAATATGAAATACACTAGATGAATTTTACGAACATTTTGCTAATATAGTTTATTGTTCATATTAGCCCATAGATGCCGTGGTTTGAAATTCGACACGTAGTTCAAAAACATCTCGTACACTTCGGAAGGCTATGCGATGAGAAGAAAGATGACACCCAGCAGGTCTAAGAGTCCAGATGACCGGAATAAACTACACGCCCGCGCGCAACAGAGGAGACTTTGGTCGATATCGTCGCACTCTCTGGCCGCCTCCGCCACCGCCGCTTTCGTCACTTTCGCCGACAGCCGCTGGCGAGACGCCAAAGCTGAAGACCGCAGCAGGCTGCGAGGTCTCCAGACAAGCTTGCAACAAGCTCTCCCCGCTGTCCGGAAACGTAAACTGATCCCGCAATAACTCTCGCTGTCACCCCCTAACGTCGGGATTATAGTGTATTCGCGGTTTCTTTACACTTTTTTTTAATGCAACCTCGGAAAAATCACCCCATGGATGACGCGTTTGGTTAGTTCCTAAATGTGCCACGTATCACAATCGTTTTATACTTCCGTTTATATAAAAGTAACTTATTCAAGGTTAAACTGAACTTTTACTTATATTTGAGCTATAAATTAAAATACGTCATTCATAATTAATATCAATAAACTACAGTGAGAAAGTAGGTGTGTTGGTAATACCTAGTAAGACATAGTTCTTATGTAAAATACAATGAAACTGAATGCGCACGAACGAGGTGCGCTGTCCCTGTTGTGTACATTTCTAGACTCGGTTAAGCTTTGTTTGCATGGGGCGGAGGAATATCTCGGAAGTAGAACTTAAGCAGGGCCTTCAGAAAAGTCGGAAGTAACCGTGAATGGACTCTACGATGGCTTCACGTTACACATAACACACATCACGCTACACGCGAGTGAAGTGAGTGAGTGAGATATTTGGGCGGCTCTTAAACATGGAGGTCTTGAGAGCCGATGAGGATGAAGCGAGGTGAGGTATGGAGCAGAGCCGGGATGAAAGGGCGGGGGAAACGAGAGATCCTTGAGAAAACCCGCTGTCCAGCGGCGTCGTCCGGGGCGATTCCCACATGCGAAAATCCCCGCCGGGAATCGAACCACCGCCGCGGCCTCTGCGCTATAAGTAAAACGTGATATTTTTGGGTGGTGCATTATGATGCTTCACGTTTCACGTAACCACGTAACCCCTGTGCACTGTATAAAAATATCGGGGATAAGTATTGGTGCTTTTCCGATTGAAAACCCTGAAGATTCAATTTAAACAGGCGTATTTGTGTTTTAGCATTGATGTGGCAAGAACAGTTTGCGAAAGTGTGGAGTTCGTGATTTATACAAACTCTGAAAACAACTAGATCGCCATAACCTCCAGAACGAAATGTCTCTGGGAAATCCAATTTAGAAGATTTCTTCTTGGAGAAGAAATCCTCGACGCGGCTCAAACCCAGAAAGCCTTGAAATTGACGACAACGGCTGCGAAAGTCTGCGAACTGTCTCTGGGAGATGTAGAAGTGTTTTTTTTTTGTGTGCGTACGGAATAAATCGTACGCACGGTAATAAACTTTTATCTGCTGAGAAAATTAAATTGTATTTCGTGAAGTAGGCCTACTTAAAATTACAAACATAATGATTAACATTCCGCATTTCATGCAAGCATTTTTACAACTCTAAGAAAGATTGAACTGTGGAAATGTAACGCTCCCTAAATATTTACGAATTAAAAAATAATCGTAGCCTAACTTTTATTACTCTTTCGTCTTCATTTCCGGGAGAAAATTATATTATGCGGTACGTGAATTAAAAACGTGAGCAAACGACATCGCGAAAATAAAAACAGACGCATGAAAAGCAAAGATAACTCAACTTAGTCCCTATTGTGATTGGCCAGCGAGATTACGTCGCTCAGTGTTACGTATTATGTAGACTAATACGAAAAAACTAGACGCTGACAAGCTTTTCAATCACGTGAACGTTACGTGAATAGATCGCGATAGGTCTCCTTGAAACATATTAGTCAAGGTGTAGCATCCTTACGTGACCGTGTTAATTGTTACGTGTTACGTGAAGTCATCGTAATCTCGGCCTTAAGGATGTTCACGGTAAAGTGAGCACTTCAGAAATCAACCTATGAAAAATATAACTACCCATTAACCGCATATATGCTACCACACACGCTGGCTATCAGTTAAGTTGGCAGCGAATTAAGTAAAATAGTTCCAAGTATTGACGTTGTATTGCGAGTGTAACGTTTAGATTTACTGCAAATCAAGTCGGCGTATAATAATTACTATTTTAACTTTACACATATAAGAGTACAAATTAGCATATTAGTATAATTTCGATTCATAACAATGATACGTTTTCACTTGTCTGACGCACGAATAATGTCATTAGACCAATGGTGGAATGATACACAATGACGACAACGGTACATCTTAAATGGTCTCCCTAATGAGAATTTTTAAACTCCTCAAGGCCGCATTCGGCCCGCGTAAGGAAGCATTGTGACCGCGATGGAAAATAACATAAAGAAGCTTCGGGCGTGTTCTGTCTCTTAAGAATTTTAAGCGCTGACTATAGGATTTTAATACAGCGATATGTTCCGAAAAGATACAGCACTGTCGCTATAGTTTAAAACACTGTTTTATAGGAGAATAAATACAGCAAATAGAGGGCTACTCACAGCGAGTTTTGCTGACTTTGACACTTTTCAACCAAATTTATGAATTGGCGACAAAATCAATTCTGTACTGGAAAAAAAATTTAATTTAAATTATTAGTAGTTTTTTAAAATTATAATATATACACCTGCTTAAAATGAGACGTATGTGATAACTAGGGAGGCTTCCAGAAGTTCTCAGATAACCATGAACTGCCTATACGCGCCTTATTACTACCACTCCTCCTCCTCTCCATTTCAAACAGGCTCGACGGGGAATGACGAGACAAGGTGCACCATGTAAGAATGCAGAAGGGACATTTAATGTGGTCGTCTTCATTCGTCTGTTGCCTGTGCAATTGTCTTTATAGTCCATTCACGGTTACTTCCAACTTTTCTGAAGCCCTGCTGAAGTTCTACTTTCAGGATATTCCTCCGCCTCATGCAACAAAAGCTTAACTAAGTCTGAAAAATTACACCGAAGGGGCATAACTATTTCGTACTAGGCATTACCAACAAACATAATTTCTCTTTCCATTTATATTAATCATGAATCGTCCTCATTATTGTATTGGAAGATGCGTTTTTGACAAGCGGCCTGGCACTTTGTAAACCAATCCTAAAGGTTCCTTCTTAGAGTGTCAGGATTCTCATTGGCCCAGAGAGATCGGAAGGTAAATTCATAAACACACGACAACCAATAATGAAAATATATTTCGATAAGTGCATAGTGCGTTGGAACCTAGAAACCAGTCAACTTTCCTCATCGTTAATGGTACGTGATTCACGTACCATTACGATAACGATTCCCGTATCATAACGATAAACCATCGTTAGTGGTACGTGAAATTCGCTATTTCTTTTTGCAGCCCAGACACCTCACTTCTTTACATAGCCTACATCGAGGTACAGGTTTACTCATTGACTGCTACCATGGTGAGAGGTTTTATTTTTATTCGACTTGGTTGCGACTGATAAGAGACCATACCATTTATTTAGGTAAGACACCTTTATACGCGCAATGCCAGTTAATTGAGCAGCTGCGAATATGCTGGCGTTCGCTCTTTTCCATGACTTGTTTTTTCCCTGATTTTCGTCGTTCATCAAAAAGCGAACATCAGTGCAGTGCAGAATAGTTACGAACACAGAAGAGAAACTGTTGGACGCATCGCGAACTACAGCCACACACACACGCCAGCAGAATGGCCATTCTGGCTAGCAATATGGCGGAGAATAGTTCGCATATCAGCTGCGCCTGCAGGCTGCTAACCCACCAGATAGCAGCTTTGCCAATCAAGTATCTCCAGAAAAGTGCAACAACCAGTCAGGTCCGAGGCCTGTTTTCTTGGCCTCGTGCGGTCAATGAGCGCCCAAAAGAAACTACCGCGCCTTTTAGATTCTGTATATTTACCCATTCGGTAACTATATCCTGCAGATGTTTACTAGCCGTCGCTAATAAGAAGTTCCCTTGAAAAGCATGAGCTAGGGGTAAGAATTCCCCCCCCCCTTAGCCGGTGTCCGCGGTGGTGTAGTGGTCAGACTACTCGTCCCTCACCAAGACGAACCGGGTTCGATTCTCTGCGGGATCACTCCCCGGTTTTTTGCACGTTGGGATCGTGCCAGACGATGCATGCCGCTAGTCGGCGGGTTTTCTCGGGGATCTTCTGTTTCTCCCACCCTTGCATTTCGGCGCCACTCCGTACTCACCTAGTTTCACTCTCATCGGCTCTCAAGACTCCAATGTTAAGAGCCACCCCAATCTCCCCACCACCTGCCCCTAATTATATGCCACCGGAGGAGCCTGCTCTCATTCAACAACTCAACACGCCGAGCCCAGAAGGGGGCCTGGCCGCGTTCCAAGGGCTCTAGGGCGGAGTGCTGGAAGCACTCGAGAAGAGAGACCGCGGCGATAACGGTAGCGCAGGATAATGGGCGCCATGTGCGCCGGTGGAACAACAAACACGCACAGCCGCCGTAGCCTTCCTTCTCCCTGACAGACGGGCCGAGAGGAAGTCGTCGGCGGCGGGGAGAATGCGAACAAACCCGCGAGTTTTACGTTCTCGTTGCTTCGTCGGAACGCGACCACTTGGCGTGGGCGACCGGAAGAATCCTTCGTCCCGGATGGGAACGAAAGACGAAAACACACACACGAGCCCCAGAATTCGCCGATCCGCAATTCCAGTGCAAGTTCGAGAATTTACTTCTTGCGCGAGGCACGGGTCGCAATACACTCTAAATTTGAAACAACGAGAATTGAGCCAAATCAGAGAAAACAGTGAGAATTGAGCAACTGATAATCAGTGCTATATTACTAATTAATACAGCAGTTGAATTGCACTGATTTATTTGTGATTTCCCACTGAATGTGTCAAAAATTCCACTGCTATAAATCACTTGTTCGCAGTAAATTAATTTGCTTGATTCGCCGATCAGCAGTAGCTTAACAACTGACTTCCGGTGAATGTTATTTCACTGAATGATATCACTGATTCGGATTTAAGAGTGTAGACTTCCCCGATTTCCTTGAAAAAATTTCCTAGTACTCAGTGGCGTGTGGTGAACTGTTGCATGGTAAGCTGGTGCTTGCTCACTACTGTACATTATCGGTGCACGCAGCAGGAGCCAATAACCACCGTGCAGCCTAGGGGAACTGAATGCATTCCGACCACTTACAAGCGAGCAGCAAGGTGCCCATTACACGCGTCCTGTGGCGTCAGCTGCCAAACTACGGTCTAGTGGTGGAAGTGCAAACTAGCAAGCAACAGAGTACAACACAGAGCTAACGTCTGCTTACCTTGCAACAGTTCACTACAATCCACTGCTGGTGGCTGAGGTCGCTATAGCACCTCTGAACCACTAGTTCCCGATTCGGATCCCCGAGTGATTCAATGGCCCATCGGCTACCGTTTCTGTTATTCCTTTCAGTCACGGTGTCGTATACATATATGTGACGCTGTGCGGGAAGTGGAATTAATGGTCCACACTGCATACGGCAGAAAACAGCGTCCAAAATAAAGGAAGTCCCTCGTGAAGTTAGAGATGCCACTCGTTATCGATATTTTAGTCCATTAACGGTTATTTTCCCATTCTTATGAAGTCCTGCTAAAGTTTACTTTCAGGCTATTCGTCTGCCTCATGAAAACATAGCTTAACCAAGTACAGAAAATTACACCAAAGGGACAACGCACCGCATTCCTGCGCACTCAGTTTAATAATATTTCGCATGAGAACTATTTCTTACTAGGCATTACCAACCCTCCTATTTCCCCTATGTTTTCATTCGTATTAATTATAAGTAGTTAGAAATAGACAATTGTAAGGCAGTGGCAAGCCACGGTAGACGAGGGGACGAGCGGCGGCCATCTTGCATGACGTCATTTCCCTATTTTCCTCTGACTACGGCAATTTTGCCAGCCAGTGCCGGAAAAACCTGCCGCATTTGACAGAAAATTTCCTCCAAAAAAATATGTCTTGCACAATCCGGCTGACATTGCTCAAGTTTGCACAATGCGGATGGACTCAGCTGAAAACTGTGCAATGTCAGCCAGAATGTGTAATCAGGTACGCGAGGCTCTCGAAAGGGTCTCGGCTACGATTGGGTACGCGAGGCTCTCGAAAGGGTCTCGGCACCGATTGGCTATGCGAGGCTCTCGAAAGGGTATCGTCACTGAGACTACTGTCGTGTAACGCCTTTTGAGTAGAAGCCTCGCTGACCCCCTTCACGAGCGCCTACCAGTTGACACGTGTCACGAGGCAGGTGAACAGCCAGAACGGATCGCAGTTACACGTGTCAAGGTTGTGCCGAGTAAGAGCTGGCATATCGCCTGAGCACCCGGATAGTGCTACGTACATATGTAGGAGAGGGAGAAATCGCAGAGCCAAGCAAGAGCACCTCTAGCAAGCCCGTGAGATCAGCTGAGCGCCGAGATATCACAAAATAATCATGTGTATTTCGCCGGAAATCAGAAAACACGCCCCACGGAGAAATAGCTGACAGAGTAAGCTAGGAGCAAGGTGCCACCTTCCCCCCTGCCCACCGACCTTCAGGAACCAGGGCACGTTTTGTGAAAGGCATTGTTCTGTTCGCATCCAACCAACCCTCCCCCAACAAGGCGACACGTGCCGACAATTAGAGAAGGAAGCTAGGGACTATATAAGCTTCCTTGCGGGGAAGGTGGGGAGACAGTTCATTACCACTGCGCCGAGGGAAGAGTTGCGTCAAGGAATCGCGAGAAGACGTGAGCACGAGCCCGACAGCCATCCAGTAAGACGACACCAGATGCAGGCCTTTGCCCAAGGCCTACCACTTCGCTGGAGCTCATCCCCAGATGGCAGCTTACCAGCACCCACAGCAGAGATAAGTATACTGTCGCCGTCCAGAGAAGCCCCTCTCCACCACGAAGTCGTACACAGTTAATACGAGTAGCCAGAATAGAGTACCACACCTCGGAAGTGTTGCTGTATGTTGTTTTTTGTTCAAACTCGAGACAATATATTCGTCCTTCAAAATGAAACAGCAAAAGACTACCTTATTGAAATACCCCTTTACTTTCTAGGCACCTTATAGTCTATGCCTGGAGGAATTAACTACGACACTATAAGTCGCCCTGTATTCTCCACAGGTGGGGTAAAGCGCAAGTTACATTGGCTTCCCCAACCACATAGCATCACTACATTAGGCTCTCATTGCGTACTTATAAGCATAGTTGGCCATAATTTCAGAACCGTTTAAAATACAGTCACCGTATTGATAACATATTCATCACCTCCGACAAGGAAAATGAACGCAGGGTCATTTATCCCCTATGCGAACTTATAAGCATAGTTGACTGTAATTTCCGAATCGTTTAAGATATTGTCGTCAAATTCGTAACATAGGCACCACGTCAGACAAGGAAAATGATCGCAGGGTATTTATGCCATATGCGTACTTGTAAGAACAGTTGACTGTATTTTCCGAATCATTTAAGATACAGTCACCAAATTCATAACATANCACTGTATTCTCCACAGGTGGGGTAAAGCACAAGTTACATTGGCTTCCCCAACCAAATAGCATCACTACATTAGGCTCTCATTGCGTACTTATAAGCATAGTTGGCCATAATTTCAGAACCGTTTAAAATACAGTCACCATATTGATAACATATTCATCACCTCCGACAAGGAAAATGAACGCAGGGTCATTTATCCCCTATGCGAACTTATAAGCATAGTTGACTGTAATTTCCGAATCGTTTAAGATATTGTCGTCAAATTCGTAACATAGGCACCACGTCAGACAAGGAAAATGATCGCAGGGTATTTATGCCATATGCGTACTTGTAAGAACAGTTGACTGTATTTTCCGAATCATTTAAGATACAGTCACCAAATTCATAANTATATGCATAGTTGGTCCTAATTTCCAAACCGTTTAAGATAAAGTTGCCAAATTCGTAACATAGGCATTTCCTCCAACAAGGACAATGATCGCAGGGTCGGTTATTTATGCCCTATGCGTACTTGTAAGAACAGTTGACTGTATTTTCCGAATCATTTAAGATACAGTCACCAAATTCATAACATACGCAACACTTCCGTCAACGAAAATGATCGCAGGGTCATTTACGCCCTAAAAGTTCAGTTGACCGTAATTTCCTAACCGTTTAAGATACAGGCACCAAATTCGTAACATAGACATCGCCCCGACAACGAAAACGATCGCAGCAAAGTAATTTATGCCCTAAGCGAACTTATAAGCGTATTTGGCTGTAATTTACGAACCACATGTGTGTAGGGCCTGCACGCACTCATCAATACCCACCACCACCACCACCACCCTTGTCGTATGGTAGAGAAAGTGTCTACCAACTCGATCCCCCTTAGCGACAGCTAGCCTCCCTTTACCGACCAATAATATCTAGACTGGATATATAAATGTGAAAACGTTTATGTAAATAAAAGTCAGCATGGATAACTTACAACAAACTGCGATATGCAAAAAGCAAGATATATACAAACGTGATACATGTACGATGTGCATAGTCGTGGTAACTGTAAAAATACTTATATAATAATATAAACGATCATCATCAGTCCTACACAAGGGTCGGCAGCTCGAGTCATCGCTAACATGAGTAACCCTTAACAACGAGCCATAGAATGAAAAAAATAAAGACATACATAATTGCAATGTTAACAAGTCATACATAGCCAAGGGTTACATTAAAACACGCACGTATTAATATAAATAAACAGTGACAAACTAATGCGAGGGTCAGAGAAATCGTGTTTGTAAACAATATGAAACTGTCCTATGCATTAAAAAAGTCACACATTTGTATATGCCTTGCTTTTTGCATATCGCAGTTTGTTTTAAGTTAGCCGTGCTGACTTTAATTTTCGTATACGCTTTCACATTTATTTATCCAGTCTGGATGTTATTGGTCGGTAAGGGGAGGCTAGCTGTCGCTAAGGGGAATCGAGTTGGTTGACACTTACGCTACGATGTGACAAGGGTAGTTGGGGGGGGAGGGAGGTATTGACGAGTGCGTGCAGGCCGATGTGTATGTGTATGTATGTACTATTTCCGACCCTACACACCTGTGGTTCAGAAATTACCGCCAACTATGCTTGTAGATGCGCTTAGGACATACATGACCCTTCTGTCATTTTCCTTGTCGAGGATGATGTATATGTAACGAATTTGATGACTGTATCTTAAACGGTTCGGAAATTACAACCAACTATGCTTATAAGTTGAGGGGAGCGACGCTTATGTTACGAATTTGGTGACTGTATATTAAACTGCAGTCTTTCCATTGTTCGGGATCCACTCAATAAAGTAGCTGCTGTTCTTGTTCTGGATGTTCAGCATCTGCTCATCCACCTCCTTCATGGACATGTGGCCACGGAAGACTGTAGCAACTGTGAGGTAACGGCTGTGGCGTGGATCGCAGGTAGCCATCATGTTCTTGACATCAAACATCTGCTGGGTAAGCTCTGGTACAGTAAGGGTGCGGTACTGTTGGCTACCTCGAGAAAGAGCGTGTAGGTGATAAATGACCCTGCGATCATTTTCGTTGATGGGAGTGTTGTGTATGTAATGAATTTGGTGGCTGTATCTTAAACGATTTGGAAATTACAGTCAACTATGCTTATAAGTACGTATAAGGCATAAATGACCCTGCGATCATTTTCGGTTTCGGGGGCGATGTCTATGTTACGAATTTGGCGACTGTATATAAAAACGGTTCAGAAATTACGGTCAACTATGCTTATAAGTTCGTAGGGCATAAATTATCGTGCGATGCGTGCTGTACTTAAGTCGACACAACACTTGTTTCGTTGTCACAGCCAATGAACTGTAGGCTACACACTCGGCTACAGTAATATCAACCAATCATGACCTAGACTAATAAGATGGTTTGCGAATTATTCACCCATAGGTAAGATCATTGGCCATTGAGTTTCGCAGTGTACAGTGCCGATCAAAAATCACCTACACTTGCGTAATGTACACAACTGTGTTCACTGGGTCTGATGGGTTAACGTGTGCGCGGATTATTCCGCGAAAAATCACTACACCTATGGCTGGCTGGCACGCGAAGGAATAAAACAGCTCAACGATAAGTTCTTCAAAGTTTAATGGTTGTTTAAGATTTATTGCGGAATGACTGGCAAAAAGCTAAGAAATATGGAAGAATCAAACAGTTAATAGCGCATGAAGTAACGAGCCAAAGGCAACAAACCAAACTGGACAAGAAAAATTATGGACAACAACCCACGATGAACACAAACCAAGAAAATATTGTTTTCTGATCACATTTTACGTAACCGTTCTAAAGTAATTAAACCCAACGGAAAAACACAGAGAGACGACACAATGAAAAAAAAAAAGGAATACAATTCCCACTGGGGTGTAAATTGTGGCTATTATCTGTGTCGTGTGTTATGTTTCACTGTCCTGCTTTGTCTTCTTTATTCGGGACTTTTTGCTCGTACGAGTTTTTTCTGTGAGTCGTTCCTCTGATGTGTGTTTTTTTTTTGTGTTTAATTATTTTATATCGTATCCTTAAACTCTGGCAAGAAATAAACTTTTCCTGATTTTTGTGTATTGTCACTGTAGTTCAGGATATTTCTCATCCAGTTCGTTATCTTTTGTGCGTTGTTTCGTGTTCCATTAGCTGTCCAGGTTCTTCTACAGTGTCTAGCTTTTCGTCCTTCGTGTTCTGAGATATTTTTTAAGGGTTATTTTCGGCGGTGGATTCAGTCCATTTAAATATTCAAAACAGAAAGGGAAAGTCAGCCGTATAGTTCTTGCCACGGGAAGCGCCCCGCTTGAAAACCATCCTCAACCCACCACTGGAACTTTACGCAAAGTCCGTGGCAAAGCTGCGACAAGATTAGCTCCGCGGTTTTGTGACGCCACGGGCGAGCGACGTCGGACAAAGGACGGACAATTATGCAAGAGGGGCTGGACGGTATCTGCAAGGCATGACCAGCACAATACCTCAGTCGTCTGCTATTGCACCGCTGGGGCCTGCAGCTGGAACATGCAAAAAAAAGTACCCAGACATTGGTAATCCCTGATGAACACACGGCGTGCCGTGTTGATACGTCAGTCGAACGTGACGACATTATATTCGACGTTAATTTTTCGACGTTCATCGTTAGCTCATTTGAATGATTTCACATAGCCGCGAAACATTTTCGAGTTCGTTTTTTTTTTTTACTGGAAGTATGAAAAAATGACCTTGAAGAACTACTTAACGTAGATGGTCAATTAAAAATGTCAGNCAAGGCATGACCAGCACAATACCTCAGTCGTCTGCTATTGCACCGCTGGGGCCTGCAGCTGGAACATGCAAAAAAAGTACCCAGACATTGGTAATCCCTGATGAACACACGGCGTGCCGTGTTGATACGTCAGTCGAACGTGACGACATTATATTCGACGTTAATTTTTCGACGTTCATCGTTAGCTCATTTGAATGATTTCACACAGCCGCGATACATTTTCGAGTTCGTTTTTTTTTTACTGGAAGTATGAAAAAATGACCTTGAAGAACTACTTAACGTAGATGGTCAATTAAAAATGTCAGTTGTACCAAGGAGCAGTGTTTTTTTTAGTGTAAAAACTGATTAGACATCCATATAATTAGTAGAATTATTTAAACTCTTATCAGTTTTTTATACGAGCACCATAGACGTTCGTATAGTCATGGAACAGGGCCATCTGGTTTCCGCGAAAAGATTTTAACTGTCTCGCATTGTAGGTGTCTGCCAGCGAATCACGGACACTCGATGTCAGAGTTACCTTATTCTGATTGTCCCAGTCAGGTAAGGAACTCTCTCCCGAAAAAAAAACACGTGGCCAATAACCAAAGCAAATCAGAACGTACGCCATAGGACATTGGAGTCTAGCCTTCGCGTACATCATTTCGCGAAAAAAAGGTGGTCCTATCATGGAACCCTACTCAGATGGCGCAGTGGTTCCTAGTACAAATATCAGCCAGTATAGTCTATTCGCGGTTTCTTCGCACTTTTTGGATCAAACCTTTGAAAAAACACCCCATGAATGATATGTTTGGTTGTTTCCTAATTATGTTACGTATCACAAACGTATTATACTTGTGTTAACGTAAAATAACATTAAAGTACCTTAATTTTGGTTAAATCGAAATTCTATTTATATTTTATCTATAGTTCCTTCACGGTTACTTCCAACTTTTCTGAAGCCATGCTAAAGTTCTACTTCCAGGAGATTCCACCGCCTCGTGCAAACAAAGCTTTACCAAGTCTAGAAAATTACACTAAAGGGACTGCGCACCACATTCGTGTGCACTCAGTGTAGTAATATTTTACATAAGAAATATTTCTTACCAGGCATTACCAACATACCTGTTTTCTCACTGTTTTTATTCGCATTAATTATAAATGAACTATTATAATTTATAAATAAAACAAAAATTTAAAGTTTTAGTAGAACCAAAAATAAGATACTTTCGCGCTAACAGAAGTATAAAACACTTGCTATAGGCCTACATGACAAATTTAGGAAATAACAAGACACGTCATACATGGGGTGATTTTTCAAAGGTTGGATTCAAAAAGCGTGAAGAAACCGCGAATAGACTTTTAAAATTATAATAATTAATTTCTAATTAATACGAATAAAACCAGGGAGAAAATAAGTGTGTAAGAAATAGTTCTTATGCAAAATATTATTGAAAGGAGTGTGCACGAATTTGGTGTGTTGTCCGGTTGGTTAAATTTTATAGACTCGGTTAAGTTTTGTTTGCAAGAGGCGGAGGAATATCCTGGAAGTAGATCTAAAGCAGGGCTTCAGAAATGTTGGAAGTATCCGTGAATGGACTAAAATAGATACAACCATTCAAATGATGCTACCGTGCCCTCAGATTATTTCTCCTGGTAACTTACTAGCCAGTCTGCAGCCCAGACTATATGGAATCTATCAAAGCACATGGTGGCCAGGCACGAGGTCCGTTCCCAGAACTTCGTGCAGCCAATCAGAGAATGGGCACGCCCACGTGAAAGAACCCGCCATGCCATTCCGTCACTGTGTACTCATACTCTGTGATCTCGCGCCTTCGCTTGGCCTCCTGTTTGAAGTGTAAACAATAAGAACATTATTGTGCTTAATGTGTACAAGATCAAACCGTAGTAGTAAACAGCTCCAGCAACATTGTTAATTCTTTAAAATGCATCGCTGTTTGAGGGAACTGGACAATACACTGAGCTTGGATGTCAATATTTATTCGCGCAGTATATCAGCAGCTCAAGCCGCTGAACGACAGTATCATGAAATGGAATAAAAATATTTTCACACCATATTTTAAATATTTTGGATTTTGGATTTCTAACAAAAATCAATGCAAGATTTCTGAAACAAAGTTCATTAACCTGATCCGAAACCAAAATGGATATAACCAACGACGAAGGCGGCTTTCAACATACACTACGGGTGTTAAAAATAAAATATAGGAATTCATTATTAAAAATAAATCTGAACTTTAATTTGGCCAACCGAATGCAAGTATGTAATTTAACTAACATACGAAACTGCATGTAAAAAATAAAGATACATATTCTAAACTGCCTTTCGCGATACCGCAGTTAATAAAAAAGGCAAAAGTTTTCTTAGAGTACGGAATGGGACGCATTTGTACATTTCAGTTGGACAGCCTGTTTGTATTTACGCCTTGATGTTGCAGGAAGGACAGGACAAAGAGACGTTAAAGACCGAGGGACACTGCAATTGTAGTAAGGCCCTTAGAGTGGCAAGACCTGAAGGGCTGTTTTTGCCAATAACGACAGTCCAGCACTAGAGCGACCAATCTCCTGTCACGCAGTCACACAGGTAAATGATCTCTAGAGACACAAAAATTTCGCGAATTCATTTGAAGACAAGCTATACTTCAAACACACATACTTGCTTCTTTCAATGGATCGCAGTTTGTAAGAGACGCCCTGGCCGAATTTGAGCAAATAACTAACCTGCAAGTAAACAAGGCCTGAATCCCGTGCTACCTGGTATGAGGTAAAACTGTTGCATCAGCCAATAAACAACTATTGTATATTCGCGGTTTCTTCACACTTTTTGAATCAAACATTTGAAAAATCAACTAACTATGGCATATATCACATGCGTTTTATACTTCTATTAAAATAAAAGTCTCTTACTTTTGGTTATCTTTAACTTTTACGTATATTTTATTTATAAATTTTACTTTATATTTTATTTATAATTCATACGAATGAAAAATGTGAGAAAATAGATGAGTTGATAATGCCTAGTAAGAAATAATTCTTATGCAAAATATTATTTAAGTGAGTGCGCACGAATATGATGCGTTGTCCCCTGGGTGTATTTTATAGACCTGGTTAAGGCACCCGCCTACTTGTTGTTTGAAATGCGTTGCGTAGTGTTTGAAATACTCGTTTTTCTATTAAACTCATGCGTCCAATGTGCTTCTCTACGAAAAGAACACACGCATCAGACGAGAGCTGCTGGTTGCTTTCAAGACGTCACGCACATTTGAAACACATTCAAGAGTACTCCAAGATGGCTAAAAACGGCTTTTCAAAACGTTGCATCTCAAATTATACGCATCCAGATACATGCAAAACTACCCAGGGCCCGTCATTGAACCTTCCTACAGACTTTCCACCAATAAAATAATAGGGTCACCGCTGAAAGTCCCATAGGTACACGTAACACGACGATAACACTTCACGCCAGTTCACAGCCTTGTATTTAGTGGCGATGGCGCACTTAATGTGCGTGGCAGTGTCGCCCTTATCGCTCCCGCGCTTCTCGACCTCAAACGCGGAAAAATACGCTAGGTAGGCGGGAGCCTTCAACTTTGTTTGCATGAGGCGGAGGAATAGCCTGAAAGTAGAACTTTAGCAGGACTTCAGAAAAGTTTTAAGGAACCGCGAATGGACTATAAGTAGAGACCTGCGAAATTCGCGTTATTATTTAAGGCCATACTGAACTACAAGTCACTGTGTGCTTGACCCACTTCAATCGTTGGCCGGAAATATGTCTGGCACACCTTGGTGAACTCTTGTGCCAGTAATATTAGTTCAGCGGTGGAGTGGCCAATCTCTTGTACAAGAACAAGTGACATTCATTAAAGTGCAGCGGCCAATGAAACAACGGACTGTGCTCAGTTGTTTATAAGTAGGGTCAGTGATATTTCGCGAAAAGATTTCGAGACACGATAAGGTTCAAAGCACTGTAGGGTCGTCCAGCTTCTTCGATTGGCTAAAAAATGTTATGGCCCGTGTTAACGGTTTGCGCACGAATCACGAAGGTTCAGTGTCTGAGTTACTTAGTCCTGAGTGGCTTGGTCAAAGACGGACACGGCACCAGCAGCCAATGGAGGTATAACAACAGCTGAGGTGTGTATATAGTATTGAAGTCTACTGTGTGCTCCGATTTTTACGCGAAAAGTCACTGACCCTATTTATAAGACAGTGGAGTCTTATCTTATCACCGAAAGATAACGCGAACTTCGCACGCCTCTTACCATAACTGAGGCTCGGGTACACAAACGATTGTAGAGTCCAGCTTGTCGCCAAATTAATCCGCGAAATTTCCAGCTCTCTAAATTGATCTTGTATGAAGGACATCAGCTAATGAAATCTCGGATTGTGCTCAGGTATGTATAGCGCAGTGAAGTCTAGCTTGTCTCAAAATAACAACGCGATATCTGCAGGGTTCTACTGTTTAGAAAGGAACGCCTGTTTTCCGCGGTACTCCAAAACGCTTTAGTTCAATCCACTTTCGTTATTGGATTATTTTAATTGTCACGCGTCTTAGATGCCTGCCCGTGAATCACGGGCGTTCAGCGATGCAGAAACTTAATTTTTATTGGCCCAGTCATTTAATAAAAGTTTTCTCACGCAGTCATGTACGTAGATATTGACGTCTAGTCTGTGCGTAAATCTTATCGCGAAAACCAGGTTGCTCTAATGATTAGCGATTATTAAACCTACCTGCTGTGTCCCACGAGATTAATGGTTCGTACTACTATCGTCAAACACCAAGTAAACCGCTTATTGGTTGAGATAACAGAGCGAGTATCGTCCCAGCTAAAGTAAACACAGTACGGATCAAAAGATTATTTAATTTGCAACGCTTAAAACTCGAAATGACGTGGTACTGANACACCGCTTATTGGTTGAGATAACAGAGCGAGTATCGTCCCAGCTAAAGTAAACACAGTACGGATCAAAAGATTATTTAATTTGCAACGCTTAAAACTCGAAATGACGTGGTACTGAAAGAATTAACCCGTTCAGTTCCGAATTAATTTACGAGCTCAAGTGTTGCAATCGTTACGTTTTTTTATGTACGCTGTACTTGTGTGCCGCATACTTCTCGCAACCAATGAACAACGCGCTACGTGTTCGTTTACGTAAGCGTTAACCATTCACAAATCGGAGGAGCAGAAAATTCAACAAATCAGACTACTCGAAAGGAAGACGTTCAAAACACCGGCCACTGATCCTTTGTTGTGTACAGTGCCGATCATAAATGTCCCTAATGTGCAACATGTCCTCAATCTCAGCAACAGGGACTGAAAGGGTTAAGTCGCAATAAGACGTAATATTCCACAAACGAAAGTTATTTTTTATAACTACTTCACGCTGTCACTCCACATTGTTACAAGCATATTCTAAGACCTATGCCTATGCTAATCGTACACATGCTAATTATGACAAGTACAGTATGTCTATATCCAACCCCCACAAACTTATAAGCATAGTGAGCCATGTTTTCTGAACTGTTTAAGATATAGCCACCAAATTCATAATATAGACATCACCTCCGACGACGAACAGAGTGACGTGGCAAGTACATTTTAAAACCTCTTATAAGCATAGTTGGCTGCCATTTTTCATTCACCGAAACTAGGGTCACCAAATTCATAAGACAGGCATCAACAACGATGACGAACGGAGTGGTAGGGTCAAGTTTAACTTAAACATAGTTGGTCGTCATTTGCCATCCACCAAAGCTATAGTCATAAAATTCATGACATCAGCATTGCCCCTGACAACGAACAGGGTGGTCGGGTCAAGTACCATTTAAGCACTTGTATAAGCATCGTTGGCCGCCATTTCCGAAATGTTTAAGATACAGCCACCAAATTCATATAATAGACATCTCTCCCGATGACGAACAGACCAGCAGGCACAACTATGCCTTAACCTATCTTATAAGCATAGTTGACCGTAAATTGCCATCTGCTGAAGCTATAGTCACCAAATTTAAGTCATATGCATCGCCCCTGAAAACGATTAGGGTGGCACGGTCAATTAAACCTTAATTAAGCCTTTTTATAAACATAAATATCTGCTATTTACTCATAAACATAGTTAACAGCCATTTTACACCCATTAAAGTTATAGTCAACAAATTAACATAATAGGTATTACTCCTGACTTCGATCAAGGTTATGTGGCAATTACGCCATAAGCATTTCATGGAAGGTTTTAAAATTAACTATAGCACATGATGTGTCTATATCCATGTTTATTTTGAAGAAACTTACGAATAATGTGTTAAGTACCCATATAATTATTAAAAAATTATGTACTTATAAAAAATTAAAGTCATATTGTGTGATGTATCTACAGTCCAGTATTTTTATTTTATTTTTTATAAATTCGAATATGAAGTCAGAAATGTAGATTACTTGCCTCCCTATGTCAGTTTCCACACTGTATTAAAGAGAAATGCCTAAAATGTGGTGACAAGTTTTTCAAACCTAATTATAGTGCATAATGTGTCTTCGGTCACGAATATTTTCAAAACTTGTTCGAATACGATATTAAGTACTAATATATTTTTATAAATTAAGTATTTCATATATTTAATTCTTAAGTTTTAAAACTTAGAGACCTTAGTATACTGTGTTGCATGTCTACTGATGCATATTTTTAAGGTAAATTCAACTATATATGAACCGACGATTGCATCTCTATGTCCCGGAGCCATATTTCAATTAATATAAATACCTTAGAATGAAGGATTCAAAAGTAAATATGGAAGCAGCCTATCCGTAGACTCGTCGCACAAAAACTATTTGTTGGAATTGTGTAAAATTTCATTAAAGTCAAATTCTTTACAGTCATAGGTATTTTTACAACAGATATACCAATAAGTGTGCCTAAGGCACTGAACATTGCTTTGCAAATGCGTAAAAGAAATAACAGTCACCAACATTTTAGCAGTTATAAGGATTCGGCAGCCGATATTTTCTGCCGACCTTACACAGTCTTTTTTTCCCCCCATAATCCACCTTGTTTCTGTCCAAGCATATTGTGTCTGGGAACTATCTAGGGCATGGGTCGCAGCTGTGGACCAGTGGTCATATTGTGCTTATCCGTCATCTACGATATGGCACTTGAGTGTGGGCCAGTGGACTAGAGACCATATTTTATCTGTCCAAGCATATTGAGTCTGGAAATCATCTACGAAATGGGTCGCAGGTGTGGACCAGAGTACTAGCGGATATACTGGGTCTGGTAAGCATCTAGAACATGGCACTTCGGTGTGGACCAGTTGACTGGTAACCATATTGTACCTTTCCACCATCTTGTTTATGTCCAAGCATATTGTGTCTGAAAAACATCTAGGAATAAGTAGCAGGTGTTGATCAGAGGACTAGCGACCATTTAATGTCTGCCCAACATCTTATTTCTGTCCACCATATTGTCTCTGGCAACCATATAGGGCATGGGTCTCAGGTGTGGACCAGTATTAAACATCTTGGCACAATAGCATTATATTATTTGGGCAGTCTGGGAAAGTGTGCATATAGTCGTACTCAACATACTCTATTTCACATCGCTAGTTGCTTGTATCATATTCAAGCGTACAGCCGAGACTGATTCCTGCCGAAACTGACTCCTGGCGAGACTAACTTCTTGCACTATGTCAATTCGCAAATAAATAAAAAACTGAAATATTGAAATATGACGGGGGAAAGAAAACATGGAGACGAGAAAAAATGTACTGTCTTAGCTATGCCGCAGGACATATTTTTTTGTGATTGTGATACACTGCACGTCGCAATTCGTCCAGAATGTAAGTCAAACAGATTATATACACGTTTTAGTTTATTTTTCCTGCAAAGCGGCTCTCAAGACTTTGTTGTTAAGGCCGCCCGTGTGTTGGTTAAGAGAATNGTTTTAGTTTATTTTTCCTGCAAAGCGGCTCTCAAGACTTTGTTGTTAAGGCCGCCCGTGTGTTGGTTAAGAGAATTATCCATTTTTGTTTGGAATTAATAATTACGTGCCTGTAATCCTCAGCAAAACCCAGCACCATGGCCAACCCATTTTCGGTTTATAAAAACAGCTTGTACCACTACGAATAATAATCCAAAACTTCTTTCTCTCGTTGGGAGGATATAGTGAAAATGATGGGATGCTGTTCTAGCGGTCAGAAAAATGTATCATCTACCGTGACACATGGAAATATTAAATCACTTGCAGCACTCGACAAAGTTTGCATACCAGCCTAAAGAATTCCTTCTCCCATTTGCACGACACGAAATACAATCTGTATACAAACACCTACCTACCTATCTACAGCCGAACAAAATCATAACTGATTTGTCGAATGAAGAATGAGTTTGGGTGTGTAACTATTATTATGCTTTTTTTACAAGTCTGAAAAATAAAGTCTGTAGAATAAACTTCGATGTTATTAGTTTATTTTTTATCCCTGATTAAATTAAGCTGTTCAGAATAAACAATTAAAACTAATCTTATGTACATGTACATCGAAGATTTTATTCATTTTCACATTAAATATTCATTTTTTATGATGATCATACACAGTGCCTTGATACGTACAAATAACTGTAAACTGTGACGATATAAGAAATTTAAATATATGTACGCACATGCTTAGTATAGCCATTGGCATGGATTTATGTAAAAAAAATGCATCCATGATTTTATTTGAAACAAATGTAAACGCATCACTTAAAAAAAAAAGTTTATTACAGATTAAATTATACACAGTCAGTTAATCGTAAGAAAAAAAATCGTACAGCGACGGAACTTTTCGTGTAAGCTTTTCCAGTAGTTTAAATAAACGATTATTCAATAGCGGATCGAACCTCCTACACACTATAATACGAAGGGTAGGCTGGCCCGCTCAGTTGCTATTCAGACTGCGAAGAGTGCACAGTGGCTGCGGATAACATGCTCTCATTCGACGATGGGAAATATTCAGGAAAGTTATTTGTACTGCTACTGCAAGAAAACCTTTCCTAACACTGCAGACAACGTTAAGCTGGCTGTCATCAGAATCCAGAGCGTACTATGTTCACATGCGAAAAGTGTAAATCTCAGTTTGGACATTGTATCAGCTTGAAAAGACATCTTGCAACTTGTAAGGGTCTCCCTGCACTGCCTGCCAGGCATTATCTGCGAAGATTACCGAATAAATGTGTGGGTTCATCTGCGAATGTTGAAAGCAGTTCTTTGCTCCCGCCAAGCAATCCATACAACTAATATGACAAGATGTTTATACATATGCATACGATGCAAGACGGCATGAGAAAAGTAAATTTGCTAGGAGAACCATTCGTATGACATATCGGTGTGATAAGTGTCAACGAATGAATGCACGTGTTGACAATTTAAATATACTTTTAAACTTTGTAAAGGAAAGAATACGTGGACCACTGACGAACAACCTCAAGGTTATTCTACATCTTCACAAATTAAGTTGTAAAATTGCTCTCAGGCTGTCTCTAATGGTATATCGGATATTGCACCTGCCACATCAACAACATCTGATTGTACAACACAGCCTAAGTCAGTGCTCTGCAAGCCGAAGCCTAATGTTGATGGTTTTTTTCTGAAGCAATCTGCATTCAGGGTAGTTCTAAAAGATTATATAGCGCTGAATACGTCAAACACACCGCAAAATGTTTGCTCGTTCCAGTCAAGTATAAAACAAAACATTATAAACCAACTTATAGAAGAGGTGGCAAAATATGGCGGTGTAAAATATAATATGTGGCTGGACTGTAGCTATACGAAACCAGAGTCCCACGATTACGAAAATCATACCAGAGTCTTCAAGACATCGAATGTAGCTGCGTATGATATTGAAGGAATAGAAAACACTATTGATAAAAGTATACTAAATTTATGTCACGAGGAAGAAGAAACGATTACCAAGTGTTCGGGTTGGACCCTGGTATAGGTAAATCTAGAACAGAGAACTAGTGGGCTCAATCCACTTAGTAAATAGGCACATAATGATTTCCCTCTACTCCACTACAGAGAATTACAACATAGCTTCGCCTTCAGCCGGCAGGGTGGTGATATAAATTACTGTGACCACAGAAAATCGCTCAGTTGTTAAAACACTCTTGTGCACAATCAGCACTGAGGAGTCAGCATTGAGGAACCAGCACTGAGGAGTCAGTGCTGAGGAGCCATCACTGAGGAGTCGGCACCGAAGAGTCGGCAGTGAGGAGTCGGCAGTGAGGAGTCGGCAGTGAGCAGTCGGCAGTGAGGAGTTGGCAGTGAGGAGTCGGCAGTGAGGAGTCGGCACTGAGGAGTCGACAGTGAGGAGTTGGCGTTGTGCAGTACTATGGGTGTTTGACTTCGCGTATGTTTGAAGACGATGCAAACCACCGAGGATGTGAAATTGAGAATGTCGTGTACGACTGCATGCAAACCTTCACAGTTTGTTCAACAATTAAGTGGAAAACAATGTTGTTATAGTGCCAAGACCTTCAGTAAAAGTTGCAATGCACGTCGTCATGAACAGAGCTAATGTTCAAAGAAACCAATCTCCAGAATACTAACATGCTATATGTGCGGTGCAACATTTGCTAGAAGCGATCATTTAAAGAGACACGTTGGCACCTGTGTAGGTTACGCACCTTCGCACCTTCTGTGCTCAGTTGTTTATGAGACAGTGGAGTCTATCCTGTCACCGAAAGATAACGCGAATTTTATACGCCTCTAGTTATAAGTAGGGCCAGTGACTTTTCGCGTAAAAATCGGAGAACACAATAGACTCCAATACTATATACACACCTCAGCTGTTGTTATACCTTCATTGGCTGCTGGTGCCGTGTCCATCTTTGACCAAGCCACTCATGACTTAGTAACTCCGACACTGAACCTTCGTAAATCGTGTGCAAACTGTTAATACGGGCCAGAACATTTTTTAGCCAATCAAAGAAGCTGGACGACCCTACAATGCTTTGGACTGTATCTTGTCTCGAAATATTTTCGCGAAATATCACTGCCTCTAGTTATAAGGAAGGGATTGACTCGCACATTGCATAACCTCTTAGTGTAGTAATAAGTGCTGCAGTTGTACGGCATAGTATACGCTAGTCATAATAACAAAATTATATTACCATAGGCAAAGAATTAAATTGTTTCCGAGTTACTTAAGTGCTTTGTTTTTCTTGGAGTCATGGGAAGTAGGAGCCATTACACCCCGTAACTTTCCCTCTTTGCTATTAACAAATTAACATTAAACGCACAAGTTTATACAATCCAGTCTTCTCCGTAGTTATTTAACGAGAATTTTCCGTTTCAAAAAGTTTTTTAGAAGTCCTGAAGGATTACTCTTTAAACGTCTGTTTTCGTTCCTAGGTGACGCTAGAGAGAAGGTTTAACAGCTTCGAGCTGTTAGACGCGACGTATTTCGCAGTCGCGTCCTACAAAATAACCGCCAGTCACAAGACGGATTTAAAAGTAGAAATGTTGGCTGCACCAATGCAGCCAGTGACCTTGGCGACGCTCGGTAACAAGTCGCGGACCGCTCGAAGAGCGCGAGCCTGCAAAAACGTATAGGCTGTTCAAGACTAATCAAGCACTTCTGAAAGCCCTGTTTTAGATCTAATTTTACTTCTCATTTTGTATCCTTCTGCCACATGAAAAAAATTAACATCGTCACGAGCCCAATCACTTTATTCATGCGCCGTCCAAGTGAACCGTGGAATTGTTAGGAATGTTAATGTTTGCAAATTCACGATCTAATGTGTATAAAACAAGAAATACAAATTAAATGGCCATAAATTTGAACATTACACTTGCAATACAACGTCAAGTCTTAGAACTATTTATATTAATTCGGTGCCAACTTAACCTGGGAGCTTGAATGCCAATGTCAGTGTGTACACTGAGAAAAGGGTTTTATTAAATCAAACATAGTTTTTTTTTGAGCGAAAAAATTAAATATTTGTATAAGCGTGACAAAATGTGTTATTATTAAAACGAAATAATTTGTTGTTCTTATTTAGTTGCACCAAACAAAGATTTGGTTGATTGAAATTTGTTTGACTTCACGTAGGCCCTACATTTAACAGTTTCGGTTAACATATAAAAAATTGACAGCCCAACCGTGATTCGAACGTAAATCGTTTGCGCCCCAGCACTACGCCGTGGCAATCTCAGCTGAAGTGATTCCTGATGAAATGCGAATGTTTTTAAATGCATACATTACAAATATTGGCCAACGTGCGTAAATTAGTACTTCAAGTTTTACAACGTTACTTTTTAGTTTTCTGTTGAAATTATTTTACTTGGATTACCTGCGTTAATCCTTGGTGTGTTTACTTCGCCTGCAGCTGGCGATGACAATAGCGGTTATATACTGTCCAGGGTAAAGTAAATACGTTTATAATAATTTTTTGAAGGAAAAAAAATTACTACTCGTGCCTTTATAAGGGGACCAATGTGCTGCAGCCACTGAGAGAAAGGTTTGTTCCAGCCAACAAAATAGATACATATTTGTATGGGCACAAATATATGTTTAGTTGCTCCATCGAAATATTTTGTTGAGTAAACAAAACTTGAAAAGCAACAAAATTAATTTTGTTCGTCTAACAAAATATACGTTTTAATAAACGAAACCTCTGTGTTGGGCCAAAAGACTGTCAACAAAATATTTAGTTAAAACAACTGTATATATTTTATTGGAATATTTATACCATTAGTAAGCATCAATAAATGCACTAACAAACACTGTTAATATTATAATTGTCACACAAAATAGACACTAAACCTCGAGCTGAAATTTTGAACGAAGGCAATCAATGAATAGGGGAGACTGGGTACGGTTGTGCCAGGGTACGAAAGTGACAGTCGAAATATTAGCCAAAGTATACGGATTAGCGAGTTGTGGTAACGGCGAAGGGAGGGGCTTGCATGTCTGAACCCGTGTCACAGTATTGCGTCAGCCGCTGCGCGCT
The DNA here is from genome assembly GCA_002778355.1 of Clitarchus hookeri. Taxonomy (NCBI): domain Eukaryota; kingdom Metazoa; phylum Arthropoda; class Insecta; order Phasmatodea; family Phasmatidae; genus Clitarchus; species Clitarchus hookeri. Next base: position 51,913 of record NQII01002417.1, on the reverse strand, counting down.
GCGTACGCTAGGAGAGACCCGCATTTGTTTTTGACAGTCAAAAGTACGTATTTTCGTTCGATTTCTTTTGATAATTGATGTTACATACATACAGATTGAGTATTAAGTGTTATTTATCTATATACCATATATATAATACTAATGTGAATTAGTAAATAAAAAACAGTGATTACTTTGTTCATAGATTATTTCATTTTGGCATGATGTTTGTTTTTATGAAACAAAGTGCGTTGGGTACGGTTGTGACATTTTTTGTGGGTACGGTTGTGACATAAGTAAAAGTTGTGTTTTATTGTTTTAGATGCCCAGACAACGCTCGCGGAAGACCGAAAGGGGGAGGCAAGACATTACTCAATACGAAAATGCATATATTGAAACAAAACGAGGTGTATCTCTGCGACAAGCAGCAGAAATGTTTCAAATTAATCGAATGTCCATGTTCAGATACATTCGTAAACGTGATAGCGCCGGCACGGATGAGAATGTAAATGCCCGGTGTAATGTCAGCATGGGGTACATCGCTCACAATAAAGTGTTTTCGGAAGAACAAGAACAGCAGCTGTCAAAATACTTAACACGTTGCCCGGACATTTATTTCGGCCTCTCTCCTAAAGAGGTGCGGAAGTTAGCTTTTGAGCTTACAAATAAATATAATCTAAAACGACCAACTACATGGGTTGAGAATGAGATGGCTGGCGAGGAATGGTTGCTAAAGTGTCTTATTAGTTGTAATTGATTAAAATGGGTATTTTATTTGTTTTGTTGCAAAGATAATTTTGATATTTATGATGTTAATTAAAATGTTTTTTATATTTTGATTATGCATAGTTATGCTAGTTTCTAGGCAAAACAGCAATTTTGAGACTCATTGTAATGTGAAGACTGGTTTTAATAATTGCCTATTATTTATATAAATGCTATAGTGCCTTATTAGTTATAAGTGATTGAAGTGTTCCTAAACATACTTTTGTCTGTTCCTTTTCTTTTCAAAAGAATGTTATGTAATATTAATGCTAGAGTGTTGCAATAAAAGTGATTTCAGACCATTTCAGAGTATTATTAAACCTATCACTTTCGACCCCAAGCACTGTCACAACGGCCCCTGGGGTGTGGTCGGTTGTGACATTTTCCCTTTTTATTTAACTTGCTCCTGTGTGAAAACCATTATGTTTAGGGATAAAATTTTAATTAATTATATGTAGGGTTATGTAGACATCATACGACAAATCACTTTTCGTTTAGCTAACTGGTATACATACAAAACTATGGCCGATGAAATGCAAAATGGCACAACCGTACCCAGTCTACCCTAGTGACTTTTCTTTCAAATGTTTATTTAAAAGGTTTATTACCATGAACTGGCCATAGCTCTAATCACCCCCGGCTGCACGCGAGGTAAATACACCAAGGACTAACGCAGGTTATCAAGACTGCACATGTTAACTTCCTTATCAGTAACTTCCAGGCCAATGCCGTAACCACCGGGTAGAAAATAATAGCGTTGTGCTATGCTGTACAGCGTACAGTAGGGCCACAGAGAAGTTAAGCGTACAGAAGTGGAGCTGCAGGCTATTCGCAGTTTATACCCAGGTTCACATATACGCTCTACCACGCCAAACACTCAAGAGTGGAATGCTGGAGCTACCAATCAGAGAACTCGTCCTCGTTTACCGGGCAAGCCAAACCAAAAAGTTGAGCTCAGGCAGAAATTTCTGATAGCGGAAAGAGCAAGTTTCGCGTATGTTTCCCAGAGGTCCACTGTTTCAATATTTCATACCAACAATTNATTTTTGATCGCGGAAAGAGCAAGTTTCGCATATGTTTCCCCGAGGTCCACTGTTTCAATATTTTATACCAGAAATTTCATACGTTATGAACGTTTAGCGATGTAATAATCTGAGGCGTGCAAAATTCGCGTTATCTTTCGGTGACAGGATATACTCCACTGTCTTATAAACAACTGAGCCCAGTCCGTTGTTTCATTGGCCGCTGCACTTTAATGAATGTCGCCTACCTGCTTGTTCTTGTACAAGAGATCGGCCACTCTGCCGCTGAACTAATATTACTGGCACAAGAGTTCGCCAATGTGTGCCAGACATATTTCCGGCCAATGACTGAAGTGGGTCAAGCACACAGTAAATAATAACGCGAATTTTCCAGGTCTTCTCTATCTATGATGGTTCAACGTATTATGTATTTATATCGAAATGTGTGCAATGTAATGTAAATTATGTTAATTTTACGTGTTACATTTACTAAAGAAATGTAGTTTGGAAATGAGTCAAACTGTAAAGAATATTTTCGAAAACATAAAACGAAGTTATAGGCACTTTAAAACATTCAGTAGAAATTCGTACCTCATTGAAATCATTGAAATAAAGTAAAAACAACGGCACCATATAGTTTCGTGTCTGCCGTCTACTCTGATTATATTTTAAATTTTACATTAAGATAATTGCGGCATACGTTGTATTAAAGATTGCATGTCTGTACTACAGGATAAGGCAAACAGCTAAACCTATGCATTCAAGATTTTTCTTCTTAAAAAATTAAATAAAAGAGAAATAAACAATATATAATAGAAGCTTTGTTTGTTCAGTGGGAGGTACAGACAACTACTGGCGAAAAGCAATTTTCTTAATCATTAAAAAATATCATAAGAAGTGAAACCTCCCCTTAATGAATCTTACAAGATGTTGATACTCACCCTCTTTCCCCAAATTGAACCTGGATCATAGGCTTTCATTCGAATCCTTTTATATTTGTTGCCATTCGGCAGGGAATGCGTCTCCGCGAATCAGCGAACAGTAAATCCTAGAAGCAAGCACAGCGCAGAACTTTCTTCAGCGACTCCACTGAATTCACAGGATCCACACCAAAAAATGACACAATGCACGCGACACACACCAGACTGCTCTACTGAGAAAGATGTATTTCCTGGGCGCCTTTATCAACACGACTCGGTGTTTCGAAATGCTGCACAAGCTGCGATGCCGTGTGCTCATTTTTTTTTTTTTTTTTTTTTGTTCTCAGTATTGTGTGCACATTTAACTGGCAATGCAGCCTTCCCGGCATGAACTGCACATTGACGAAACCACGCATTCATTTAAAGATCGAGTTTTTTTTAAGACTATTTTCGCTCAGAAAGAGCAGCCACCGCAAAATGGCGAAATCTTACCCAGTACAATACAAATGTACTCTCCCCTCCCTAGATACTCAGGAAGTTTTCAAATGGTTTCCAACTCAGGTTTATAACCTTGTCCTGACCGTCTATAAATCCCATTACATTTGATTCAAAATACCAATCCAAATTCTACAAATGGTGGAATGTAGTAATTAAATTAAGCTATATAATCGGTGCAATTAAATGTTTCAGGTGTTCATTAATAGTACCAGATATTACGTAACTACCTACATTTTTAATATAGCTACAGTAAATTTTTGTAGAAAATCAGAAGGTTTTTTTTTGATAGAGTTTTTGCCACATCGTAGAAAATTAATTTACCAACGGCGGATGTGCGAATCGATATTTACATATATACAGAGGAAGCATGGCCCACAGTATCTAATAACGAGCTTGATGAATATATTTACTATCAATTTAATTTAATTAAAGTAAATTTGAAAAGTAGTACCACTGGTAGCTAAACCAGTAGATATCCTTCCCTTACAGTAATCCTATAAATGAAGAAAACGAATCAACATAACCGTAATGAATAATCAACAAAGGATGATTTCTAACGCTAACATAGTTATATTGATTTGCTATACGAAAATACATGTAATATAAAATAACCTCTATTACAGTTCAAGAATACTACCGCAGTTAACTTTGAGATGCTAGGGAATTCTGCAGTCTAAGGGAAAACCGGAGCCGACTCTAGTTATAGTTTCATCACTATTTCTCCCATGTTTATAACAAAGCGAATAGCGTGTTCTTGCCTGGCTTTCTTGGTTGCAGAGTTACGGGCATGATTAATACCAAAAAATTACTATATAATTGCGGCGACCATAAACGAAGTATGTAAATACAAAAATGTAAGTTCTACAATACATTAAACGCCGAGAGTATTAAACTACTTACTGTTGGAATATACACGTTTGAAAATTAGAGTCCTGTGTAAACAAATTACGTATTCACAAACAGGTAAAAAATAGCTTAAATGGCGTATTGATACACAGGTTCGGGAGCGACTTTTCACGTAAACAGAGTTGCAGTTATTGAATATTTAACTTTTTAAGTTGCATTATATACACCGATTAAATTTTATCTGTTAATTTTAAACCTGAAATTGTATGATTATTATCGGTACATTGATGTGCTAAAATCTGTCAACCGCGCTAACACATAACTACTTGATTCTCGCCAAAGTTGAAGTCACGTAGAAGTTACTCGCCTCCGCCATATAAAACCGGGCTCGATTCCTGGCGGGGTAGAAACCTGGTTTCAGCAAACGGGAAACGCCGTGGACGCTGCCATTGGCCAGTGGGTTAACTTCGTCACTACTCCATTGCCAACCTCATTCCACCCTCACCGGGGGTGAAGACAAATACATCAGCTGATAAGCGCCGCCAAAACCTCTCATTCGCCAGAACTCTTCTGTGAGTCTCGTAAACAGATATAGTCTAAAATAAATATTTCAATAATTTTTTTAGTTTACGTATTTACTCATAACGCAATATTTGCTTTTTTTTTTTTTTTTTTTTTCCATTCGTTACAAAAATCTACAAGAACAATGGAAAAAAATAGCAAATGTATGAAAAGTTCCGTATATCCACCAGAAATTTGCAGGAGTCGCTAACTAAGAGCAAACAAAAATTTTAAGAACAATTTTTTTTTTCTAATTTGACGGATTATTTATTTTATTTATTTATTGTTTGCCGGCTCTTGTGGCTTCCAACCGTTGGGAACCGTGGTAGTGTACGTACTGTTTTTAAGTTGGAGTGTTATCTTGCACGATAACAGGCGATAGGGTCGACCTTCGCTAGTGTATCAAGTCCACTTCCGCCGTTATAACTGCCATGCGCCTTTTGCATGTATCCGCCTAGGAAGCACGTGGCCAGGGGTCGCAGGATTTCGAACAGTCGCTGCATTACCAAGAATAATTTTTTAAAAAGTACATTTATAAGAATACTTGTCAAAAAATTTTATGAGGAATTCTGATAAAAAAAAAAACAAATTAAAAACATTGTTACCTAATAAAAATATGCTTTCTGAAATAACAAAAGTCTGTAATTCTACAAGAATATGTCATGTGAATTGCACCTACAAAAATGTTTACTTTGTATGCCTATTTAAAAAAATGAAAACGAAGGCGTTTATATGATGTTAGTCTGTAAACGTAATTACTCTAAAAGAAAGCGTTTTTTTTTGGCAACAAAAATTATTTAGATACAAAAATTACCCAGTAAGCATTCGAGCGTGTAACACCATGCTATTTTGTAAATGCTTAACCAAGCTTCTCTTTCATTAAGGAGGTCGTTTTACGGACAAGAGGACGGACACGTCTTTATAGCAAACAGGAGACTGTGAGAGATTATAGATAGTTCCAAGCTACCGCCATACTTCATTCGTACTAACAGCTGACAGCGTTTGAAAAATTTCGGACTATGAAATTACAAAGGAAATAACTTAAATAATCTTTCGACGCCGAAAAGTTTTATCTTTATTGTCTCTTTGTCCTCATTTGATGCCAAGAGACAAAAAGTAAACGAAAATATTTTAAAGATATTAGAGGTTTGAGCGGCTAACAAAGTTTAAAAACAAAACATTCTTTAAAAAAATATAAATGTGTATACATAGGATAAATAATTATATTTAACTTATGCTGCCAAGTTGTAACCGTGTAACTACTTTGGTCATGACACAGTAATTCAGGTGATGCGTTCACAGATTCCAGCTTTGAATGCACGGGAATAAATACAAACGATCTAAAGCAATGTAGAGCATTAGTCGAAAACTCGCGACAATAAACGTGTTAAGGTTTTAGATTAAAAGAACATATAAACGAAACTATAGATTATTCATTAAATTCTGTGTTAAAAGTTGTTATGCTTTGTCTTGATTGGTTATCGCGTAAATCCAAGAAATAATTATCTTCTGGAAATTCTTATTGAATCCGGAGCTCGTGGATACAATAGCGATTATTGCAAAAACCCACTTCAAACGTTTTTACCACAGTTCAGTGACATTTGTTGAAATTTGTTAATGTACTTATTATAAAATGACACATCCCGAAAATGTAAAACTAAATTGTAAATGGCTAACGTTTGTGGACCAAATAAACTGAAATCTCATACAGCTATCAAAACCCACAACAATTGCAAGATTGAACTTCAGTATGCAGGTTGTTCGGTAACGAAACGCCCAAACTGCGGGAGGTGATTCCTTACTAAAAATAAAGTCGAAAATATACGGGACACCATATACCTAAACAGAATTTTTTTTTAAATGAGATATGAGCCTGTAAAAATCGGGGTTTGAAAACGTATGGGATGGCGGCGATTTACCCACAGTACGTCCCACACGGTTGAATGGGACACGCCCATTTGGTGCACTATGGAGCGTGTACTAGTGGAGGGCATGTCGTTGATGTGCTGACGTATCACTTCCTCAAGCCGAACAGTGCGCTCAGACCGGGGACGGCCAGCATTACGCATGTGTATCTGCAACATGGGAAGCATAAGTCACCTTTCTGCTGCGGACTTTGTATGGGTTGTACAAGGCATTCGGCAAAAATACGTTTTCGAAACCCAATTTTCATAGGTTCATATCTCCTTTAATATTCCGTTTAGGCACGTGGTGTCCTGTATATTTTCAACTTCATGTTTTTAATAAGGAATCACCTCCCGCAGTTTGGGCGTTTAATTTNGCACGTGGTGTCCTGTATATTTTCAACTTCATGTTTTTAATAAGGAATCACCTCCCGCAGTTTGGGCGTTTAATTTCCGAACACTCTGTATAAAAACACTGGTAAAAGACAGAGCTGAACCGTATGTGAAACATTTGAAAACTTTGGTTCTCGAGACAGTTACGGTATTAAATTAATATATAAAACCTTTTGGAAACGTTATTTCTCGAAACAGTTGTGGTATTAGATTTACCACGAAGTACGTCGTGTAACCAAAAGTACCTAAAGGACAAAAATATACAATAAATACTGAGGAGATTTTTTTTCTCAGTGTGTTATCATTCATGACTACCTATGTAAATATAAATATGCCAAAAGCAAGAATATAAAAAATAAGTAACGAACGGTTTACATACTAGGTGTCAATAAAAAAAGCATGATAATCCATGTTTGTTGCTAAGTCTCTTGTTAAAGTAGTAGTCCTATTCTCTTATAACATAATTTACAACATAATTTAAAACATAAAGATCTCTTATCCTGCCACTCTTGTGTTTTATAAGTGTGTTATGATAGCAGATAAGGAAACTTTTCTGACGAATTAGGTTTGTATAGTATTTTGGACAGTTTTCGTGATGCGACGGTAATTATCCGGAGTTATTTGAAAGCCTCCAAAATAGGATATGTGTCATGGTATTTGTTTTGTTAAATAAGTTAAGGCATAATATATACACGCACAAAGGCAACATAAACATAATAACTCACCCTATTTCGAATATTCCTTTACAATTTTTCCTCTATCCAGATATTGCAATGTAATCTTGAAAAAGTCAAAATGGATCCACGTAAGCGTAACCAGTAGGAAAATAAGTAGCAGGTTGCTAATTAATTAAGATTTCTAATGGTGATTTTCCGCTGAATTCCAACGAGTCCCACTACTCCAAGGCATTTTTTAAGGACGTCTTCCCAATAGTTTGGTTTTAAGATTTTGTAATTTTCATTTTTAGTTTTATAATGTTTATTGTACCACCACGGCAGTCAACAGTTTCGCATACAATGCTGGTATTTACTGCACAACTCAATTTGGCTGGTGTGAAATAACTACAGTATTTCAAAATAAAAAGCCTTACAGTTAAAAAAAAAAAAAAATACACATATCTTCAAATAACCATAACGAAAGCATTCTTTAATGTTTAATATTAAAATTAAAATAAATCCGTTAAATTGTCAAATCGACCGATTGCCTAGGCAGTAAGTAGCGCCTTATCAAGTGACTTCTGAAAACACTTCAGTCGTTAAACATGATTGATACAGGTTTAGATCTATTATAGGGAGAATGAAAAACGCCACAAATAACATCCGGAAGCAGGCTGTTGTACGCACTTCTTTCTTCGCACAGTGTAGTGCGGCCTGAAGCACCGTCTAGCCAAAAAGAGTTCAGCAAAGAGTAATCAATCTTCTGTAACGCGTCCACGCAGATAAATCACAGAATAGGTAAATACATGGAAGCGTAACGGCGTATAATCCACTCACGGTTACTTCACACTTTTCTGAAGCTCTGCTTAAGTTATTCTTCCAGGATATTCCTCCGCCTCGTGCAAACTAAAGCTTATTTAAGTGTAGAAAATTATAACAAACGGCAACGCACCGAATTCGTGCTCAATGATATTTTGCATGATAAATATTTCTTACTAGGCGCTACCAACACACATGCTTTCTCGCGGTTTTTCTTCATGCTTATTATAAATTAATTATTATAATTTATTAGTAAGATACAGGTAAAACTTCAATTAAACGAAAATTAAGATAATTTCATGTTGACAGAGGTATAAAACGCATGTGATATATGGCATATTTAGGAAATAATTAAAGTCTGATTCAGAAAGTTTGAAGAAGCCTCGAATAGACTATAGCTAGAAGCAATGATGTTTCGCGAAAAGTTTTCGAGACAAGATACAGTCCAAAGCACTGTAGGGTCGTCCAGCTTCTTGGATTAGCTATAAAATGTTCTGGCCCGTGTTAACCGTTTGCGCACGAATCATGAAGGTTCAGTGTTGGAGTTACTTAGTCCTGAGTGGCTTGGTCAAAGACGGACACGGCACCAGCAGCCAATGGAGGTATAACAACAGCTGAGCTGTGTATATAGTATTGAAGTCTACTGTGTGCTCCAATTTTTACACGAAAAGTCACTGGCCCTAACTATAGCAGTTCCTTTGGTATGCGCGTGCTCTTTCGCTGATTGGCTGCGTCAGGCTCTGGGAACGGGCTTTGTATCTGATTGGCTAATGCGTGCTGCGAAAGGTTCCCGATTGGCTTGGCTACCGGCTGGTGAGTAGGATACCAGGCGCTGATTGGCGAACGGCGTTCTAACATTTTTTTTTTACTACTGGCGCCAGTTTGCTGGCGTGTGCGGCTGAGGTTCGTAGAATAAGCGGCTGTCGANTTTTTTTTACTACTGGCGCCATTTTGCTGGCGTGTGCGGCTGAGGTTCGTAGAATAAGCGGCTGTCGAACCTGTGCATTATTGAGTACTCTGTGATCTCGTGCAAAGACCACTGGCCAATGAATTCACGAATTGTGCTCAGCTATTTATAGGGCAGAGAAGTCTAGCTCGTCTGAAAATAAGAACTTCTCGTAGATACAATGGTTTATTGCAGGAAAATGCGACTGTTTCCTAGGTTTATACGTNCGTCTGAAAATAAGAACTTCTCGTAGATACAATGGTTTATTGCAGGAAAATGCGACTGTTTCCTAGGTTTATACGTAGCATTGTGCACACGCCAGAAAAGTTTCTTCCATTAGTGTTGTATGTGTACGGAGCTACTTTCCTATCTCACTGGGCCAATCAGATACATCTGGCACTCGAAGACTGAACCTTTACGACTGGTCTGCGAAGTGCGAAGCTAAGTCGACAACGCATCACTCATCCAATCCATAAAGGCTCGAGACGCTACAGNCGACTGGTCTGCGAAGTGCGAAGCTAAGTCGACAACGCATCACTCATCCAATCCATAAAGGCTCGAGACGCTACAGTGTTTTAGCATACATGTTGGCTCAAAATATTTTCGCGATTTTCCCGTGTGCCTAATAATAACGCGATTTTTGAGAGGTCTATAGTCGCAAACAACGGTCGGAGGGCTGCGAGAGATTATTTTTCTGTGCGGAAATGTTGCGCGGTCCGACACGAACAAGTGGCGGCGGACTAAGAATAGAGGGCAGATCGAGCCAAACATGTAACGGCCCTTGGAAGCCCGAGCAGGTGAGTGAGCAACTGCAAGTGTGGGGAAGGTTCGCAGTTGGCTCGCGCCGGGGGACACATCTTGAGGCAGGGCGTCGTCCGCTTTTTGCGAGCCCTTACTTTAGTTTTTTTTTCCCCCTTTAATCCCCGCAGCATCAGCTTGATATAGGCTGTCCACGGTAAACTCGGCACTCTTGAAAGAGCTCTGCTTAAGATCTACTTGTATTAACATTGTGTATTCTTCCGCCGTATTTACAATTAATGGGCCTAATCGCTTTATACGTGCGTCGGTCAAGGGCAATCTCAAAATTTTTAGAAAAGCATATATTTTAGAAAAGTTTTTATTCTTGCACTCATATGGGTTAACAAAAGAAAAAGGAAGACAATGTATTTCAGTATTCACAAATGTTTACTTAACACTTGTAATTTAACGTAAACATTCCTNAAATGGAGCTACATTCCTTCCGTTGTTGCCAACTTTACTGGGCACATGACAGTCAGTGTGCTCGTTAAAATACACGCAGGTAGAGGCAGTGACATTTTTTAAAGGTTTATTTCATGTGTTCACGTTGTCGTGAACAGCCTTTACATGAGGCTGCGTAGTCGGTCACTGTGTGTTGAGCGCATGGTCCAGAAACAGAACACTTTAAAAATTACAGAGGTGAAAAAGCCACTTATACCGCGAACTCTAACCGCACACGCCAGCGAAATGGTGTCACTGGCCAGCAAGATGTCGGAACGCCGTTCAGCCAACAAGGAACCTTTCGCAAAATGCAGTAGCCAATCAGACACACAGGCACGCCCACATCAAAGGAGCCACCGCGCCATTTCGTCTCTGTATATTTGTCTACTTTGTGACCAGGCTGTGATTTTATTGAAATATATCCAAAAGTGGGCAGATGTTATTCAAAGGTTGCTTTTGCAAGTGTCCAGATTAGCGCGAACGTACTGTAACAAAAAAGATAGACGTAAATCCTTAAGGTTCCCGCCTACATGGTGCTTGAACTGCGGTGCAGAGTGTTTGAAATACACGTTTTCCCACGAAACTATTCAACGAGCGTCCAATGTGCTGATATACGAAAGGAAGACACACTTCAGATGAGGGTTGTTGAGTACTTTAAAAATACCCTTACGTTATAAAACATTATTTCAGAGTACACTCCGAAACGGCTAAAAAATGCTTTTTCAAAGCGCTGTATCTCAAAATATACGCATCAGATACATACAAAACTACTCAAGGGTCTTGCACCGAACCTTCCTCGAAACTTTCTATCAATAAAATAATAGGGTCGCCGCTGAAAGTCCCATAGGTACACACAGTGCGACTAGAACATTGCACGCCATTTCAGAGCCTTGCGTTTAGCGGCGATGGTGAACTTGATGCGCGTGGCAGTGTCGCCCTTATCGCTCCCGCACTTCTCGGCCTAAAACACGGAAAAAAAGTTCCAGGTAGGCGGGAGCGTTAATGTGAGTGAAAATATTTTGGTGACAGAATAGCCACGTGCAAAGAAACTTCTGCGGTGTTTGTCCTGCGCACTAGTCGTACGTGGTAGCCAACTATTCTAACGTGCTGGTGGCACCATTCACCAATCAGTGCCAAGAAACGAATTTGTCAGTCCCTAGCCCAAACTGTAAGGGATCAGGAATCTCGCGATGGCAAGGAGGCGTATTCATTCAGAGGCAAACTGCCACGCCAATTTCGCTAGTACGTTCATTTGTGCACATGTGCAATTTAAAGTTGCTGAGGTTTGGAGCCCGTGACCTTCCGAGTAGGACAAGAAAGCTACCGTCTGAATAAACGCATTCCATGACTACAGAAAAAAAACGTTACAGCGCCCTCATATTCACACGGCAATACAAAAATTACTCACGAAATAAACCGAATATACCTATTAATTCTTAAATTGCTACCAGCAAGGATCACGATCTTTGAAAATCGGGATCGTCACTGTATCAGAATATGTGCAACGTGGACGCTCACAAATTACGCGATCGTGTGCATAATATATGTAAAATATTTTTAATCCATTCGAGGACGCTGCCAGAAGGGGGATGTGTGGATTGTTAACCCCTCCTTTTTCCTTTAAGTCTGTCATCAATTAGTATTGAAGTTATTAAGAAGCCTTTAAATTGTGATGAAATATGTAAATGCTGTAACCTTTAATGAGTTTTATTATACTGTGAAGAAAGTTTCCAAATAATTGCTCATAACAAGTAGGCATACAGAAAAATTTTTTTTGTGTATCTTTGCTAGAACTTCTGAAAGAAACAATATTTACGAAGGTGCTGCACTACGAATTATACGGGAAAATACGTGGCAAGCCAGGAAAAGAAGAGAGAGAGAGAGAGAGACGCAGCCCGCTACAAGTGTGCAGATTTCCTTGAGCATGACAAACAGAGGAAACAAGCTATTTGTGGCCCTGACACCGAGCCGAAATAGAAATGCTCTGTCTCTGATGAATATGCATAACTTCCTATTGAATTTCTCACGTTCCCTTCCTAGCTCCCACCTCTGATTTTGTATTAAATTTGTTTGCAATCATTAGGACGTAAAGCACAGCTTTAGTGGAGCGGAGAGATTTGGGCGGCTCTTGAGAGCCGATAAGGGTGAAGTGAGGCGAGTATGGAGCAGCGTCGGAATGCAAGGGCGGGAGAAACGGGTGATCCCCGACAAAACCCGCCAACCAGCAGCATCGTCCGGCACGATTCCCACTTGCAAAAATCCAGGAGCGACCCCGCCGGGAATCGAACCCGGTTCGCCTAGGTGGAAGGCTACTTGTATGACCACTACACTACCGCGGCCCCAGCACAGCTAGAGATACGGAAATTTCACGAGTTCATTTGACGGCCAGATTAAGACTCCTGTGTACCTGGATCTGTTCTGCGCATTCGAGGTCGAGAAGTGAGGGAGCGATACCGGTGACACTTAACTCCACGCTTAGCGCCTCATCGCCCCTATCGCACAAGTCGTGCAGTGTTATCGTCGGGGCACAGTACTGTGCAAATTGCGTCTGTAACAGTGAGACTTTATCGCATGCGATGAAAGTCCACATATTAAACTATTACCGTTTAGTTATACTTTTCTCCTACCGCTTAACGAAACTGCAAAGGTAAGCTCTAAAAATAAGATTTTTTTTAAAACCATTTTCACGATTTTTCCCTTGTTGAATACACTTAATATGATAAGAGTAAAAAAAATACGGGCGTATACAATTGGTTTTTACCTTGTCTGGCAAAAAAAATCGTATTCACAGAACACATATTCACTGAGATACGCGTATTCGCTCAAACAACGGTTTAACAGAACAATTTTTAAGTACGCAGTTTTCTTAACGCATTGTCCGGCACGATTCCCACGTGAGAAAATCCGGGAAGTGACCCGGCCGAGTATTGAACCCGTTTCGTCTTGTTGCGTATATTTTCAAAATAGATACGCAGTATGAACTTTTTTGTAAAACATAAATTTTAAAAATTTCTTGCAAACAGGCCGTACATGTTATGGAAACATCTCCGCTGTACGGAACTTCTCCTATAAAAAATTCGCAAAGAGTAAATTTTGTTTGAAACGCCTGTCTTTAAAATTAACGCACTGAGGCGAAATTTCCTTAAGATGGGATTTCCTATCTAAATTTCGCAGCTGCCAGCCGGTGGGCAATGCCCTTAAGTTTCCAGGCGCTGGTATAGGCTGTTCACGATAAAGTGAGCACTTTTGAGGCCCTAGTTATTTTTTTCCTTTCAGCCATATTTTATCCTTTAATCACCTTTTAAAATAAATATCGCCATTTAAGTAATAAACACAGTGTGTATTTCCCACCGCACTCGGAATTTAACGTCTAAGGCTTAAATAAAGTGTATTTATTGACTATTGTTCCAAATGAGAACGCTTTCAAAAATGCTCACTTTACAATGAATGGCCTATAGATGGGCGAACCGCGTTCCGACATTTTGCTGGCGTGTGCAGCTGGAGTTCGCGGAATAAGCGACTGTTTCACCTCTGTGCTGTAGTGTGCTATATCATACTGTACTCTGTGGCATAACTAGAAACCCGGAAATTTCGTGGGGTCGTTTGGAAACAAGCGGGACTCCACAATCCTTTGTGTGCCTGAGCCTCAGTTATAATACTTGTTCATTGATTGAAGCTCCAGTTTCACCCCAGACCAAGTAGCTCAGGAATCGGTCCTGGTTTTCTGGCAGGTTAGTGTTTGGTACGGCCACCTGTACGGCCACCTTCGCTTCACGCGAAGGCTAGACTCCAATGTCTTACGGCTACGGCATACGTGCAGTTTTTCTTTGGTTATTGGCCACGTGTCTTTGTCGGGAGACAGTTCCNACTGAAGCTCCAGTTTCACCCCAGACCAAGTAGCTCAGGAATCGGTCCTGGTTTTCTGGCAGGTTAGTGTTTGGTACGGCCACCTGTACGGCCACCTTCGCTTCACGCGAAGGCTAGACTACAATGTCTTACGGCTACGGCATACGTGCAGTTTTTCTTTGGTTATTGGCCACGTGTCTTTGTCGGGAGACAGTTCCTTATTTTACTAGTCCATTCAGAATTAGGTAACTCCGGCACTGAAGTGTCCGTGATTCTCGGGCAGACATCTATAATGCGTGACAGTTAAACTCATCCAATCAGGAAAGTGGATCTGAGATCTAGTGTTTTTGAGTGCAAGTAGTCCTGTAATCTTATCGCAAAAAACAGGTGGCCCTGGCTATTGGGTCTGGTTCGTCCTGAGTGTCTTCTGTTTACCAATTGTAAAATACAGTCAAGTGTACAGGTGTTTGAATTCTAGCTTTTCTCCAAATGAATTCGCGAAATTTCAGGGTCCCTATATGCATAACAATGCCAAAACCTAATATGATGCAATTACATACGGCGGAGTACACAACTACCCATAACCAATAGATTTTTGCCTGATCTTCGTCCCTTCTGCGTGTCGCACGAAATGCTTTGCAATATGTTTGAAATCCGTTCTTTTTTCTACGGAGCCATTCGACGTGCGCTCGATGTGCTGATATACGAAACGAACACAATCAGACTATTCCTTTCGATTAATTTTAAGACGTGAGACCGTCTTAGAAACACCATTTTGAAGCACTCCCGCATACCTAAAAACTGCTTTTTCAAAGCACTGTATCACAAAATATTTAGGTCAGATACATACAAAAGTACTACAATGGTCTTGCATTCATCCTTGCCACAGACTTTCCACCGATAAAATTATACAGTCGCCGGTTAAAGTCCCATATGTACAGGCAGAATGACGAGAACACTGCACGCCAGTTCCGAGTAGAGGTGGGCGTTATATAACGCAATAGTTATAATAAACTGTTACAATTTGGTAACGTGTTACACGAGTAACACGTTTCATAGTTTGTATCATTATTTTTGTAACGTCTTAGATTGCCTCACTTAAACCAACGCTTAACTACTGCGCATGCGTAAAAGTTATTTTCTGGAACATCTCTCGGCTTGCAAATGTGCGCATTCGTTAATTTTTTTTTTTTTTTTTTTTTTTTTGGAACGTCATGGTTTGCAACTGTGCGAATACGCGAACGTTATTTATTGGGACGCTGAGCTTTGCAACATTCAACAACGTAATCGTTATTTCCCGGAACGTCGGGACAGGCGATAATTGTTTCACAGTAACCTGTTACAAAAATTACCTGTTACTGGAACGTGTCACTTACTCGGAACTGGAACGGCGGAACTCTTTACATGAAAGTAACTGTTTGGTACACTCCTAGTTCTGGGCCTTGTGCGTAGCGGTGACGGTGCATACGATACGCGTGACAGTGTCGTCCTTATCACTCCCGCGATCCTCTGCCTCGAACGCGGAAAACAGCAGCAGTCAGAAGCGGGATCTTCACGGGCTGTGCCTGCGCTCCTCGCAGATGTGACTCTGGACGATACAAGGTTATTTATGACGCGATTTTTTTCTTTCGTGAAGCGGGCGTCTGTTGCGGAGGAAGGTCATCCAGCTGTTATAAAGATGGCAGCGCAGCTCCGCTACGTTCACGAGCTTCTCTGCCCATAATAAAAACTGCATGCAGCTGAAGTCATCGCCACTGCTACAATTACTCAAAAATCGATCACGATTAATCACAGGAATCAGAGATAAGTTCTCAATAGCGAAAAAATGTGTGTCGAATTTAGATTCTTAGAAATGGCACTACGCTAAAAATGTGGCAAAAGTAGGGCAAGTAAAACAATAAAACAATGGAAAAGTATGCGATAAATTTGCAAGTGATTTCCCGAAATAATAAGGATGTCTTACAGGTAGGGGCAGTGATATTTCGCGAAAAGATTTCGAGACAAGATGCAATCCAAATCACTGTAGGGTCGTCCAGCTTCTTTGATTGGCTAAAACAATGTTCTGGCCCGTGTTAACCGTTTGCGCACGAATCACGAAGGTTCAGCGTCGGAGTTACTTAGTCCTGAGTGGCTTGGTCAAAGACGGACACGGCACCAGCAGCCAATGGAGGTATAACAACAGCTGAGATGTGTATATAGTATTGAAGTCTACTGTGTGCTTCAGATTTTTACGCGAAAAGTCACTGACTCTACTTATAGGTAGAGAGAGACCTGCAAAATTCATGTTATTATTTAAAGACAGACTGAACTAAAAGATACTGTGTGCTTGACCCACTTCAGTCGTTGGCCGGAAATATGTCTGGCACACATTGGCGAACTCTTGTGCCAGTGATATTAGTTCAGAGGTTGAGTGGCCAATCTCTTGTACAAGAACAAGCAGGTAGGCGACATTCATTAAAGTGCAGCGGCCAATGAAACAACGGACTGTGCTCAGTTGTTTATAAAACAGTGGAGTCTATCCTGTCACAAAAAAAAAGATAACGCGAATTTTGCACTCCTCTACTTATAGGTAATGAACTTTAAAAATACATTAAATGTTAATAGATATCTATTATTTACCCAAATATTTGTTTTACCGGTTCCTTAACTTTGGGCAATTATAATTTTCTAATTTCATAGTGAAAATCGTTTCGATAAGCGAATCCATTTTTTCCGTGGGATCCGGGTGCGTTTATTTTTGGGCATTTACTTCGCAGCGTATGACGTCAAAACTTCTTGGCTTCGTAGAGTCAAGTTTCTCAGAGACGAGCCAAACCCACAGCGTAAACGTGCTTCAGGAAACTCCTCGCAAAATAACAGCTGGGTCCCTTCACGTGCCGCGCCGCCGATTTGAACCATTTTCCAGAACCGCTTCGTTCGTTACGTAAAGCAGAAACTGCCAGTATGAAAAAAAACAAGTTCTCGTGCGAACGTCAATTTCGGTGGACAACCTCGGGGTGAACGAGTGTTGACGCATACGTTTTGAACTGTTTGTACACACTGCGGGAGAAATATTTTATTCGAAGACCGGCGAATTCAAAAGAAACTTGTAGTTGGTATTCTAAAACAATTTTTTCATACATTTTTTCATACTGAAAAGCCTTTCACGGCCACAAACGAAACAAGGCCATGCGGCAGCGTTAAAATGTTCAAAATTCTTTCTATCAGGCAAACGTTACGTGCCCAAACCCTAGTAGAACCACGTTAGCAATAGGGACGACTCAAGTAGGCGCAACCGATGCTTACACTGAATCGGTGCGCAGTCTTTCGTCGATAACTTGCCGCTACGAGTCTTTTAGCGGCGACCCTGTCATTTAACGGCATAGTAAAACTGCGCGTCCATCTGCTACTTGAAATATTCTCTACCTAGAAACGAGCGTGTAAACGCCCGTTCTACCAAGCATCATTTTAAAAAAATAAAATAAAAATAGAAACTTGACTTACAATGTGAAATGTTACTAATAAGCTATTTCTAAAGCAGACATCGTTCACAAATATCAGGAAGTTTTTTTTTTTTTTAGTAAAGCATTTTTACTCTAGCTCTGCCTAATTTCGATGGCAGGTAAGCGTGGCCTTAAAACTCACAATGACGTCCATTAAAGGTGAGCGGCAAAAATAAAATGCGTTATTTACGATATAGCCCGTGGTTTACCGCGAAATAATCTGAACACACTTCAGGCATGACTTCAGCACCGCGCCTTCTTGATTACCGTGCACAAAGTGCTGAAAAGTAACGTCTTACATGACAGCTAGACGAACTACGAAAAAAACCGTGTTTCGAAATGTATTTCGTCTCCAATTTTTTTTTTTTTTTGCCACAAAATGTTACTTGTTCCTATTCGTATTAAACTGATGGAATTCAATCTCTCGGGTGCAAACACATGTAGACTTAACCCATTCCGGTCAATTGCACACAATTGTCCATACGCTGTTCACGGTAAACTGAGCACTTTTGAAAGCCCTGCTAAAAGATCTGCTTGTATGTACACTGCGTATTCATTCACCATGTGTAAAGTTAACATTGCCATGGGCCTGATCACATTGTTCATGCGTTCGTCAACTAAAACTTAGGCATTAATAAAAAAGTAAACATTTAAAAAATGTATTAATAATTTAACTTATAAGCATAAAAAACCAGAAAGTAAAATAAATAATTTCAGTATTCACTAATGTTTACCTAACATTTTTAATTTATCGTCAATACGTGGAACTATTTTCCCATCGTCATTACCAACTTTACTGGGCACATGTCACTAAGTTTGCCCGTAAAAATATACGCAGGTCGGGGCAGTGACATTTTTCAACGGGTTTTTTTAAGTGCTCAATTAACCGTGAACAAACTATACATAAATCACAAGATAGCTATTTTGGGCTGCTGCTCTACACTGCGAGGCTCAACGACAAACAATCTTCCATGTGCTTAACCTAGTCGTATACCGTACCACTGTTAGTATTTATACAGCCGAACACACAGCCTACACATCATCAGATGCGATAACGAAATAAGTGCTCTGCCGGCTTAAAGAACAGCACGCATCAAGATATTTCTGATTTGCGTCACCTGAAACCATAAATTGAATCGGGATTGCGGCGCATATTTATAGACACTCGAAACAAGTTAGAAGAGTGTGTCCTGCATCTATCACTACATATATCACCGGATATGTTAGTCTGTATTCTCACTCACTACCGTCCTTATTTGTCAATACTTCATAGGTCACGCTTATTGCGCTGTAGGCCATTCACAGTTACTTCCAACTTTTCTGAAGCCCTGCTTAAGTTCTACTTCCAGGAAATTCCTCCACCTCACGCAAACAAAGATTCACAGAGTCTAGAAACTACACCGCACGGACAGCACACCACATTCGTGTGCATCGTGTGTAATAATGTTTGCACGAAAACTATTTCTTACTAGGCACTACCAACACATCCATTCTCTTCCTTCTTTAGTCATAATAATTATAAATTAAGTATTATAATTTATAGCTGAAGTATAAGTAAAATTTCAATTCAATAAAAAAATAAATTAATTTTATGTTAACAGGCGTATGTAACGCTTGTGACAAATTGACATATTTAGGAAGCAACAAAGCACGTCATACATGGGGTGATTTTTCAAAGGTTTAATTTTTAAAATGTGAAGAGATTCACAACAGATTCACAACAGATTCACAAACCCAAAAAGTAAGTATTATTATTATAAAAAATATATCAAATATACTAATTAATATATATAAATAAATAAATCAAAATAATGACAAAATAATATATTCCAAACTCAATAATGTAATTAAAAAATGATAATAATTAAAAGAAAAGACCAACAAACCACAAATAAATATAAATAAAGGTATAATAAAATTAATTAACACTAGTTTTAATAATTTATAAAAAATATTGGTCTTGTAAACCAAAAATGAATATAATTTCTTAAAACTTCAAAGGAAGAAATAATCTATCAATAATTCCCAAAACTATTATTTTAATTTTAAACTATCCTTTGCATTAAAATAATATTTACTATAAACATAATCTTAAATATAATTTTCCTATTAATAAAACACCCAATATCTATAGGAACAATTATTATTATACAAACAGTAATCATTTCGCGAATAGACTATATACGAGGTTCATCACTGGCAGACTGTCAGCCAGTACGATGTAGAGTTGACAGTGTCCCAATGAAATGTTCCTTCCTAGCTAACATTACATTCGATCCATTATGTTCATAGTGTTACGTGCCACTGGTCTGCGCCGCTGACCTTGGCCCGCCCGGCGTGAGCGGGTGGAAGAGAAGGACAGAGTAGTGATGTGACAGCGGGGCGGGGAGTCACTAAGGGCTGTTTGAATGACAGGCGGGCGATAATCCTACTAGCGTTTTGAGTTATGAATGCATTCTGTCACGATAACCCTTTGGCGGCTCGCCGCTCCTGACCTTCGGTGGATAGAATTTCTGCGTTTATCTGAAGAATGCTCTGGATTACTGACCTTGTTTCTCTCAGCGTGACTCGGGGTGCGTTGAACCTTCCAGATGGCCAGGGCGACTGATACAAAAGTGTGACAGGTCTCCGAGCTGGCAGTTGTTGAACGGATGAGTTTCAGCGATAGACTACTAGCGATAAGAGAAGCGCGTGGCGAGAGAAGTAAGTGACCAGCGGGAGGGAAATCTGCGACTGCGAACATCAGAGCAGTGAATAGTACGACTGCAGGCTGGATTATTGGACTGAATGCATGAGTGAAAGACATTAAAAATGATGGCAATAGATAAAACTGTACGTGTGTTAATGATGAGTATGAGTTAATTGAGAACAACCAAACATAGGCATAAAGAAGGACGTTAACTAGAGTTGAAATATACATTAAATATTGTTCTTACTGTGAAATAAGAAGAGTAATAGTAGAGACAGCCAATTTAATGCTGTAAATAATAGCTTTGTGAATAAATTAAAATCAAATTCAGTTATTTTATTTTTATTAAAACCTCCACCCCTCACGAACCTGGATACGCTCCTCAGGCGTCCATGTAACAATATGAATAATTTTACACTTTGGCTGCTGCCGTAGTAAAATTACGTTGACGTGAACTTCGTTAAAACTGCTAACTACGTAACATTACCATAGAGTACTTAAGAATTCAGAGGCGAAACAGCGAGATCCATCCGCATATGCCAGCAAAACGGCATCACTGGCCGGAAAAATTGTCGGAACGCCGTTCGTCAACCAGCGTCTGGTAACCTACTCAGCATCCTGCATTACAGCCAATAGGAAACCTTTCGCAGCATGCAATAGCCAGTCAGACACAAGGATCGTTCCCAGAGCCTCGCGCAGCCAATCAGAGAATGGGGACACACACATCAAAGTGCTCACAACTCCGTGTATTTATCTACTCTGTGACATTATGCCGCCAAAACGTTTAAAGAAAGTGGGACGTCGTATTACTACAGTAGACGCCATAAAACTGCGCTGGAATCATGCAACGTCATGTGACGTCGATAGCATTCAGAAAGGAATTGTATGCGGAAGGTGTATAACTAGGCAACGTCGCCGCTCACTTTTTATGCACGCTGGTGTACACGTTTTTATTCACCAACCGACGCGACGCCGGAGCGCGTGACCTGTTGAATAACAACAGGGACGCCAGGTCCTTAACCCATATCCACTCGTGATAGGGTTATANGATACTGTGTGCTTGACCCACTTCAGTCGTTGGCCGGAAATATGTCTGGCACACATTGGCGAACTCTTGTGCCAGTAATATTAGTTCAGCGGTTGAGTGGCCAATCTCTTGTACAAGAACAAGTGACATTCATTAAAGTGCAGCGGCCAATGAAACAACGGACTGTGCTCAGTTGTTTATAAAACAGTGGAGTCTATCCTGTCACAAAAAAAAAAAGATAACGCGAATTTTGCACTCCTCTACTTANAAACAGTGGAGTCTATCCTGTCACAAAAAAAAAAAGATAACGCGAATTTTGCACTCCTCTACTTATAGGTTATGAACTTTAAAAATACATTAAATGTTAATAGACATCTACTTTTTACCTAAATATTTGTTTTACCTGTTCCTTAACTTTGGGCAATTATAATTTTCTAATTTCATAATGAAAATCGTTTCGATAAGCCAATCCTTTTTTTTCCGCGGGATCCGGGTGNCGTCAAAACTTCTTGGCTTCGTAGAGTCAAGTTTCTCTGAGACGAGCCAAACCCACAGCGTAAACGTGCTTCAGGAAACTCCTCGCAAAATAACAGCTGGGTCCCTTCACGTGCCGCGCCGCCGATTTGAACCATTTTCCAGAACCGCTTCGTTCGTTACGTAAAGCAGAAACTGCCAGTATGAAAAAAAACAAGTTCTCGTGCGAACGTCAATTTCGGTGGACAACCTCGGGGTGAACGAGTGTTGACGCATACGTTTTGAACTGGTTCTACACACTGCGGGAGAAATATTTTATTCGAAGACCGGCGAATTCAAAAGAAACTTGTAGTTGGTATTCTAAAACAATTTTTTCATACATGAGTAATGTACTGAAAAGCCTTTCACGGCCACAAACGAATCAAGGCCATGCGGCAGCATTAAAATGTTCAAGATTCTTTCTATCAGGCAAACGTTACGTGCCCAAACCCTAGTAGAACCACGTTAGCAATAGGGACGACTCAAGTAGGCGCAACCGATGCTTACACTGAATCGGTGCGCGGTCTTTCGTCGATAACTTGCCGCTACGAGTCTTTTAGCGGCGACCCTGTCATTTAACGGCATAGTAACGCTGCGCGTCCATCTGCTACTTGAAATATTCTCTACCTAGAAACGAGAGTGTAAACGCCCGTTCTACCAAGCATCATTTTAAAAAAAGAAAATAAAAATAGAAACTTGACTTACAGTGTGAAATGTTACTAAGAAGCTATTTCTAAAGCAGACATCGTTCACAAATATCAGGAAGTTTTTTTTTTTTTTTTAGTAAAGCATTTTTACTCTAGCTCTGCCTAATTTCGATGGCAGGTAAGCGTGGCCTTAAAACTCACAATGACGTCCATTAAAAGTGAGCGGCAAAAATAAAATGCGTTATTTACGATATAGCCCGTGGTTTACCGCGAAATAATCTGAACACACTTCAGGCACGACTTCAGCACCGCGCCTTCTTGATTACCGTGCACAAAGTGCTGAAAAGTAACGTCTTACATGACAGCTAGACGAACTACGAAAAAAACCGTGTTTCGAAATGTATTTCGTCTCCAATTTTTTTTTTTTTTGCCACAAAATGTTACTTGTTCCTATTCGTATTAAACTGATGGAATTCAATCTCTCGGGTGCAAACACATGTAGACTTAACCCATTCCGGTCAATTGCACACAATTGTCCATACGCTGTTCACGGTAAACNTGCATACGATGTTCACGGTAAACTGAGCACTTTTGAAAGCCCTGCTAAAGATCTGCTTGTATGTACACTGCGTATTCATTCACCATGTGTAAAGTTAACATTGTCATGGGCCTGATCACATTGTTCATGCGTTCGTCAACTAAAACTTAGGCATTAATAAAAAAGTAAACATTTAAAAAATGTATTAATCATTTAACTTATAAGCATAAAAAACCAGAAAGTAAAATAAATAATTTCAGTATTCACTAATGTTTACCTAACATTTTTAATTCATCGTCAATACGTGGAACTATTTTCCCATCGTCATTACCAACTTTACTGGGCACATGTCACTAAGTTTGCCCGTAAAAATATATGCAGGTCGGGGCAGTGACATTTTTCAACGGGTTTTTTTAAGTGCTCAATTAACCGTGAACAAACTATACATAAATCACAAGATAGCTATTTTGGGCTGCTGCTCTACACTGCGAGGCTCAACGACAAACAATCTTCCATGTGCTTAACCTAGTCGTATACCGTACCACTGTTAGTATTTATACAGCCGANACAATCTTCCATGTGCTTAACCTAGTCGTATACCGTACCACTGTTAGTATTTATACAGCCGAACACACAGCCTACACATCATCAGATGCGATAACGAAATAAGTGCTCTGCCGGCTTAAAGAACAGCACGCATCAAGATATTTCTGATTTGCGTCACCTGAAACCATAAATTGAATCGGGATTGCGGCGCATATTTATAGACACTCGAAACAAGTTAGAAGAGTGTGTCCTGCATCTATCACTACATATATCACCGGATATGTTAGTCTGTATTCTCACTCACTACCGTCCTTATTTGTNAACTATACATAAATCACAAGATAGCTATTTTGGGCTGCTGCTCTACACTGCGAGGCTCAACGACAAACAATCTTCCCTGTGCTTAACCTAGTCGTATACCGTGCCACTGTTAGTATTTATACAGCCGACACACACAGCCTACACATCATCAGATGCGATAACGAAATAAGTGCTCTGCCGGCTTAAAGTACAGCACGCATCAAGATATTTCTGATTTGCGTCACCTGAAACCATAAATTTAATCGGGTTTTGAAAGGGCTAGCACTTTGAGTGCGGCGCATATTCATAGACACTCGAAACAAGTTAGAAGAGAGTGTCCTGCATCTATCACTACATATATCACCGGATATGTTAGTCTGTATTCTCACTCACTACCGTCCTTATTTGTNAACTATACATAAATCACAAGATAGCTATTTTGGGCTGCTGCTCTACACTGCGAGGCTCAACGACAAACAATCTTCCATGTGCTTAACCTAGTCGTATACCGTACCACTGTTAGTATTTATACAGCCGAACACACAGCCTACACATCATCAGATGCGATAACGAAATAAGTGCTCTGCCGGCTTAAAGAACAGCACGCATCAAGATATTTCTGATTTGCGTCACCTGAAACCATAAATTGAATCGGGATTGCGGCGCATATTTATAGACACTCGAAACAAGTTAGAAGAGAGTGTCCTGCATCTATCACTACATATATCACCGGATATGTTAGTCTGTATTCTCACTCACTACCGTCCTTATTTGTCAATACTTCATAGGTCACGCTTATTGCACTATAGTCCATTCACAGTTACTTCCAACTTTTCTGAAGCCCTGCTTAAGTTCTACTTCCAGGAAATTCCTCCACCTCATGCAAACAAAGATTCACAGAGTCTAGAAACTACACCGGACGGACAGCACACCACATTCGTGGGCATCGTGTGTAATAATGTTTGCACGAAAACTATTTATTACTAGGCACTACCAACACACCTATTCTCTTCCTTTTTAAGTCGTAATAATTATAAATTAAGTATTATAATTTATAGCTGAAGTATAAGTAAAATTTTAATTCAATAAAAAAATAAGGTATTTTTGTGTTAACACGAGTATAAAACGCTTGTGATACGTGACATATTTAGGAAGCAACCAAGCACGTCATACATAGGGTGATTTTTCAAAGGTTTGATTTAAAAAATGTGAAGAGACCGCTAATGGACTATATACGACATTCATCACTGGCAGGCTGTCAGCCAGTACAATGTAGAGTTGACTGTGTCCCAATGAAATGTTCCTTCCTAGCTAACATTACATTCGATCCATTATGTTCATACTGTTACGTGCCTCTGGTTTGCGCCGCTGACCTTGGCCCGCCCGGCGTGAGCGGGTGGAAGAGAAGGACAGAGTAGTGATGTGACAGCGGCGGTGGGGAGTCACTAAGGGATGTTTGAATGACAGGCGATCGATAATCTACTAGCATTTTGAGTTATGAAGGCATTCTGCCACGATAACCCTTTGGCGGCTCGCCGCTCCTGACCTTCGGTGGATAGAATTTCTGCGTTTATCTGAAGAATGCTCTGGATTACTGACCTTGTTTCTCTCAGCGTGACCCGGGGTGCGTTGAACCTTCCAGATGGCCAGGGCGACTGATACAAAAGTGTGACAGGTCTCCGAGCCGGCAGTTGTTGAACGGATAAGTTTTGGCGATATACTACTAGCGACAAGAGAAACGCGCGGCGAGAGAAGTGACCAGCGGGAGGGAACTCTGCGACTGCGAACATCAGAGCAGTGAATAGTACGACTGCAGGCTGGATTATTGGACTGGATGCGTGAGCGAAAGGAATTATAAATGATGGCAATAGATAAGACTGTACTTGTGTTAATGATGAGTATGAGTTAATTGACAACAACCAAACATAGGCATAAAGAAGGACGTTAATAAGAGTTGAAATATAAATTAAATATTGTGCTTACTGTGAAATAAAAACAGTGATAGTGGAGACAGATGATTTAATGCTGTAAATAATAGCTTTGTGAATAAATTAAAATCAAATTTAGTTATTTTATTTTTATTAAGACCTCCACCCCTCACGAACTCGGATACGCTCCTCAGGCGTCCATGTAACAATATCAATAATTTTACACTTTGTCTGCTGCCGTAGTAAAATTACGTTGACGTGAACTTCATTAAAACTGCTAACTGCGTAACATTACCATAGAGTACTTAAGAATTCAGAGGCGAAACAGCGAGATCCATCCACATATGCCAGCAAAACGGCATCACTGGCCGGAAAAATGGTCGGAACGCCGTTCGTCAACCAGCGTCTGGTAACCTACTCAGCATCCTGCATTACAGCCAATAGGAAACCTTTCGCAGCATGCAATAGCCAGTCAGACACAAGGACCGTTCCCAGAGCCTAGCGCAGCCAATCATAGAATGGGGACACTCACATCAAAGTGCTCACAACTCCGTGTATTTACCTACTCTGTGGCATTACGCCGCCAAAACGTTCAAAGAAAGTGGGACGTCGTATTACTACAGTAGACGCCATAAAACTGCGTTGGAATCATGCAACGTCATGTGACGTCGATAGCATTCAGATAGGAGTTGTATGCGGAAGGTGTATAACTAGGAAACGTCGCCGCTCAATTTTTATGCACGCTGGTGTACACGTTTTTATTCACCAACCGACCCCGGAGCGCGTGACCTGTTGAATAACAACAGGGACGCCAGGTCCTTAACCCATATCCACTCGTGATAGGGTTATANGACGAAGAGTGGGCAAGGAAGGGTGGGAGAGGAGCGTGAGACCTTTCATCAGCAAGGCGTTCTTCCATTTGGGACGAGAGCCAGCCGCTGGGATAACGGCTGCCGTCGTTTAACAGATCACGGATCCACAAGCATTAGCGGATGGCGAACTAACTGTTTGATGGTACTGTATTTGCACATGCATGTAAACTCTCCACGCAGCACCATGCGGCCTCAGAGTACTGACTGAATTGAGTGAAGAGATTTGGGCGGCTCTAACGTCGAGGTCTTTAGAACCGATGAGGGTGAAGAGAAGTGTTTATGGAGCAGCGCCGGAATGCAAGGGCGGGGGGAAACGGGAGATCTCGAGAAAATCCGCCGACCAGCGGTGAAAACCCGCGCCGGGACGACCCCTCTGGGAATCGAACCCGGTTCGCCTAAGTGAGAGGCGAGCAGTCTAACCACTACAATACCGTGGCCCCTGCAGAGTACTTAATAATACAGAGATGAATGCTTTTCCTATCAACTGTGGTGGAGCTCAGTTCGTATTGAAAGCAGAGAGCAGGTCAAAGGCTACAGGGACGAAATAGCGTGGTGGTTCCTTTGACGTAGGCATGCCCATTCGCTGATTGACTGCGCGAAGCTCTGGGAACGGACCTTGTGTCTGATTTGGTAGAGATGCGTGAATTTCGCGAATCCATTTGGCAGCAGCCTTGACTTGTCACTGATTCATATGCTCGGGCCACAACCGTTTATTCCTGCTGCCCAATGTTGTGAGGCGTATTCCTTTGTTCGGCTTGGTTGTACATGATACGCTCGTTACGTTTCTTCCCCTTTACTAATGGCTAAAGGGTCGTGCAGGGCATGTACGAACAACTGTAGCCCAATCATGAGTGGAACACACAAATATGTGTTCCGTAAGTCTTGCCACAGAGAAATTTGTGAAATATACAGTAAGGCTACCACGTGCTTCCAAAGATTGCCTACTCGCTGGACCGCCAGCCTAACTAAGGCTCCAATCGGAGAACGGCGTTCCGACGTGTTGCTGATCAGCGACGCCATTTTTACTAGCGTGTGCGACTGCAGTTCGCGGTAGGAGCGGCTAGTTTACGTGTGTATACTTATCTATAGGTAGGGCCAGTGACTTTTCGCGTAAAAATCGCAGCACACAGTAGACTTCAATACTATATACACACTTCAGCTGTTGTTATACCTCCATTGGCTGCTGGTGCCGTGTCCGTCTTCGACCAAGCCACTCAGGACCAAGTGATTCCGACACTGAACCTTCGTGGTTCGTGCGCAAACTGTTAACACGGGCCAGAACATTTTTTAGCCAATCGAAGTAGCTGGACGACCCTACACTGCTTTGGACTGTATCTTGTCTCGAAATCTTTTCGCGAAATATCACTGCCCCTATCTATAGGCTATTCAAGGTAAAGTGAGCACTTTTTGAAGCCCTCACATTTGGAATAATACTCAGTAAATATATATTTCACTAGCTTTCACCCGCAGCTTCGCTCGCGTGGTTATAGAAACAAACTTATAGGGAGAAATAACGGTATTTGTTAGTAGACAGACACTGATCATAAACACAGAACAGAGCACTAACGATGTCATTTTTTGCTGCTATAATCGCTCTTTTACAAAGCCACTGGTCGTCATTTACATTTCTTTGCAGATCTGGGTAAACGCTAGCAATCAGTTCCGTATCACTCTGCACCAAATTACTAAGTTCCCCTGTTAGTGGCACACAGTCCCCGGCATCTGTTTCTAACAGCCCATCTCCAATTTTTAATAGTGTATCAGTATAATGACCTGTATTAACGTCATTGTAGAGGTGCACTCTCATATTTGTCGTCAAGCCCGAATTTCTTGACATTTGCCAATAAGCTTAACGACTTGAGACAGGCTTTGATTTCATCTGCAGGTGTGCCCCTCTGAATCACCGGTAGAGTTTGGCGGAAGTCACCAGCCAGTAATACAACCATTCCTCCCATAATGTCTGTATTGTTTCGTATATCCTGTAGAGTTCGGTTTAGGGCCTCTATCGCTTTTTTGTGTGACAGTGTGCTTTCGTCCCACACTAACAACTTACATTGACGCAGCATTGTACCCCCGAGCACTATTTATACTAAAACATTTATCCTGAGGAATGAGATATTTTTTCGGGATAAAAAGTAGCATATGTCACTTCCCGGCCCTCCGACTATCTCTGTGCAAAAAAAATCACGTCGATCCGTTGCTCCGTTGCTCCGTTGTGACGTGAAAGGACAAACAAACAAACAAATACACTTTCGCATTTATAATATTAGTTGGGATTGTAGCCTTAGACGTTAACTTTAGAGTACGATGAAATAATACTCTGTGTTTATTACTTACATGGCAATATTTATTTTAAAATATGGTGGAAAAATACAAAATGGCTAATAGGAAAAAAAGCAACTACGGGCCTCAAAAGAGCTCACTTTACCGTGAACAGCCTATACTCTGTGGAAAGGTATTCTTCCATTCCAACAGTGTTGCCAACTTAGGTGATTTTCCGCTAGTTTGAGTGGAATTTAATACTTTTCGGTGGAGAAATATTACTTAAGGCGAGTAAAGGAATTTTCGGCGATTAAAAAAAACGTAATGCATAAAATGGTATTTACAAGTGTTTGAGTATTGGGCTCTTTCCTAGAGCACCAAAGTTTCTGCCTTCCTTACTTTATCACGTTCGGAAATGTCTCAAAAATGTTACTCTTAAACACATTAAGGCTATTTAGGAAAAGATCAAGTGGGAGGTAGTGTGATTCTCTGTCACCAGAGCGCACTGCCAACCTATTTGTAAATACTTCCAAACCATCCACTAGATGGCACGTAACACTCAGATACAACATTCGTCATCCTTTCTCGGAATCACCGAGTGCCAGGTAATTCGCTTACCTCTCTAATGACTTGTCGCTTCTAGCAGATTGCTCTTTGCGATAACAATAAGTTCGAGGATTAGCAGAACTCCGACCATGTGTATGACGACACAGATGCCAGTGTGAATGATATGCACATTTGGAAAGTCAATAATACATTTTTGTAAACCTTTCACTATTGATTGCAGTGGTTGGGAGCATTTAAGATTCTTTATTTTGACGTGTACATGAAATTATGGCAATAAAAATGTAAATTTTTTATACCCGTCGATTGAGGTGTTTGCCCGAAATTTTAATGTGTGAAACGGCGAGTAAGTTACTGAGCAAACAGGGACGAATTCGAATGCATTTTCATTCGATAATGAAACTTATAATGGCAGAGTTTATTTCCGGGAAATTGATCAATAATTCTATTATTTTTCACGATGTTAGTGCATAACGTTTGCGCCAAAGATCTTGTTTCGTAATGATTTAATGTTAGCAAAAATGTTTCTAATATAGAAATGTAGAGAAAACGTTTTTAAAAAACATTGCCCGGTTTTTTAGTTCAATCATCTGCTGATACAGAAGCACTTATATCGTTGCAATACAATTTTTTTAAATATCTGATATGCATTTTACATACAATTTTCCGCACAACATTTTGTAGCAACGAATGATTTTATTTGATGCTGTGTATAAGTGACGTTAGCGCCCTACTGAACAAAATCATGCACTAAAGAAACATTCATTCATGTAACCTGCAAGTGTTACACTTTAAATTTGCTAGGAATATTTAACGAGAAACCTATGTTACTTGTGTTAGCTTGAACGTAAAAATATAAACTGTCATTTTTTAAATCGGTAAATGTAAGAGTAAAGTAGCATTATAATAAAATTCTGAAAATTTTATCACTACAAACTTCTGGAGCTTTTTGTATTGCATTTTGTGTACGTAACACTTTGTTTTTCTCTATGCACTATAAAAAGAAAGTTTATATTGGGATTTAAAAGTGTATAAGTCATTAAACAAAAGACGCACAAATAAATGGTATTCTTTGTAATTATTGTTTACCTCTACTTTTAAAAATTAATTTCGTTGCCCCGGACATAGTAATGAGTAGACGTTAAGAACTAATGTAATGATTTATAGTGTACACTGTGCAAACGGAGTTGTCATACCTCAGCAAATACGTCAGACTTGAATAAGTAACGGGTTTTTACTTTCAAGTATGTTAACATATTTGTTCAGTAAGTTACTTTACTTTACATGAAAAGAAG
This sequence comes from Clitarchus hookeri, assembly GCA_002778355.1. Taxonomy (NCBI): domain Eukaryota; kingdom Metazoa; phylum Arthropoda; class Insecta; order Phasmatodea; family Phasmatidae; genus Clitarchus; species Clitarchus hookeri. Next base: position 20,856 of record NQII01002417.1, on the reverse strand, counting down.
GCGGTTATTTACGTAAACGTTTTAAATAAAATTGCAATATACAACAAACCACTCTTACGGCAACGAGAAAAAAGAGCTAAGCTAATATTGTATTGAAGAACGAATAGTCTTACAAACCTTTTGTAGACAGAACATTTAAAATTTACTTAAATTTGGCGACTCTAATGAATCAACCTAGTTACGTTTTCACTGCCTAACGAAAACTGCATTTAATTTATTTTCACAGTTTTCAAAAGTTTGAAATAGCATTAGGAAAGGCTTTGTGGAAGGCTTTGGCAAGTAATTCGTGCTCGAAAACGCTTGGTATTACAAGTGAGAGATGCGATGATTGGCCACAACAAACGCGTAAACTGAAAGTGATATTCAGTTATGTTACGCGCGGGAAGAAGGCAGTATTTTTATCGCAGGCTAATTTTCTTCTCATTGCTCACTCTTCTTGGAGAGGTAGTCTTATGTGGTGTGTGTTTTCTTATGTGTATTGTTATATGTGTCAGGTGTGCACGATACCTGTGTTTATCTATATGCAACTATACGTACGTAGACCATGTACGAATGAATGTTTCCAACAAATAAAATTTCCGAATTCCGGCAAAATTAAGACGCGAGAAAAGGAAAACTGACTTAGCCATCTGACAGCACCAAATAAGGTATTGAATCAAATGTAACATTTTCAGTCTTCCAAAGATTTCAAATAAGCGTGAAGACATTTTTTTAAATAGTTATATCAAAACTTTTAATAAACGTATCTTAAATTTGGAACTTAAAAAAATTAATACGAAAAAAACTTTTGCTTGTAAACAGAAAGTAAATGACCCTAAATAATCTGGAGTGAAATTTTTCTCGCTGATTGGAAAATAGCAGTGGCCTGGTTCGAAAGNGAAGTAAATGACCCTAAATAATCTGGAGTGAAATTTTTCTCGCTGATTGGAAAATAGCAGTGGCCTGGTTCGAAAGTATTTTAATGTGAAATTAAAGAATATACTCTTTATTTTGTCGTTGAATAAAAATACAACTAAATAAGTGAAAGAACCAGCAAGGCTGTAAATGACAAAAGATTTGATATTTTTCTAGCAACTTTGTGGGCCATTACTGTACAATAAAACCAGAGGTTGTGTTTGCTGAAGAATGTGTAAATTGTCTGAAAATTAACACACAGTACATATGACGCTGAAAATAAAATATATACACTTGCGAGATACTTCGTGAAACTTCCATAAGGCACTAAGAAATAAAAGAAAAGGGTATGATGATCAGTTCGGGCTTGTAACCCCTTTTACGTAAAACTTCAAATATACAAAAAAAAAATGGTTTTTATTTTGGATGTTTTGAAAGATATTATCATCTATTTAATACATAATGGAAAGCAAAATGTTGATTGTTGTCCTTATTCAGATAGGAATTTTTTTTTCTTCTTTATATAATACAGCAATTCGTCTGTTTCCTACATGCAAACGCTCACACATGGAGTCTGTTACCGTACCACAGCTGGAATGGCGCCCGTGGCTGTGCCCCGCAACAAGCATACTCAACAGCATGAGTTATTTATGCGATTACGTCACGTTGGCGGCAAATTGTTGAACATTAGGTTAGGAAGTTGGAAGGAGGCCACTATTAGTGGTGACATGCATCTAAATATAAGTCGTGTATGTTACGTGAGTCTGTAACAATGTTTCAAGGAGCTATGTTTAATGCAGCTATATCATTAAGTAAGGTGACGTGCATCGGCTGATTTAAGTTGTTCTAGTTGGGATATTGTTCATATAATTTATGATACATCACTAGACACTGGCTGTCAGAAAAATGCACTCGTTCGTGAAATAGAATAAACTGTAAATTACAAAATGTAGTATTTCCTGTAAACCGTATAGTAATAACAAATAACAATTTTCCAATTTGTAGGGCAGAGAACAACTTTGTTCCTCTGTTTCTCCGCCATTATTTTGCTAATGATAATTCTTTGGAAATTAATTTACTGAATTACATTATTTTGAAAACATTTGGTACAGCGCAGAAAAACTTCAATTTATATTTTTTGATATAATTTTATTATTTTAAATATTGCTATTACTACGTCCAGTGTTTGCAAGTTCACAAAAACTAAACAAAACAGAGACCCAAAGTAACAATTACATGAATGTATGAAATAAGTATAACTACCTATATAAGGGTAGCGAATTTTTCTTGTAAAACAAATAATCAAGGATGTGAATTAATATTTTACTTCTCACAGAAAATGTTACAGGATCAGGTAAAGATTATGACTAAAAGAGCTATTCATATTTTAAATGTCAATAAAGAATGTACTGCTTCGAAGAGCAACATTTTAATTGCTTGTTATTATAGCACACAACAAATGTTTATACTCCTACCCAGTTCATGACGTTGCTAGATCTTACACTGCGTGTTAAAGATAACTAAAATTATAAATGTAATTTTCATATAAAATTTATGTTGCAAAACATTGCATTCTTTAAAAAAAAACTGAAAGCTAATGTGTTACACTGAACGTGAGTCTCATGTGGCAGGAGAACCCTTTTTCCCCCTTTTTTTTTTGTGAACCAAAAAATATTTTTCATTTTCTTTTATTACGAGTCAGAAACAAGCGACTGTTCTCATGCATAACTGAACATTTACAAGCCACAAAATATTAAATAAGATTTTTTGTACAAGTGAAAACAGCTATTATTATTACTATTATTGTTATCATTATCATAAGTAAATCTATTGATGATTTTTTGCGGATTTTAAATATAAGACCCTGCAGCAATGGTCTGGGACGAGTGTCAGCTGCTCAGACAACTACCGTCATTTAGCGAGAGCTGTTTGTCCTGCCTACACGATCCACGGGCAGTAGCGAATGGCGAACAGTTGGACGGTGTTTGCACACTTACATTCGATGCACGCGGCGAAAACCAGTTGATAGCGGGCGCGTTGCGACCGTTCAGAAGCGAGCAACAAGCACCCACTTACATCTTCAAAAATATTTTAGATTGGTTGATGTGTAAATTATTAAACAAATATGGTACGGCAGAGAGCAAATACGAACATTTCTTGCAACAGTTCATTATCCACCTCTATCCACGGGCAAATTTCCTTAAACCGTTAGAATGAAGACGATAGTGGCTTACTCCGACAGTTCAATGCCAAAACGCGAATGTCAGAATAAGATTGTATCCGTTACATAATCATGGTAACGCGTGCCGTAATTGTATTTCTCGTAANAAAACGCGAATGTCAGAATAAGATTGTATCCGTTACATAATCATGGTAACGCGTGCCGTAATTGTATTTCTCGTAAGGCCTGTTCACGGTATACTGAGCGCTTTTGAAAACTCCGCTTAAGATCTTAAAACACACTAGCCGGACACAAGCCAACCTACGATAGGAGCCTGTATTGAACTTTGCTACAGATTTGTCATCAATAAAATGATAGGGTCACCGCAGAAAGTCCAATAGGTATATGCGGCACTACGAGAACACTGCATACCAGTTCAGAACCCTGCGCGTATAGCGGCGATGGCGTTCTTGTAGCGCGTTCCAGTGTAACCCTTATAGCTCCCGCGCTTCTCGGCCAAAAAAAAAGGAGATCGATGCAGGCAGGCAACATCGCTAGATAATATTACGATCTTAAAATCTTGCAACATGCCCGGCTCCAATTTGCTTCATGGTCATGTAAAATCAGTATTATTAATATCTCGTCATAAAACCTCTTTCTTGACCGTGTAATCTGGAGTCTGTTATTGAGAGTAATCATCTTTATTCGCTCACGTAATAATAATTTGATAAAAAAAATTTCCTTTTTAACTGATAGCATTAGAATGTCAGTCCACATGCAGTACCACACTTGGCGTTATTAAAGTACACACTTAAATGTGAAATGTGATATATATGATCCTATCATTATGATTATGTGTGTGTGTGTAATTTTCCTGCAATTTAATTAAACAACAAAGTATTATTTTTAATATACCCATAAACCTTTGAAATTATAAATATACTGTTACAAGAATGACTGAGGCGCGTATCCGAGTTCGTGAGGGATGGAGGTCTAAATTCAATAATTATATTGGCTGAAGCTCCAGTTTCACCCCAGACCAGGTAGCTCAGGATTAGGTCGTGGTTTTCTGGCAGGTTAGTTATTACACGTCCCGGGCATGTCTTGTCTTGCAAACTGCTATACGACATTGTAAAAAGGGCAGGCAAGTGTACAGGTGTTTGAATTCTAGCTTGCCCCAAAATGAATTCGCGAAATCTCTGTGTCCCCCTAGTAATTGTGCTATAGTTCCTGACCGCGCACACGCCGATCACGATGTTATTTATTCTGCGGCATGCCGTAAATTAACGAGTTATAGTCAGGACAATGAACGAAGTGGTTCAACTAACATCAACTAAACTAGATGTAAGGCAACTAGGAGTTTTTACAGTTCAAATTACAACCTAGGTTGTTTGAAGTTGTTTGGTTACTTTCGGCGAAAGAAACGGAGCATGTCTGACGTTACCAAATATTTACCACAGTCGTGGCGGCCAGACAGAAATGCCGTAAACAAGCCGCCTGTTCAAGTGCACTACACAGCAAACCGGCGAGCGAGTACGTTCACCTCGGCTTGCCACGGACAGGCCAATTCACTTTTGTCACTTTCGCATTCTGTGGACAAACATTGCTATGTCACGTCTAGAGCTCCGAGCTGCGTGTCAACCAGCTGTCGTCCCATCCCCGAAGCCGAATGAATGGGTTGCAGCATTTGGACTCCTGCCATAAAAAATCTATCATGGCTAGAGACCTGCAAAATTCCCGTTATNCTGAATTACATTATTTTGAAAACATTTGGTACAGCGCAGAAAAACTTCAATTTATATTTTTTGATATAATTTTATTATTTTAAATATTGCTATTACTACGTCCAGTGTTTGCAAGTTCACAAAAACTAAACAAAACAGAGACCCAAAGTAACAATTACATGAATGTATGAAATAAGTATAACTACCTATATAAGGGTAGCGAATTTTTCTTGTAAAACAAATAATCAAGGATGTGAATTAATATTTTACTTCTCACAGAAAATGTTACAGGATCAGGTAAAGATTATGACTAAAAGAGCTATTCATATTTTAAATGTCAATAAAGAATGTACTGCTTCGAAGAGCAACATTTTAATTGCTTGTTATTATAGCACACAACAAATGTTTATACTCCTACCCAGTTCATGACGTTGCTAGATCTTACACTGCGTGTTAAAGATAACTAAAATTATAAATGTAATTTTCATATAAAATTTATGTTGCAAAACATTGCATTCTTTAAAAAAAAACTGAAAGCTAATGTGTTACACTGAACGTGAGTCTCATGTGGCAGGAGAACCCTTTTTCCCCCTTTTTTTTTTGTGAACCAAAAAATATTTTTCATTTTCTTTTATTACGAGTCAGAAACAAGCGACTGTTCTCATGCATAACTGAACATTTACAAGCCACAAAATATTAAATAAGATTTTTTGTACAAGTGAAAACAGCTATTATTATTACTATTATTGTTATCATTATCATAAGTAAATCTATTGATGATTTTTTGCGGATTTTAAATATAAGACCCTGCAGCAATGGTCTGGGACGAGTGTCAGCTGCTCAGACAACTACCGTCATTTAGCGAGAGCTGTTTGTCCTGCCTACACGATCCACGGGCAGTAGCGAATGGCGAACAGTTGGACGGTGTTTGCACACTTACATTCGATGCACGCGGCGAAAACCAGTTGATAGCGGGCGCGTTGCGACCGTTCAGAAGCGAGCAACAAGCACCCACTTACATCTTCAAAAATATTTTAGATTGGTTGATGTGTAAATTATTAAACAAATATGGTACGGCAGAGAGCAAATACGAACATTTCTTGCAACAGTTCATTATCCACCTCTATCCACGGGCAAATTTCCTTAAACCGTTAGAATGAAGACGATAGTGGCTTACTCCGACAGTTCAATGCCAAAACGCGAATGTCAGAATAAGATTGTATCCGTTACATAATCATGGTAACGCGTGCCGTAATTGTATTTCTCGTAAAGCCTGTTCACGGTAAACTGAGCACTTTTGAAAGCTCCCGCTTAAGATCTTAAAACACACTAGCCGGACACAAGCCAACCTACGATAGGAGCCTGTATTGAACTTTGCTACAGATTTGTCATCAATAAAATGATAGGGTCACCGCAGAAAGTCCAATAGGTATATGCGGCACTACGAGAACACTGCATACCAGTTCAGAACCCTGCGCGTATAGCGGCGATGGCGTTCTTGTAGCGCGTTCCAGTGTAACCCTTATAGCTCCCGCGCTTCTCGGCCAAAAAAAAAGGAGATCGATGCAGGCAGGCAACATCGCTAGATAATATTACGATCTTAAAATCTTGCAACATGCCCGGCTCCAATTTGCTTCATGGTCATGTAAAATCAGTATTATTAATATCTCGTCATAAAACCTCTTTCTTGACCGTGTAATCTGGAGTCTGTTATTGAGAGTAATCATCTTTATTCGCTCACGTAATAATAATTTGATAAAAAAAATTTCCTTTTTAACTGATAGCATTAGAATGTCAGTCCACATGCAGTACCACACTTGGCGTTATTAAAGTACACACTTAAATGTGAAATGTGATATATATGATCCTATCATTATGATTATGTGTGTGTGTGTAATTTTCCTGCAATTTAATTAAACAACAAAGTATTATTTTTAATATACCCATAAACCTTTGAAATTATAAATATACTGTTACAAGAATGACTGAGGCGCGTATCCGAGTTCGTGAGGGATGGAGGTCTAAATTCAATAATTATATTGGCTGAAGCTCCAGTTTCACCCCAGACCAGGTAGCTCAGGATTAGGTCGTGGTTTTCTGGCAGGTTAGTTATTACACGTCCCGGGCATGTCTTGTCTTGCAAACTGCTATACGACATTGTAAAAAGGGCAGGCAAGTGTACAGGTGTTTGAATTCTAGCTTGCCCCAAAATGAATTCGCGAAATCTCTGTGTCCCCCTAGTAATTGTGCTATAGTTCCTGACCGCGCACACGCCGATCACGATGTTATTTATTCTGCGGCATGCCGTAAATTAACGAGTTATAGTCAGGACAATGAACGAAGTGGTTCAACTAACATCAACTAAACTAGATGTAAGGCAACTAGGAGTTTTTACAGTTCAAATTACAACCTAGGTTGTTTGAAGTTGTTTGGTTACTTTCGGCGAAAGAAACGGAGCATGTCTGACGTTACCAAATATTTACCACAGTCGTGGCGGCCAGACAGAAATGCCGTAAACAAGCCGCCTGTCCAAGTGCACTACACAGCAAACCGGCGAGCGAGTACGTTCACCTCGGCTTGCCACGGACAGGCCAATTCACTTTTGTCACTTTCGCATTCTGTGGACAAACATTGCTATGTCACGTCTAGAGCCCCGAGCTGCGTGTCAACCAGCTGTCGTCCCATCCCCGAAGCCGAATGAATGGTTTGCAGCATTTGGACTCCTGCCATAAAAATCTATCATGGCTAGAGACCTGCAAAATTCCCGTTATTATTCAAGGACAAACTGAACTCGAAGCTACTGTGCATTTGACCGACTTCAATCACTGGCTGGAAATATGTCTGTCACGCCTCGGGAGAATCCTTGAGCCAATATAAGATAATATCAGCGTTGGAGTGGCCAATCTCTTTTAAGGAGATCAAGCAGGTAGTTGCCGCTGATTAAAGTGCAGCGGCCAATGAAGCCACGGACTGTGCTCGCTTGTTTATAAGGTAGTGGAGTCTATCCTGTCACCGAAAGACAATGCGAATTTTTCACGTCTCTAGTCGTGGCATTTGTTTTAACAAAAGAGCCCGTGTTCGTTCAATTATATTATAAAAATTTTCGTCAATTCACAGCACTATGTTGTAACCAAGGATATAAACACTTATCTCAAGTATAAAATTTGTGAGCATCAATCAAGACCACATCTTCCTCGCCACAGTACAGGTGGTCACTGAGACTGCGATTTTCTGTACTTCTGCGCTCTACGCTCGAATCACTGATATCAATCAGTGAAATAACATTCACTGGAAGTCAGTTGATAAGCTACTGCAGAATGAACGCCATGTTTCAACACGTTAAATTAAATTGATACCAAAGTGAACACGTCACATTGTTAAAGGATGTTCACGGTAAACTGAGCACTTTTGAAAGCCCTGCTTGAGATCCACTTGTATGCACATTGTGTATTCTTCCGCCAAATGTAAAATTGAACATTGCCGTGCGCCTGATCACATTATTCATGCGTCGGTCAAGTGATATTGTGGAATTATTGGAAAAGTAAATGTTTTACAAATATGATAATTCTTGCACTTATGTGCACTAAAAAAAAAGACGCTAAATAAACAATTTCAGTATTCATAAAGGTTTCCCTAACCCTTTTAATTCAACGTCAGAACATGTAACTACTTTCCCTCCATCGTTACCAACTTTACTGGGCGCATGCCAGTTAGTGTACCCGTTAAAATATATGCAGGTAGGGGCAGTGACATTCTTTCAAAGGTTGATTTCAAAAGTGCTCACTTTACCGTGAACAACCTACACACCTCTGCAACTCAGTGCAAACAAAAGGAAATGCAACCTCAAACACACGCTTCTAACACTTATTAATATTAATTTTTGACGTGACAACGTCTTAAATTAGGTTGGGCTGGGAGTCACTTATGAAAAAGTGTAACGCTCGGTAACGTTACGATGAGTCACCGAACGAGAGAGAGGCCCGCCGAATGCCTTGCGTCTCTCTCCCACTCAACTATGATCGGTCTGCCGCGCGCGCAGCACTACGTTGTCACGTAAAATCTTCGCCCGTAAAACCGACTTTACAGGCAACCATTTTTTTTTTAAATTTTAATGCGAGTAATCTTACTTTAACTGAATAATACAAATAAATTGCTATCTGGTCTAGCCTTTCATTTATTTCAACGAGTGCAGAAAAACCCACCGATTTCAGCCATCATAAACACACTGTTTATTTACTTCGTAGCAGTACCAGAGCGCAACACAGACGAAAAGTCGTTCTGATGTACTCTCACAGCCAGTTAATTTGAACAAGGAATTAATGTGATCGGAATGAGTTGGGAGCCAACGTAATCGTGAACAGAGCCGAACATGTCTGGAGTGAAATAGTTCTGTGTCCGGTGTGACCGCGGCCTTAGTCATTAGTCCTAATTCCTCAGCGTTGTAAACGCATTTATACTGCATTTCGTATAAGTAGGTACACTAAATTTTGACACACGATGTAACCAACCAACACAGTAGGTAAACAGTAAATTCTCTCGTCTGCGAAGTATTGTATCAGCTGGAGAGTTGTGCGGGATGTATGTTGTTATGTTGGCGTTATTGACAATGACTATGGAAGAAAATAGTACCCTGAACTTAAATTTGCAATTCAAAACTTTGATTATACTTACAACATTTATTGTTGCAACTGTGTAATGTGAAATGTTTTTGGCTTTTAGTAAATTGGGTTCAAAAACATTTTAATAATTATGACGGAGCATGCGGACACTTGCAGTCAGTGAAACGTTTCCAGCCCGGTGAATGCCATTGTGCAAGTGCTCTTTTTCATAATGCTAATGCGAGTACTTGGATGGTGTTGAAGAAATATTTCATCGGTAGTTAATTAATTTTGTATTTGCTTTCATTAAGCACAGTTACTTTTGAAACATATTTTATATCATAAATGTTGTAATTGTAATCAAAGTTTTAAATTACAATTTTGAATTCCAAGTACTATTTTTTTTTCTCCTTACTGATCACCAAGATAGCCAACATAAAGTAAAACATCCTGCAACAATTCATCAGCTGGTGTAGAGCGTTTACTGTTTACATACTGTGTAGGTTGGTCACATAGTCTGTCAAAATTCAGTGTTCTTATATGAAATGCAGTTTATCAACGTCGACTCCCGTTCTCCGTTGCTGGGAGCCAGTCGAAGCTGAGCGGGATGTGTGATATCTAGCTACCTAGCCCTGAACAGCAGTGTGAAAATAACATTGCGGTCAGCGGCAATTTGACGCTCGTGCGGACGACCATCAAGCGGTAAACTCTGTTCACCTCGTATTTGTCGTTACAGACAGGGGCTGAGAAATTTTACGAATTCATTTTAAGACAAGCTAGGCCTGAGACACATGAACATTTTTGTTATGTTTGCAGTTGGATCACGGTTCATCAGACACACACACGCATACAGGTGAACTCTGAACCAATAACATACCTGCAAAGAAACAAGCACCGAATCCCGTGCCACCTGGTCTGAGGTTAAACTTGCTACACACTAAGGCAGTAAGTAGCCAACGAACAGAAAGCGGAGGCTCGAGAATGCATAGGACCGTGGAGTCTAGCGTATTGGTCATTTAAAACGGGGTGAGTTGCGTTGAGAGAGTTGGGCGGCCCGTAACAACGATGTATTGAGAGCCGATGAGAGTGACATGAGGTGATAATGGAGCAGCGCGAAAATCCGGGAGTGACCCGGCCGGAGACTGAACCAGGTTCGCCTTGGTGTTCAAAACGGGAAATTTCCCTATCCCTGGTTACAGATAACAGAGACAAGGTCTAGCTAGTACTTTCTCCTCCAGCACAGCAATATTTTTTTAATCTTCTAAAGTTGGCAGCACGTGTCTTCGGTAGGTGGTGGCTCTGCTGAGACCTTGACATGCGCCGCTGTAGAGAACGTCGACGTCCGCGCCGCAGCTCTACAGTCGGGTGACACTCGTCAGGGCGGACCTTGGACGACCCAGCGTGGCACTCGGCAAGAGTTGTTGCATTGTTTATGTATATTTTGCCCGCCCAGCGTTGCTCACCTTGCGACGTCAGCCGTCAACAGCCTCCTGACCCTCTAAATCTCTAACTGATCACCGACAGGTTCCGATCGCACTCGCTTTAAGGTGGCCGCCTGGTTGAAGGAATTTTCAACGCCTGAGGCCTAAAAGCTTGGGAGCGCTAGGGGCGATTGAAACCTAGGGGCGATCAAGACATGCGCATCAACTCTCTCACCGCCTCTACGCGCAAAGCACTGAACTGGCGCGCAGTCTTGCCGTCGATAACGCACCTCTGAGACTTTCAGCGGAGACCCTACCATTTTATTAAACACCCGTTTGAGCCATTTTCACTATCACAAAACAATGCTTTACAGAGAAACGGCGGAACTGAAAAACTTATACAGACGCGTAACGTTTCTTAAATGCTATTCGTAAGCAGACCTCACTCAGACACGTTGGACTGTTTTTTAACAAAACGTTTTCTGCTGGAGCTCTGCACACCGTTCTGCGGCCTACCTTAAGGCTTCCGTCTACCTGGAGCTTGAACTGCGTTGCAGTATGTTTGAAATACGTTTTTCCACGAAAATATTATACGTGCGCCCAGTGTGATGATCTACCAAAAGAACACACACTTCAGACGAGGGATGTTGAGTGCTTTCAGGACGTCACGCACATTAGAAACACCATTTCACGGTACTCCAAAATGGCTAACAACGGCATTTTCAAAGTGCTGTATCTCAAAATTTACGCGTCAGATCCATACAAAACTACTCAAGGGCCATGCATTGAAACTTCCTACAGACTTTCCACCAATAAAATAATAGGGTCACCGCTGAACGTCCCATAGGTACACGTAACACGACGAGTACACTGCATGCCAGGTCAGAGCCTTGCGCTTAACGGCGATGGCGCAATTGATGTGCGTGGCAGTGTCGCCCTTATAGCTCCCGCGCTTCTCGGCCTCAAACGCGGAAAAAATCTCCAGCCAGGCGGGAGCCCTAAGGGGAATGGTGCACGAAACCAGTATATTTACCCGATTTTCGTCATAGCTGTTTTTAAGAGGGTTTATCGAAATTTTTGGCACGACAAGACATAAATTCTAATTTTAGACACCTTAGATTGTTACACATTTGCTGTCTGTATTATTCCCGGAGCACTGATGGAAAATAAGAATAATAATATATTATTTATTATCAGCCATTAGAACTCCGAGAATAATAAAGGCAGTTAATATCTAACAATGTAAGAAGGCGTTCAAAATTATTATCTATGTCTTATGCGAAAAAAAGACACTCCTTGGAAAAATAAGTTTCGACAAAAATAAGGTAACTATAGGCTGTTAACGGTAGTGAGTACTTTTGAGGCCCTAGTTTTTTTCTTTTCGGCCATTTTTTATCCTTTTACCACCTTTTGAAATAAACATTGCAATGTAAGTAATAAACACAGTGTGTATATTGTACTACACTCGGATGTTAACGTCTAAGGCTAAAATAAAATATATTTATTGACTACTATTCCAATGGACTCCTGCCATAAAAAATCTATCATGGCTAGAGACCTGCAAAATTCCCGTTATTATTCAAGGACAAACTGAACTCCAAGCTACTGTGCATTTGACCGACTTCAATCACTGGCTGGAAATATGTCTGTCACGCCTCGGAGAATTCTTGAGCCAATATAAGATGATATCAGCGGTGGAGTGGCCAATCTCTTTTAAGGAGATGAAGCAGGTAGTTGCCGTTGATAAAAGTGCAGCGGCCAATGAAACCACGTTATTCATGCGTCGGTCAAAAGTGAAGTTGTGGAATTATTGGAAAAGTAAATGTTTTACAAATATGATAATTCTTCCACAAAAAAAAAAAAAAAAAAAAAAAAAAAAAAAA
>NQII01002416.1:292969-354941 GCA_002778355.1 Clitarchus hookeri | reverse complement strand
ATTGTGCTAGAAAAAAAAACATGTATAATTACGAATTTAGCAGTACTGAACAGATGAAATGTTTAGGCTCAGGCACTTTTCCTAAACATGACTTTCCAAGATTAATTTAATTACCTTGCACAACAAAGCTCATCCATTAAAGATAATTGAATATTTGAATGGTAATGACAACTAACCTAAAACCAATTTTTTTTTAACTCCAAAATTTTTTGAAACCACTACTTAATTATGACATCATGATGGACGATTATATTTTAATAAGAAAATTTAGTTAAACTCTTTCCAACATATCTTTTAAAATACTTTACATGCATTTAATAAATACGCAATATCTTCAAAGGAACATGAATATATTTATTACTGCAGTGCACCAATGATAAAAACATTACGCTAAATATTAAATTCCATAAGTAAACAATTTTACATTAAATAATAATCAAAAATAATAAATAATAAATTCAAAAATATCCCTTATTTTGCTATTTTTATAAGAACACGGGTATAACAGCAACTTGCATTATCACGAGACTCAAATACTTTCCTGTAATCAGAGCACTCCTGTTTCTTTACCTATATGTAATAAGGGCAAACATCATCCGCCATTTTGGATTCTCGGCTTTTCTTGTTTATTTATATTTTTTAACACAATAATTTTATAAGTACGTGTATAACAGACTAGCTGTTGACTTTACGCGGTACAGATATAAAAACTAAACTACGAACCCATAAATGTCTCACAATATCGATTGTACCCAAATTACCTTTAGTAGTGAAAAACTTGACACTTTACATAATGTACCAGGCCTATGTCCTCCCACTCATGTCAGATATAAATACAAACAATATCATGAAAGTTTAAACAATATACAAAATCAAATATTTTTCAAATTCCCAACATGCGATCAAAAACTGGCTTCCATTACTCTTTCCTCAAAATTATTTAAATACTTATTCATGTGACAAAACCGGTGTTCCATTCTTTTACCTATAATCCAGAGGTTGCAAGTCAACACTGTATTTGGGACAGTTAACAGTCACGAATAGAGCAAAGATTATAATGATAATAAAAAATAACACTGAAATGCACGTTAATACATTGCATAATACCAAAATTTAAATAAAAACATGAAATTAAATTTAATTTAGCCAAAATACATTACTTTTTTCTGTGAAACCAAGAGCAATAATTTGCATCCAAAAATGTATAAGCCAAGTGATAATCGGAACAATTTAAGTTTTAGAATGATGGGAAGAAAAAAAATTAATGTTAGGTTGTTATCATTCAGGCTGAATGAATAACAGCATTAATATTCAGAGGTAGTGTAGATAAGACTAGAGTTATTTAATGAGAAAAGGAAAATTGTAAATGCAAATATAAAAATAGTTTTACTATGATGGAAAGTTTTTTCTCTAAAAATCATATCCAAACCATTCAAAGATTGCTACAAAAAAACCACATTACCTAGGAACCTCAACGTAAGTGTTAGAAAAAACTTAAAAACCTAAAAAGTGATTATTTATATTTGGTAATGCTCTGTTTTATCTCAGTTCAAATAAAATGCTTACTACAAATATGTAAATAAGGGTAAATTATTGTTAACTGATACATAATTCTTAATAATAAAATTTCTATTAAAACAACACAGTACAATTGTGGCTCTCAATAATGCATAATTTTAGTCATTAAATTTAAATTTTTGAGTCGTCCATAATAAAACCGTTAGCACTGAAATCTGGTTTTTTTTTTTAAATAAACTGCCTTAAAATAACATTAAAAAATCTTGCCTCTAGTTATGAAATATGCTATAATTATAGTGTGCCATCCTTTTTAGGATGTAAGGCTCCTATTGCTTAAAATTAAATTGTGCTCTTTCCTGCAATGATTTTAAAGAATCCAGTATCGCAAGTCCTAATTTTCTACATTCATTTAAATGTCATTTCATGTAACCAATATCTTTTGTGTTTCATGTACCATGTACATTCATTTGCACACATCATTTATTCCTCTTGGTAAAACAAATTACTTGTTTTTGTTTCGAGGTATTATACTTTTGCTCTATATTGTCTGCTATTGAAGCAACATATGTGACCTCTTTGAGGCCACTTTGGATCCTACTGCTCATAATAATGTATTTACCAATGTCGTAAACAAATCAATCATGCGCCCAGACTTATTTTTTGATGCCAGTCAATATAAAAAAAAAAATTCTGTCAATCAATGTTGTGCTTTTAAAGTGATGGCCATTAAAAAATTCTTTGTTCAAAGGCAAAACTATGGAGACATGCTATACACCAATCTTCTAAGATGGTTAACAACTATTTTGCTATAGGCTGTTCATGGTAAACTGAGGACTTTTGAAAGCCCTGCTTCAGATCTATTTGTATGCATATTGTGTATTCTTCCACTATATGGAAAATTAACATTGCCATGGGTCTCATCGCTTTATTCGTGCATCGGTCAAGGGTAACTATAATATTATTAGAAAAGCAAATATTTTACCTTTTTTTTCCCTATTCTTACGCTTATATGAAAAAAAAACAAAGTAAAAGAAAAATTTTCAGTATTCACAAATGCTTACTTAACACATTTAATTTAACATTAAGACATGGAACTATTTTCCCTCCGTCGCTACCAACTTTACTGGGCGCATGACAGTCAGTGTTCCCCTTAAAATATACGCAGGTAGGAGCAGTGACATTTCTCGAAGGTTGATTTCAAAAGTGTTCACTTTGCCACATCAACAGCCTTTACTAATATTTAACTAACCAGGGGTATGAGATGAGCGAAGACGAACAGAGANTGCCACATCAACAGCCTTTACTAATATTTAACTAACCAGGGGTATGAGATGAGCGAAGACGAACAGAGATTTTGAAGATGCTTGGCAAATAAAGTAAAAACCTAACTTATATACTTCTCGAGGGAACATAAAAAAATGTTGTAAAATGCAGGAAAGTTTAAAACCAAAAGGAAACTTTTTGCTGTACATTACATGGGACCAGAAATAATTGGTGTATAATTCAGGAACGGGTGAATTCAAGGGGTATAAGAAAGGGGGTTCCACTGGAAGTCATGAAGTGAAATAGTGATGGAGCAGTGAGGGAATGCAAGGGCAGAGAGCATGAGATGACCCTGAGAAAACCTGCCGGCCAACAGCAATGTCCATCACATTTCCCACGTGTGAAAATCTGGAGTAAGTCTGCAAGGAATCAATCCCCAAATCACCACCTATGTGGAGTGTCAATGCTGTAACCACGTGATCACCGCACTTCCAAAACCAAAACATTAAAGAATGGAGAAAGAAGATCCAAGAATGGCTAGAAGGAACAAGGACACTACAGATAAAACACTACTGCTTTTTGATGCACACAGTACACAGAGTAAGCTCTGTACCATTCAATAATAACTGTCGTTTCAAATTCTTCATTATTATACTGAATAATAATGTGGCGTTTATATCTACTCTACATCAGACAAATACCACACTGTACATGCAATAATACAGCATGTCTATAAATTACTCTATACAGGAAACTCTACATGGGATAACCATCCCAAAATTTTTATTTTGATGTACAGGGAAAATATATTTCTCTACAAATTATCTGGACATGCAATTTAGCAGTAACAGAAAACTGTATACAGAAAACTGAATAGGACCGGCTCTGGAAGAAGACGCATCGTGCGTGGCAAATATCGCCCACACCGGCAAGCACACGCGACCTCTAATCTATTTAACTTCACTTATTTTCGACTAACAACTTAATCCTACTAACTTATTTTCGCCAGTGTGGGAGGTCATTAGGGTGCCAGGAGGGAACTGATGTCCCTCCTGCCTTCATAAAATTCCTCTTGCAAGGCACGTTTTGAATGGCGTGATTAATGCATAAACTACTGTGGCGCTGCTGTTTGTTTGTTTGTTTGTCTGGTGAAGCTGACTGTTCGTGACTCTGTATACTTGAAGATTGTATGTGAACTATTTCATTTGAATGATAATTAAAGTAAAGAGGAACTAAACAGAGACTTGACTTTATTTTATATTTATTTGCCGCCTTTTACGTTTTGTCTTTACCGATTGAACAAACCGAGCTGTAATTTCNCTTGACTTTATTTTATATTTATTTGCCGCCTTTTACGTTTTGTCTTTACCGATTGAACAAACCGAGCTGTAATTTCTAGTCGTCAATTCTGACAGCTGCGACGTACAATATGTCTAGTGTAAAAACAATGAGTACCACTTTCTACTATTCAAGAGATTATAAGATAACCTTTAACTTTTTATAAAAGAAAATTTAAATATATTAGAGTCATCCATTTGGATAAAAATGTCATCACTGTACAAAGACTCTGTGACAGTATTTTAAAAATACTTACCTTTTAAGGGTTTCCGTTAGAAATTTATGATCGTTGGCAACCTTGTGCATTAACTCATTTAATATAGGCTGGATTGACACAGCCTTTTCAAATTCCTTCCTTGGAAATGGAGACGGTAGCAGCACAAATGGAGCAAACTGAAGCATGTCTTTGCTGAAGTTGACTTTGGACCTCATGCACGCTCCTACAAAACACACNGCACAAATGGAGCAAACTGAAGCATGTCTTTGCTGAAGTTGACTTTGGACCTCATGCACGCTCCTACAAAACACACACACATTGACACAATTACAGGTTCCTGCTACGCATTTAAAAACTATGTCTTCCAGCATTGTAGGGGTGAATTGAGATGAAGCACCGACAAGGACCTTCCTTAAGGATTCCGCCTGCATGCAGTTATTTTGCGTGTTTCATGACTCAAAATGAGTGAGCTGTTAAGACAGACTCTTGTTCACTCGCCACTTACCTCATCACCTCTACCCGCAAGGGGCTCAACTGGCGTGCAGTCTTTCTGTCGGCGACTTGACTGAAAGTGACTTTAGGTGATGACCCTATATTTTTATAACACACTAATAAAGATAAAAGTATCATGTATGTCAATAAACTGCTCTAAAGTATTTGTATAGAACATTAACACCTGCAACTGATTCTGAAATTCCCGTTTTAGCTATTTTCATGCCAAACAATTATCGTTGGAGATGAAATGAGAACATAAAACCTGTAATTCGACACAACAAAATGTTTCTTAAAATATTTGTGTTTAGACACCATTACAAAATATCAAACCATTTTTGGATCTAGTATTTTTATTTACCAAACCTCCAATGAAAAATTACAACATAACCAACCCCTTTCTGTTATTGCCTGAGTATTGTAATTGCCATCGGGCTTCCACAAGCCTCCCCTTGGCTGGAGTCCCGCCAACGTTGCTTACTCAACTGCAGATACAAGACTGACCCAGAGCTCCAGGGTCTCACGCCCTATAATCAGCTCCAATTCCTACCACGCATGCATGGACGCCATCCCGTAGACTAACGCATTGCCTCGTAATACCTGCACCTCATCACAAGGCACTGAGACACTTTGACACCATCTTTGCACGTGAGTCCGCATGAGTCGTATCTGATATATTGTGCATGAGCTGTCCCATATGATTCAGTATTAATAGCAACAGAGATGCCTGCCATTACAATTTGTAATAAGTCACAAATTTTGATTACTTGCATAAATTCATATTTAAGCTGCTTGCTCCAGATAACTTATCATATTTCTTACAAGTAAGTATTGTGAAACCACAAA
Organism: Clitarchus hookeri; assembly: GCA_002778355.1. Lineage (NCBI taxonomy): Eukaryota > Metazoa > Arthropoda > Insecta > Phasmatodea > Phasmatidae > Clitarchus > Clitarchus hookeri. The sequence continues at coordinate 349,267 of NQII01002416.1, read as the reverse complement.
TGTAAAAAGTGTTTATAAAAGAACAAGTATAGAGGAGACATGTTTTTTTCTGAATGGTGGAAAAGACACACAAATCAGTCGCCGAATCGTGGACAATTAAGAGGAATTATTTCTTTATATACAAATATATGTATAGGACTACATGTGTAATATAATACTAACATTATACATAAAATATTTCAATATCGTTACTGATACCTAAGTACTCACATTTTTAAAACAGCTTCAGCGTTGTTCATATGCAGCAGAATTACGAAGCATATATGAAGGGCGAAGGCCTACTTGAAGATTTAATAAACATGTTTTCATAAAAACGTTGGAGTGAATAACCAGTGATATATATTAACGATTTTACAGGACATCAGGTGTATATGTAAAGCCAAAATAAATTTCTGTATTTCTTTATTTAATTCTACGCCTGGGTCTAAATTTCCATAAAAAAAGATTGTATCACCAAATTTTAATGCAATTTTTGTATATGTAAGATAGAGACTATGGTCACTGATAATCTATATTCTACTACATAGTTGAAAACCAATTATTTTAAATCCAAATTCTAAATATTTGATGCTACTCTTTTGGTGTAGATCCCTATCAATACTGAATAGAGTTACTACTTTATATTTAATAAGGGCATGTTATTTAAAGTTAAGCGAATCCAGCGATAAGCCAAGAGACCTATTTCAATGTACATTATTATGAGTTCATGACCAAAAATGTGATATTGTCATTTGTCCATTTTGGGCCTTTTGGAGTACAGTGGTGGGAATATCTTGGACAATGCTATAGTAGCTGCAGGTAATATATGACTTGCTGCTGTAAAGGATTGATAACGAGGGAAAGGCCAAATACACACCATGCACACTGCACTGAGAAGGATGTACATAGTGTTACGGGCTCGCTGCTTTGCATCCTGCGCGAGCGAGTAGAAGTGAAGGACAGCAGTTATATGATAGCGGCGGCAGCATATCTGTTACAGAAAGCGAGTTGACACGATAACCCTTTTTGCGGCATGCACTGCTGACCCTGGTTGTACTGAGATTCTGCGTCTATCTGAGGAATTTTCTAGTTGTTTACTGCTCTAGATTCTGTCCGCATGACTCGGGGTGCGTTGAACTTTCCAGATCAAGGCCAGCAGAGTATAAATTGTGCAACAGGCCTCCGGTCCAGGAGTTGTTGATGAGTGAATGAGTAGCTGAGTTCCGAGCGATAGAAGACGAGCGGCGAGAGAAGAGACCAGCGGAAGGGAAGTCTGCGACTGCGAGTATCAAGCAGTGAAAAGTGCGGCTGGCAGGCTGGACTATTGGACTAAATACACGAGTGAAAGACATCACAAATGATGGCAACAGATAAGACAGAAAATATGTGTTAATGATGAGTTTGAGTTAATTGACAATAACTAAACAGAGACATAAAAAAGGATGTTAATTAGAGTTGAAATAGACATTAAATATTGGGCTCACTAAGAAATAAAAAGAGTAAGAGTGTGACAGATAATTCAATGTTCTTGAACTCAGATAAGCCACTCAGGCTATTATTACATGGGAAGTTATTACATGTGAAGAAAATTTAGCCTAGGGCTTCCTACAGTAAAGGTGAGGTAACATACTTCATGCGGATGTTGCCAGAGCTTCGCCAAGTCGTATTCTGAAAGAAAGTGAAAGCAGATGCCTCGTGCGGCAGGAAAAGCTCTTCAAAACTAAACTCATAACTAGGAAAACATCCAGCCAAATAATTTTACAATGTTAAGAACAAATCATTGAACGTTTTAAATTAATATTTAGTAATAATTTCATAAACTAATATTTTCTTAGTTTCATATCTGTGTCTATATATTATATATATATANACATATATATATACATACAAACAGACACACACATACAGCCTATATATACAGACACGTGCGCACGGTCTTGAGTTGCTGTAATTTCTATGAAAACGCGAAGCAAAGAGCAGCAAGAAATAGTTTTATTTTAGGTACAGATGGGGTTGGGGATCATAATATAATGTTATGAAATGAAGAGAAAAAGTCAAAGTGAAAGCATGTGCCCCTTTTAAAGTTTTCCTGCTCTTACTTGCCATTTAGCTGTTTGCTGAACTTTGAAATCATTTCAGCCCTTCTGGACTCTGGTACTTACAGACTATTAATTAGTCTTAGTTACACCAGATTAGTGTTTGTTGATTATATTTCTCTATATTTACCATAGGTTCCCTCGTAAACAATATTAAAAAATGGGTCACTTGGAAAAGTTGTATTTTTTGCCGCAGAAATTTAAATATTACTATCAATGGCATTGCAAATTTGCCTTGAGGTCAGTTCGTACAATGAAATAAAATTTGTGAAATTTGCTTGCAATGTGTATGAAAAATGCCTGCCATCATTCACATATATATGTAAAAATCTCAATTAATGTTTTTCTTTCACCTTGAGGATAGGATAACATATGAACAAATTTTTTATCAAAATCAAAAATGGTGCAGCTTCAACCCCTTGATGTTTTCACATGGCATGACCCATATGTTGCTCTGCACAAGGCAGTTCCCTGGCACAGAGAGGGAGCTGGTTTGAACCCCGGTGGGGGTAAGCGAGGCTGTCTCCTCACTATCGTAATAAACAAGAACAGATGTACGTACCATGCATGAGCGCCCAATCTCTTGCCTTCTCAACTATGTCCTCTAGGACAGCCTCTTCAAGTGGTAGCTGGATACATGGGTCTAAGCGCGGCACCGCGGCCATGTCTGGTAGGCTCTGGAAACACAGTTACATGACAATTCACTGTAGACTACAAGAAATCTGATATAGGCTGTTCACAGTTAGTTGAACGCTTTTGAAATCAACCTTTGAAAAATGTTACTGCCCCTACCTCCAAACATTTTAATGGTCACTCTGATGGGCAAGCCCTCAATACGGTTGGTAACAACGTGGGGAAAGTAGTTCCACGTCTTAACATTGAATTTAAAGTGTAAGTTAAACATTCNTCAATACGGTTGGTAACAACGTGGGGAAAGTAGTTCCACGTCTTAACATTGAATTTAAAGTGTAAGTTAAACATTCGTGGGTACTGTAATGGTTTCTTTAACTTATGTTTTTTTAATGCATATTAAATGTAACAAACAGTAAATTTTTTAACACACAGCTACTTTTCTAATATTTTCAGTTTTATTTGACCAATGTATGAATAAAGTGATACGGCCCAAGGTATTGTTAATTTCACACACCTATGGCGGAAGAATACAAACAAAACCATAATACAAGTAGATCTTAAGCGGGCATTTCAAAAATTCTCAGTTTACNCCTATGGCGGAAGAATACAAACAAAACCATAATACAAGTAGATCTTAAGCGGGCATTTCAAAAATTCTCAGTTTACCATGAACAGCTTATACCATCCTAAAGCCAATATTACATGGTACCTGCCATACTGACTCTTGAACAAGCTTCCGCACAAGTACAAACACACATAAAGCTGGGAATCAGGATGCTTATTGCTTCCACTTGCCAGCGCTTATGGAAGCATAGCTTATTGGTATAAGAGGATGTCTTCAAGTAAGGACAAACTATTTTGGAATTGAATACTAACGCTCTTATTCCATTATTGTGGATATTTCATTCCAGCACTTGTCAACATATAGTCTGTTTGTGTGTTCCATTACTTGTTTGTCTCACATTGCTCTTTATTCGTAAACTATAAATATTAATTGATCTACACTGATAATTGTTGGAGTATGGCAATTAAATGATGAATTTCTTCTACTGCAAGGATAAATTTAAAAGTCTGTCTCAAAGACTGTCTTCCCACTGTAATTTTGATCTTCCCATTGGTGCATACTGTCGCGCTTGTTTTGTCGATCTAGTTTGATCCATCCAGTCTATATGTTCGTTCCATTGTTGTTTTAAAAAATCTATTTTTTTCTTGTAAATTGAAAATTTTTTATTGCTCCTTATTATTAACATTACGTATGTGGTCTATTAGGCTATATCACAATATTCCACTATTCCCATATGTTAAAATCTGGGAATGCCCCCACCGGGAATCGAACCCAAGTTTACCTTGTTGAGAGGCAAGTAGTCTGACCACTACACCACCGCTGCCCCAGGAAGGATAGAAAATGTTCTACTTTCTTGCAGTGCGTACCATGCCGGCCCATCACAATTTGGCATTTTGAACCACACAAGTCAGTGTAAAATGAATATTTGTAACAAGAAAATGGCTGCTAATGAACTGCAAGATACAGTTCCAATCTCAGTTTCTTTTTAACAAAAATGTGCACACATGCTGCGTGTGTTTAGTGATAACAGATATCTAGGTGATGACCTTGATTTGATAATTTTGTGCTTCGCGCTATTCCTAATGTTGTACAAATCTGATGCTAATTATAAATATGACCCAATTAAAGCTTACACATAGCAATATTTAGCATATATTTTTAAAGAAAAAATTGGAAATAGGGATGATTACAACAAAATAAATATATACATTATTTTAGATTGAAATAATAATGCATTTATTATATCAGGTTAGCCAGCATGAATTCTTAAATATCCGTGAACATGTAGGGCCTGCTCATTTCTGATTGGTCACGTAAAGGCTGTGCTACATTCGCAGTAACGTTCCCGTAAGAAAATAACAATAGCGTTACCAAGTAATTTTTAAAACTTGTGTGCTACATGTACAGTAAGAAAAGCATAATGCCACCAATTAGAAACGACCAGGAAAAAAACCGTAGTTAACATGGATTGCAGAAATTTATGAACAGTGTGTTGACTAACCTGTCTCACTAAAAATATTCTTCTGTTTGTTTATTTCCATGACAAAAAAAAATTTTTTGCAGGAAAATGTTAGCAGTGATAGTGGTTCCTATGCAAACAAGCGTTCAGTACAGTGACGTTTCTGCAATATGGAAGTTACTAATTTGATGCAGATTGTACTGCATGGCCAACACACATGTATAATTAGATAAGATACATTTTATTAACTATGACAAAAACAAGCACTACATTTATACAGGTCCTACAAAAGTGACATTTTTTTTGTGTGTTCATCGTTACCTGAGTTTTGACTTGATGCACGACAATCATTAAGCAAAATTACAAATGGTGGATCAAATATTGTAAAGCACGAACCACACTCATCTGAGGTTTATGACGATAGAAGTACATAAATACACCCTGTTGAGACTAGACGTAATTTCACACAAAAAAACATTTTGCAGTATTATTTTTGGAAACTTTTGTAAACCCTGAAAATACTATTGCCCTTATTGATTAAGTGAAATAATTTGAACATACGGCATTGCTACAGTCCATCGTCACAGAAAACCAAGTCTGATACATGAAACAATCACGGAAAACGAGCCAAAAGTGGCTGGTTTTATTTAGATGTAAGTAAAACCTACGGAATTAAAAACAAAAAAATATTAAAAACTTAACAAATCCCACAAGAAATTTTGTCAGATAAATAACAAAATAGAAAAACCAAAAGAAAAAGAAAATTGCAGAACGAATAATCATGCGAAAAGACAGAAAAACCCAATGACAACTCAATGATTACAACAAAGACAAAAACTGAAGGAAAAAATGTATTTAAAAAAGCCACAACACAATTAAGACAGCGCAGACGAACACAGAGACGAAGACAAAATTTTGCACAAGACTGGAAGACACAACGATGACGACACAGAAGAACACAGTAGGTTTCGAGAGATGACATCTGCTTGCTGCATTAACAAAAAAAACATGGCAATAAAATATATGAAATGATAGTTGCAATTAAGCATACTGCAACAAAATTGTCCCCAGGCTCATAACTCTTCCTATGAAGGTGGAATAAACTAAAGTAACATTATAATTCATAATCTTATGTAGAAGTGCTATAATCCAATATTTACTTTCTTATTAAATACATTTTAAAGTATCTTATCTAAATCCCCTTACATATTTCTCTGACTTTTCCAGATATTCCCTGTTTTCCTTGATGCTAGTCACCTTGTACATAGTACAAACTGACTATTACCATGGAGAATGAAATGAAGATCAATGTAAGAAAAACTAAGGTAGTGAGGTTTACAAGGAAGAAGGTGATACGCAGGGACATGTACAGATGGGAGGAGCAAGAGATAGAAGAAGCGGCAGAGTATAAGTATCTAGGGATTGTATTGCAGGGAGACCCTTGTTAGAATATGCGGCAGTAGTCTGGGACCCGTATGTGGAGGAGGTGCGAGAGCTGGAGAAGTGTGCAAAGAAGGGCAGCGAGATGGGTGAAGGGTAGGTGAAGGCAGGGGCAGGATGGTGAGGATGAAGGGAACTATAGACCATCAGTGATGATGAAAGAAATGGGGTGGAGCTCGTTGAAGGACAGGAGGAAAGTTGAAAGGCTGGTCAGGATGTAAAGGAAGGTGAATGGAGAGGGAGGGTGGGGAAGGTTACGCTGCCAGCTAAGTAAGACTAAGTAAGGGGGTGTTTAGAGGGAGAGGAAACAACAGTGGGAAGCTTCAGAGGGTGTGTAGAGGAACTGAGCGGTGTAGGCAGTCTATGCTTGTGAGGACTGTGAGGGAGTAGAATGTGTTGAGGAAGGAATTTGTATCTGTGATGGGAGTTGGAAAGTTTAGGAAGGACATGGAAGAGGAGTTTGGTTGGGTAGGGGAGATGTGAGATAGCTTGCCACCAGGCTGTAGCCTAATTGCAGGGTGTTGGGTATTATTATTATTACTATTATTCGAACACAATCTGAGTGAGTCTAATATTCTTGTGCTTTTCTGTTATCAATTTTATTTCATGAACTTAATCCTGTAAATCATACAATATTAAAATTGTATATGTATTTCAAAATAGCATTTTCGAAGTACTACTCAAAATTACTGTACTCTTTTAACTTTTTTTTGTGCGGAAAACGTTAGCAACTTCTGCGTACAAAACAACTCTAAGGTCAACCAAAAATTTGCACAGAACGTTTTTCGAATTTACGAATGAAAATACTATTCGGTTGAAATTGAGGTACGGTAACATGAATGACAGTGCAAAAAACTCACACAAAAGTACAAATCTGGTCGATTCAAAACTGTCATGAAGAAACTCAAACACTTACATTTCTTCTCAACTTAAAAGAATAATCAATGCCAATCGACAGCTTGCTCTGTGATCGACGGTATAAACTCACACTTCACACCCTACAGAGTACACGCCCACGTTCAACATAACCGAGAATTCACTTCATTATCATTCCGAAAGTACACACACGTGTATTTAGAGTTAATAAACAACGGCAAAGAGATTGCAATAAAAAGAATTTGCTTGCCATCCTGGGAGAATAAAAAAGGAAAAAAATATTACAAAACTATTGAAATCCTAAAACTTTTCCAGACGGGGACTTACTATTCGTGTATTTCTTTATTTAATAAGTTACCTTCTTATCTTAAAAAAAAAACTTAGTCAGAATAATAACCAACTATTTAAAAATAACCTTTACAACTTTCTTAAAGGTTCGTACATTTATATTCTTACTGTATGCTATTAATCGTACACTCTTGTTGGGGTTAAATAATAAAATAATAATTAAATTTATTGTCCGTTAATGATGAGAAAAAGGACAGAAAAAAAATTATTCAGGTTCCAATATGGCAGTGTTTATTTTTGGCTCTTACACCATTTGAGTTTACAACCGTGATAAAGGTTCGTTGCATGTATAAGTCGCTATGCACGAATGCTTTTCCACCTAGAACCACGTTCGTCTCTTTCGCTGTACATGAACTAGAGATAAATATAAACGGACAATAAAAACAAACTAATTTTTAATAATTGAAAGATTCACAATATCAAATGATNAACTAGAGATAAATATAAACGGACAATAAAAACAAACTAATTTTTAATAATTGAAAGATTCACAATATCAAATGATTTAATAATCGAATGGTACTCGATAACTTAATGCGCTATCTCACAAATTAATCAAATTATGAAACATTTTAGTTTTGATATCAGTAGTTGCTCATTCAACACATGAAACTGCCATACATAAGTAAATTGAAGTTAACGATAGCAATTCCTTATTTATATAAGTTAAATTTAAAAGAACCATACATGCAAATGAAATATTACTGGTACCGCAGTCTATCGAATAAAAAGCGTGACAAAATCAAATGCAAATTACATTCTGTTAGTTTACAGTGATTTCAAGAATTGACATTTTTATTATTGTAAGGCATATTATTCCATGATATATAACCACAGACATTGAATATAATACAGTCTAAATAAAGCATAACTTAATAACAATATTAAAAAAAGTATAGAAATGTTATACATGATGATTCTAAAATCATGGGACAAACATTTAGGGGTGGTAGAACTCACAAAAAAACAAACAATTATTGTATTGGAATATATGGGCAGAAGTGATGCGTTGAGACACAAACACAAAAATAACACATGAAATTCAACACATTGTTTATTTACAACGTCGCCGCTAAATGCCTTTTTACAGCAATGTTTATGATAATTGTTCAAAATTGCTACCATCGACCATAATGCAAGCTTGGTAGCGTCGGTGGAGTGATTGGCGAACAGATTCAAATACGCCGGGTATGTCACGCACGCCAATATTGTCAGCCAATCACACCATATATAGAGGTCGCCAAGCATGCATGACTGTTGGTGGATGTATTTCCAGCAACATTTTCTGTACAGAATCCCTTGTTAAGCATGCTGCTAATGAACATTTTATGTTTTCTTAAATGTGTTATGTTTTTGTGTTTCTGCCTCAACGCATCACTTCCGCCCATATATTCATATACAATAATTGTTTCTTTTTAGTGAGCTCTACCACCCATCGATGTTTGTCCCGTGATTTTAGAATCATCCTGTATATATTTATGTGGGTAAAACTGGAGTTACATTATTTTGTATAATAATTTTATCTTTATTTAAAAATTCTTACACTATCAAATAATCATAAATTATATTACCATAAATTGTTAGTTATGTTGATCTAGTGTTATTAATCAAGGTATTAGAATTATGATTTATATAGAACTATCATGATGATAAAACACTACTAATAAATAAAATTGCTTGGAGTTGGTCTGAAATCATTTAATAGTATCTCAAAGAAAATTTTACTGCATAAAAATGTTGGCCAAAAAATAGCAAATTTCAGTGTGGGCAGACTATAATCCCGTATTTGCGTATTCAGAACGACAGTAGTTTTAATTATAATGAGAACCAGCAACAGCGCTTTCCGCAGATATGGTAGAGCGCAGGAGGAACTTTGGTTAACTTGAAAAGATACCGGCTCAACTATGGTTTGAGCATGTAATAGCACTTATTACAAGGGGGAAGAGGGGGCAAAAAGTAACAGACAAATGGGTTCTTACAGGCATCCGTGATCTCAAAATGGTGTGTGACAACTCATAGATAAACACATAACGATTGATGTATTTTCACTTTTGTCTCTCCTGACAGGGTAGCGAAGCAGGATTGAATAGCTATTGAACTATTAATTGATCACGTGGCACTCGCCTCTAGCCAACACAGCTAGTTTCTTGATAGTCGAGATAAGAGTGACAAGTCAAGTGACAAGTAGTGGGCGGTAAGAATGAAAGTTGGCGATCACTCGGAGAAAAACATTCGAATGACGAGAACGAATAATCGATCACATGAATACTATGACATAATCCAAATTTGCATTTCATCAATCGATTATGTCCAACCCAAAAAAAAAGTGACAGATCTGATAGTTCAAAACAAAGTGACTTGGTTCAAGTTGTTTTTTATTTGTGGTCTCTAATATTTGGAGGTTATGATCATGATAATGGTTTTATTAATAAAGATTACTTGTAAAATGGCCCTTAATTTGGCTTTTTTTTTTTTTTTTTTTTTTTTTTNTTCATATACAATAATTGTTTTTTTTTAGTGAGCTCTACCACCCATCGATGTTTGTCCCGTGATTTTAGAATCATCCAGTATATATTTATGTGGGTAAAACTGGAGTTAAATTATTTTGTATTATAATTTTATCTTTATTTAAAAATTCTTACACTATCAAATAATCATAAATTATATTACCATAAATTGTTAGTTATGTTGATCAACTGTTATTAATCAAGGTATTAGAATTATGATTTATATAGAACTATCATGATGATAAAACACTACTAATAAATAAAATTGCTTGGAGTTGGTCTGAAATCATTTAATAGTATCTCAAAGAAAATTTTACTGCATAAAAATGTTGGCCAAAAAATAGCAAATTTCAGTGTGGGCAGACTATAATCCCGTATTTGCGTATTCAGAACGACAGTAGTTTTAATTATAATGAGAACCAGCAACAGCGCTTTCCGCAGATATGGTAGAGCGCAGGAGGAACTTTGGTTAACTTGAAAAGATACCGGCTCAACTATGGTTTGAGCATGTAATAGCACTTATTACAAGGGGGAAGAGGGGGCAAAAAGTAACAGACAAATGGGTTCTTACAGGCATCCGTGATCTCAAAATGGTGTGTGACAACTCATAGATAAACACATAACGATTGATGTATTTTCACTTTTGTCTCTCCTGACAGGGTAGCGAAGCAGGATTGAATAGCTATTGAACTATTAATTGATCACGTGGCACTCGCCTCTAGCCAACACAGCTAGTTTCTTGATAGTCGAGATAAGAGTGACAAGTCAAGTGACAAGTAGTGGGCAGTAAGAATGAAAGTTGGCGATCACTCGGAGAAAAACATTCGAATGACGAGAACGAATAATCGATCACATGAATACTATGACATAATCCAAATTTGCATTTCATTAATCGATTATGTCCAACCCAAAAAAAAGTGTCAGATCTGATAGTTCAAAACAAAGTGACTTGGTTAAAGTTGTTTTTTATTTGTGGTCTCTAATATTTGGAGGTCATGATCATGATAATGGTTTTATTAATAAAGATTACTTGTAAAATGGCCCTTAATTTGGCTTGTTTTTTTTTATTTTTTTTATTTTTTTATTTTTTTTTGATTGCACAATCAACCGATGCAATGATTGGATTGGGTGTAACATATCTATGTTTTAACTCCAATCGTGTTGGTTGATTTAGAAGTTACATATAGCTAATTTTTTGTATCGCTTTGAATTCTTCAAAAAGTGATTATCAACTTAATTAAATAGATAATGATTTTGAGCAACATTTTTTTCCAATAAATACCTAGGACAAAACAGCACATGAGAAAACAGCATCCTTTACAGTACCTAGATGAGGAGAAATATAAGATGCGATTCCATCTTTCAAAACCGGCTATTTTGGGATTGCTAAATAAAATCGAAAACAAATTAAGTTTTGACAGCAGCATGAACATTCTGATTCAGCTGTCTATCAATTATTACTGATACTTAAGTTTTATGCCACTGGGTTGTTTTTGATTGGGTAACCCACCAGAATTAGTCTTTCTGCTCTCGATTATGCTCATATTTTCTTATACTAAATTTAATAACAATGGTTTCTCATTGATCATCGGAAAAAGATAGTTACGCCTGTCAATGCCAAGAAAGAACTATGTTTAATGTTAATTCCAACCAAGGTATATATATTGATGCCAACCCATAAATTATACAATTCCAAGAAACAATTACTTTCATATTTTAACTCAAATCTAGGTGTGCGTGTGTGTGTGTGTGTGTGTGTATATATATATAATACAAGTACAATTGTCTGTCAATAATAAATCACGAGACAAAAACAACTGTGTTTAAATTTTACTTCGAAGCCAACCTGGCGAGAATAATTGCACCAGTGAAAAATATAATTTTTTCCAAAATCATAGGTTCCAGCCAATGATATTTCGCAAACATACTAGCCGTCAAGGCCAGTGGTAACAATCTCGAGATCAAAAGATCTGAGATAATTTGAAACTAGATACAGCTTGGTGCGAAACAAATATGCTTGAACGAGGTTATGGCCGAGGTTCGTGAATTATTTCAGGTCATGAGAACTAACATTTTCTACAGAATTGGTGCAACCAAGCATTAGAGTATAACTTCTTCTGCAGGACTACTCAGGGATTCAGTAATTGCATCATAGCCAATCAAATTTTAATAAATATTTTTAATTGCAAGATTAATGATTTCGTGTCAATTTTGCCATAATTTTCATGTGCCAAGATATTATATGCAGCATGTATTTGAAAGTGTCAATCAGTTTTGGGACATGCTGTCACCTGCCAGCCTTCGGAGAGTTAAGAGTGAAGGAGACATAGAAATATGCATATCCAGATATGTTAAACAATTTTTGCCAATTATTTGGAACCTTTTTATTCGTATGCTCCGAGGAACCACCTCACCTCCTGGCAGAACAGCAGCGCCTGGGGAGGGATTGATTTCTCACTTAATTCAGGTTTGTGCAGACATGTGCTCTCAAATGTTCACATCTTAGCTACAGGAGGGGCACAGTTCTCGGTCCACTTCAGTAGTTTTGTTTTGCTGATGTATGCGATATAACGTTTATCATTTATGCTATAATTAATCTTTTATTGTACTTTAATTAGGGTAATTGCAGTTAAATTATTACTTCTATTTCGGATGAGGCGAGCATCACAAGACAATGCAAGCTACAAGGAGTAGAATACTATGAACATAAAAATATTGTCCGACCTGTTAACACAATGAAAAAAAAATAGGTGGCAGTCAAACAAATCATGGAAAATCGTGTACATTCTTGGTGTATCCATTTGCAAAGGTAATGCAATATATGATTAAATTTTTATGTCTAGTGAGTGGAGGTTTTTTTTTTTAAATACAGGTCCCTAACTAGCAAAATAATTTTTTTTCTAATTTTGAGAATAATATATGAGAAACTAAATTTTAAAAGGTAACTGAATTGTGCCTTTTTACCATTGATGGTGTCATGTCAGCAGTAATAAATTATTAATTGCTCTTTAACTCTGAGTGTAGGTGTAAAAAAAAAACCAGCAGTGTAACACAGACGATGTTCTGAAATCATTAAAATTATATTATATTTCTTAACAACTTTTTAAAATAAATTTTCTTTTGAACGCTTGGCTAGCGATGCTGCTTCTCTCGCTGGTTTCTTATAAATATGCATTATACGCCCTTGTGTGTGGTTATCAAAAGATTGTGTTATTTCGTGTACTGCAAGCAGAGGTCAATTTGTACATGGGGGTGACTACGTGAAATAGGATTTTTCACTATTATTTACATTTCCTTCCATTTCAAAGAGACTATTTGTATGTTCAGTGGTTCAGTTGACACCACTGAATATCTAAAACATCCCACTGAAATATGGAAATATTTTTAATGTGATTTTTTGTGTCCCAAAAATGACCCCAACTTGCCACAACGTAACCCCTGCTTACAGTGCTGCTTTCAGGCATGTCGGGGGAAAATATCCCAGTAAACTGTTTTAATTTCTTAACAATGTCAGGCCTGCAAGTCAGCCTGAATAAGTCTACTTCATTACAGGGCACATTATGTATATGGTGTGAAGGAGTAGAAATACCTCAATTACAAGACTTCAAAACTTATTATCAGACTTCACGGGATAGCATTATGCCTNATGTGAAGGAGTAGAAATACCTCAATTACAAGACTTCAAAACTTATTATCAGACTTCACGGGATAGCATTATGCCTGGGTGAACGATCACACGACTTTGTAAAATGGATATTCTGCTCTCACATCACCATTTGTTAACAGTGACTAGAGCCTATTCAGATACATTTGCCTAATCCGAACCTTAAGTTTCTAGCCAGCAACCACATCGCCAGAATGTCGTGTGTGTCCCGGCCATTAAACACACTCATCACCGCCAAATTTTTGCTAAATTGGTAAGTCAAAAATATTTCTTGAGAGAAATTTCCAGACCTCCACTTTATAGATGACTATTAGTAANTTTGCTAAATTGGTAAGTCAAAAATATTTCTTGAGAGAAATTTCCAGACCTCCACTTTATAGATGACTATTAGTAAAATTTAATATATTTTTTTTAGCAATCCTTACCTAAAACCATGTTCCCTGCACTTTTGATCGCCCCCTCTGTTGTACAGCAGTTTGCCTAAATTACTTTTGTCATCCAACCTCTTGCCTCTGCTGGCCTCCGCCCAACGCAAACAACTTATCAGTGTGACGATATCAGTGAAACGCCCGTGTGCTATGCNTTTGCTAAATTGGTAAGTCAAAAATATTTCTTGAGAGAAATTTCCAGACCTCCACTTTATAGATGACTATTAGTAACATTTAATATATTTTTTTTAGCAATCCTTACCTAAAACCATGTTCCCTGCACTTTTGATCGCCCCCTCTGTTGTACAGCAGTTTGCCTAAATTACTTTTGTCATCCAACCTCGNAGCAATCCTTACCTAAAACCATGTTCCCTGCACTTTTGATCGCCCCCTCTGTTGTACAGCAGTTTGCCTAAATTACTTTTGTCATCCAACCTCGTGCCTCTGCTGGCCTCCGCCCAACGCAAACAACTTATCAGTGTGACGATATCAGTGAAACGCCCGTGTGCTATGCATGTGATGCGATTGCACTTGCATTGATGCGCCTGTGTGCTGTGTGAGTGATGCGCGGATACACTATGCATGTGATGCAAATGTGTGCTATTCATGTGAAGCGCACATGTGCTGTGTGTGTGTGTGATGTGCTGGTGCGATATGCATGTGATGCGCTTATTTGGCATGCATATGTTGTGACTATACATTAAGTGCAATATGTGCATGTTCGCCATTCGTGTGATGCGGCTGATGTTCTGTTTGTGTGGTACACACATGCACTGTTTTTTGTAGTATGAATCAGTTCGAGAAACACATTTTCAATTATTTTACTATTACAGGTTGTGTATTAAGTGTTTTCAATATTATGAGAGGGTTATTCTATGTAATTAGTGTGTGTAATTTCAATTGAATCAGTTATGCTAAAGCCTGTATGCATGACAAAACTTTCTGCACAAGCTCGGGGGAAGCCTTCGTGAGACCTACTGCATGTGTCTGCATAATGGCAGATATGGAGGATTCTTTATGGAATAACCTTTTTAACTATACCCCCAGCAATTGTTCTCATTGTGGATTTGACATGCCTTGTCTCCTACAACATGACCTTCCTATCCGTCCCCACACTTCAACTTTGTGGCGATGTCATGCCTTAGGAAAGTCTCTCTTCTCACTGTTGACATACAAATGTTCACACTCTGGCTCCTGGGTTAATAATATAAGAAAAACTCCATATTAACATATCTTGTACTGCCTGTGTGACATGTATGTCACTTAAAAAAAAGCACAGAAGCAGTATTAAGCCCACTGACACTGACAAAGTTACTAATGTGTGTCTAATAAAAAATTCGGCTATACAGGACTAGCGTCTTAAACACTAAACAATACTGCAAAATTTTCGCTTAAATAAAGTTAAAAATTAATCTGTTCATAATTACACTATTCGAACAAGATCTATCACCCTTTCATTTATTATTGCTATTTCTCAACTGAGAATATCTATTGGTATACTTCATAGAGAATTTATTATTTATCATTCTTTATAGTATACAGAAGTAATATTGACCGATCAATTATATTTTGTTTATGCTTCATTATAATGGGTGCAATTGCCTGAAACGAGCGCTTTTTGTTGGTCGTTTCTACACAAATTGGGATAGAGGCGACACCACAACCGATTCAAGGTATCCATTGTGTACAACTCAGTGCAATGTGTTGGCCTGTAGGGTAAAAAAAATTGAGCTTGTGTTTCACTCTGGACTAAAAAAAATTCGATTTGGATTTTGGTTAATGATCGATATCAATTTCTTTTGTTTAAATAGATGCAATGTGTAAGTGTATCTGAAATAAAATACAATACATGTGGATTTAAACTTTGCAAATTGCGTGTGCAAAATTATACTTTAATGTAAAATCTGTGACCTTCAGTTTATTTCGGTTAAGTAAAGAGAAGAAAACTTTTTCTTTATAATATATATTAGTAGAAGTGAAATTGCAGAGACATTCACCATGCAAAAATATTTGTTTATTAAGAATGGAAGATTTCGTTTGAGTGAATTTGTTCTCAACCGTTTGTATTTTGTCACTTTGCCACCAAATTTCACTCCAAAATCAAATGCGATGGTAGAATACTTTTCCACTGACACGGAGTTGGTTTATACTAGTTTCTATTCTGACTTTGGTCCATTAGATATTGGTTTGCTACAGACTTTCTGCCTAGCACTGAATGATAAACTGGCACATTTAAATTCAAAGAACAAAGTCTTTGTACATTACACATCACTAAATGCTCAGAAGAGGGCAAATGCTGCCTGTCTGATCTCGTCCTATGCTGTGATACATTTAGGAATGTCGCCTAAAAATGCATACAATAGACTGATGGCTAGTGATGGACCACAATTTTGGGCTTTTAGAGATGCTTCTTTATCACTATTTTCATTGAGTATTACTATATTTGATTGTCTGGAAGCTATAAGCAAGTAAGTCATTTTAATTTTAAATATTATTATCAGTATATAATATTAAATGCAAGAATCGAGGAATCTTTGAAGTTTGTGTTCTTAAGTTACTGTTGTGTAATGCATATACTTTAATTTTCACTGTTACTTTATTTTGCAAAGTTTATTCTTAATTATTTGGCTTAGTTTAAACAATTAATTTACCCTTCATTATTGTCTCTTTTTTAATAGGGGATTTGTATGTATGGTTCACAACATATTTTTGCTGTTGACCACTGCTTGTCTGTCAGGTAGTGTTAATGCACAGACTTAGATGTTCATGGGTTTTACTCAGTGGCAATTAACCTTAGATTAAAATAACAGCCAATTTTCCGAGCGTGCACAAGCCATATGCATGGATTTGATATAAGATTCAAGAATCAAGGAACATGGCGCCCTTTGGCGTGCCTTGAATGTCATCACTGTTAAAGTGTATTTCCCATTTATTCTGGCAAGCCCACAATTTCTCATCACCAGTGTGTGCTCCTTCACAGTTCCAAGAGCCCTCCAGCATGCAAATCAGTAGCTAAGATGATTGGAGAATGGGATGTCTCCCAGGGCAAACCCTATATGCGTCTGGTTTAATTATAAAAACTATGTTTATGCATCGCTGCTGAGTAGGGTTTTCTGGTGCCATGGTCACAATTGTAGCCATGGCATACCCGAAAGATGAAGGGTCTAGATGGAAGAGAACAGCAAACCATCGCAGAGAGGAGAGGGCATCAGGAAAATCTGTACGACAGTCGCAGAGGATAAAATATATATTCCTTTTAAGTGGACTAGTGCGGGAGAGATAGGGTAGTTATGAATTAACGAAGATAGACTTTGATGATTTTGATATAGGTTGATGTGAAGTGAATAATGTCTGAGCTGAGTTGTTAACTAGGGGCGTGTTGTGCGGCCCTGGTGGCTGGAGACAGAACTAAGTCTTCCGTCCATCATACGAAAGCCATCTTACCGGAACACAGAAAAAAATATTAGCATTACAGTATTTAAAAACAGGAAAGTTTAGGAAAGGGAAATGTGGGTAAAGGCGATGTCCAACTAGTCTATCGCTTGCAGCTTATGTTATTGTACTGTTGTATATTGTGTGTGATGTGTAGGTCTGCCTTTGCCAATACAGTAAGACGACGTTGAAAAAATGTCGATGTGACCTCCCATCAAAAAGTAGGGTAATTCGCAGAGACATTCCGAATGTCTCCATCATGTAGTAGTAAGGCTGGTGGGACAAAAAAATTTCCGAAATTTGGGACGTTTGCTGTGTTCTGCGGCAATGTTAGTCGCATAAATATCCATGGGACATTTCTGCCATTGCTGTTTGACGTCCGTAGCAACCCCAGGGTTTACCATGAATTTATAATTATTCGTCCCCTACAAGATGATGGGATGGTGGCGATAAAGCACAGGAAACCTACATGTGGCACATACACAAGTGCGCCCGCCCAAGGTCAGGAAACATCCTATCCTTAGCCCTCTCTACAGAGGACAAGGCCAGGGAAGGCTGGGTTGATGGGATTAAACTTTTGAACACTAAGTCGTGTGAAGAATCTAAAGGTTAAAAGTTCGGGCTGGAACTTAAATTTATGTCTGTGATGAATTGTGTGTGAGCTTAACTTATTTTAATACTATTTAATTTAAATTTCATAAATCTTGGAATTTATGCTTGCATAGTTTATAGTGTACATAAATTTTTTCATGTAATGTTTGAAAAGACATTGCCGACAAGACCCGATGGCTTTTCGAATGCGTAGGCTGAACGTTCTATGTCACATTGAGCGGACATCATGTGCATCGCTTTAAACTATAATTGATAGTGATAAGATAAAATTAATAGATTGATGTGAACCACGCATCCACGAGCCTCTTGTGCCCACTCTGATTGCCGCAGTCAAAACAACTACACCAGCTACACCAGGCCAAGAGTGCGAAGTGCAGGTCGACAAGAACGGAACGTGCACCTTCTTGCCGACAAGGATTATCAACTCAAGAGACCGACCTACTCATTTATTAAAAGTGGTTACTCTTTTAATAAATAAGTAGGCGATCCAAAACAGTGTTTACCCCAAATCCACAGTTGTTGGGCGCACTGGCAATTGGTCGTTGCGTCGTAGCAGCTTGCGCCGCGGAATACGACGTGATGCACCACCAAGTGGCATCAAACTGGCTTGTAGACCGAAGCTGAAGTGATAAGTGCTCCAAAGAGTCACCCAGTAGTGTGCAGCATTTTTACTAGCACTTTGAACACCATCACTGCATTCACAGCTACAGTCAGGGGTGTGTTTTATTGTGTTAATAGCAATCAGGAATGGTATTTCACACTCCTTTGCCCAGATGGACTCGTCCATCCCTTCAGGATACAGCCACCTGGCAACACTGTAGCCAGTGATATACAAACACATTTTACGTGAAAACATAACACTGTATTAATGTTTATTTACATAACAGTAATTATGTTTCTAAAGGGAGATTGCCTATAAAGGCCTCCTTCTATGTAACATATAATGTAGTGTTGTGACACGCCCCGTCAAGTTCACAACGTCAACCATAAAAGACATTTGTTAATAAACGGGAGTGTCACCAATGCGTTAATTTAATTTTCACCATTACAATCATACCACAGAGTGCTCATTTTATTTTTCATCATTCGCCATTTGACTTCAGTTCTCGTGACTAGTGACGGAAACCGAGATCACTCGGTCAGTTCGTCTCAGCACTCGAGCCAGACTGGCAACATTGGTGGTCCGCTCCGCGAGCCCTCTCGGTGCCATCATTTAGGCTGTAATCATTTCACTGCAATATTAATTAATCAACCGGAACATTTATTATCTCTTTACTGTATCGAGGGGAGAGCCACCCGCCCTCTCACCAGAGAGCTTAACGCGATAGCATATCAACATAATACCACATTTATTCCCCGTTAAGGTCACCGGTAAGCCGTAAGTGCTGGATCCATTTAATTTCATCATTCTTCTGTAAGCAAGCACAAATGAATAAACCTCTTTACAAAGTTAAATAAGTGTAAATTTATTGTAGGGTACTACACCGTGTGTAGCATCAGCCACAATTTCCTAGCATATTTCAGACGTACGAGACGGCCTACAGTCTCGTTATAAGGTAACATTAACTATGTGACATCATCATCAACAAACTGATGGAAGACTCCAGGGCCACCTGGGCCGTCGACCGGGCGAACCTCATCATTAACTCTCCAGTGGGTTATGGCGTCGGGCAATTCAACACTCAACCAGCCCTGAGTAACCTCGACCACAACAAAAATGGCGCCCCACGTAGTTGATGATGAGGGTCGTCCCCTGAAATATGCTAGGAAATTGTGGGTGATGTTACAAAGGATATAGTATTCTAGAATGAATTGAGACTTAGTTAACTTTGTAAAGTGGTTTACTCACTGTGCTGACTACAAGTAAATAATGCATGAAAATGGACCCAGCACTTAGGGCCTGCCGGTGACCTTAAAGTGGAATAAACTTGTTATTATGTTGATAAGCGATCGCATTACTTTTTGGTGAGAGGGCGGGTGGCTCTCCTCTCGGTACCGTAAAATGATAAAACAAATGTTCTAGTTAATTAATATTACTACTGTATTGAAATGATTACAGCCTAAATGATTGTACCAAGGAGGCTTGCGGAGTGGGTGACCAACGACGCCGGACTGGCTCGAGTACTGAGACGAACTGGCCAAGTGGCCTCGGTTTCCGTCACGAGTGGCGAGAACCGAAATCAAATGGCGAATGTTGAAAATTAAAATGAGCACTCTGTGGTATGATTGTAATGGTGAAAATTAAATGAACGCATTGGTGACACTCCCGTTTATTAACAAATGTCTTTTATGGTTGAAGTTGTGAGTTGACGGGGCATGTCACCACACTAGATAATATGTTACAATGAAGGAGGCCTTTGTAGGCAATCTCCATTTTAGAAAACATAATAACTCGTATATAAATAAACATTATTATAGTATCACATTTTTCGTAAGAAGTGGTTTAATTTTACTGCTGATGACGTGTTTTTTTATTTCACTGGCTACAGTGTTGCCAGGTGGCTTTCTCCTGAAGGGATGTGGCATGCCATGCTTGATTGCTATTAATACAATTAAAAAACACCCCTGACTGTAGCTGGGAATGCAGTGACTTTTTGTACAAATACTGCACACTACTGAGCGACACTTTGGGGCACTTATCACTTCAGCTTCTNCATTTTATTTTTCATCATTCGCCATTTGACTTCAGTTCTCGTGACTAGTGACGGAAACCGAGATCACTCGGTCAGTTTGTCTCAGCACTCGAGCCAGACTGGCGGCATTGGCTCCGCGAGCCCTCTCGGTGCCATAATTTAGGCTGTAATCACACTAGATAATATGTTACAATGAAGTAGGCCTTTATAGGCAATCTCCATTTTAGAAAACATAATAACTCTTATATAAATAAACATTATTATAGTATTACATTTTCCGTAAAAAGTTTTTTTTTATTTCACTGGCTACGGTGTTGCCAGGTAGCTTTCTCCTGAAGGTATGTGGCACGCCATGCTTGATTGCTATTAATACAATTAAAAAAACACCCCTGACTGTAGCTGTGAATGCAGTGACTTTTTGTACAAATACTGCACACTACTGGGCGACACTTTGGGGCACTTATCACTTCAGCTTCTGTCTACAAGCCAGTTTGATGCTACTTGGTGGTGCGTCACGTCGTATTCCGTGGTGCAAGCTGCAACGACCAATTGCCAATGCGCCCGACTGTGGCTATGGTGTAAACACTGTTTCGGATCGCCTACTTATTTATGACGAGCGTTAACTCTTGTAATAAATTAGTGGGGCGGTCTCTTGAATTGCGTAATCCTTGTCGGCAAGAAGGTGAAAGTTCCGTTCTTGTCGACCTGCACTACGCACTCTTGACCCGATGTAGTTGTCTGTCGTAGTAAGAGTGGGCACAAGGAATTCGTGGACGCGTGGTTCACGTCAAAATGGCACAGTAGTATGTGGAAGTGGTGCCACACTGATTTATTTGCATAGTAATGCCCATTTGCAGCATTAGCGTTAATTTTCTTTAAGTATAAATAAACTAAATCCTGCCTTATCTAGTACGCTAGCATGACCTGCATTCTTATAAAAAAAGTGAAAACTAACCAAACGTGCAGTTAAATTTATGTGTGAAATGAGGTTTTTATGCCCATAACAAGCCCTGATGACCTCTTTCTGATGCTTTATTACTGTGCACCAGTGAACAATAATAAAGGTTTTTCAGTTGAATGTCACTGCATTTTTTGTTTAAAATTTTTTTTGAAACCTTAAACTACAATTATTAAAATATTTACAAGCCAAATTAAGAATGAAGGCTAATTTTACACAATTTAATTTAATTTGAATAAGTTTAGAACAGTGCAAGTTTTTTGAACATATATTATTTTTACAAAAAACCTTTTTTATTTATGGATAGCAAATGTAAATTCCTACAGCATAACCTCTGAGGAAATAAATAATGTTATTTATTAGCAATTTTTCTTTTACCACAATTTATAGTGTGGTTTTGTTGTTTGAGGTTTACTATTTAATTAAGAATGTCATGCTGAATTGTGTTTTGTTCCTGTACCAACACCTGGAGTGTCCTCTGACTCGTCTATTCCGTCACCTTGAATATAGTATTCATTAATAAACACACACATAATATGGTGGAATTCAATTAATTTGTTGACACAGCACCATATCGAGATTATTAAACACCTTAAATTTTGCAACTTTGCCCACAATGTGTTGCATTCTTGGTAAAGGATAAGCTTCAAGTAATGTAAAATGACTGTCTGTGTATAGTCAGTTACCATCCTCTTCTCGTGGTTTCCATTATCACAACAACCTGGGTTCAATGATCCCTTCTGACAAGGTGTTTAACCTCTAATTCTATGAAACACATTTCTTCCTCTGTGCATTTCCTAATTTTATCAGCAATGGGTTTGAAATTAGGGTCAAACTGTCAAATGACGAAGGAGGTGGTACCTTCATTGCAGCAAGATTACAAAAATTTAAAGGTGGTCTTATTTCTCCAAAACGGATTTCAATGCTCTTATGTTGTCCTAGGATGTCATGCCCTGTTATAACTTGAGTACTTAAATCCAGGAATACAGCTAATTTATCCCCACACATTTCAAAAGTGGTTATACAAAATCCGACACTGCTTAAACAAATGAGGTAGAAGCCGTGGAAACCTCTCCAGTGGAAGGGTTCAATTTAAGATTATGTTTAGTTACCATTTCACATTCCACAAAGCCTTCTGAACTACCTGTGTCTATTAAGACACTGACTAGAATTCCATTGAATTTAATAATTAAAATTGACATTGAAAGACAAGCTAGAGAATCAGCAATAGTAGTTACAACTGTAGAAATGTAAGCCGAAGATGGCTAACCAGGTGAATTGCAGACTTTTGAAAAGTGGCCTTTCTTGCCACATCTGTGACGTTTTGAGTTTCCAGCTGGGCCTTTTCTTTCGACGATGCCTACGATAGCCACAAATAACATGCAATATTTCTGGTGACAGACGATGGCTGTACTGTTGACGACACATTAATATCCTGTTTTTCTTCTTCAATTACCTCTCGAGATACAGCAACATTCATAGGGGTATCTGGTCTTACAAAAGGTTCAGAGCTTTTCTGAGCCATTTCCAATGCTCTAGCTTTATCGAAAGTAGCCAGGTGGTCAAGTGTAGCATTCTCCAGAAGGCGCTGTCTTATGTACGCAGACTAATCCAGTAATAAAATTCATCCCTAATACTTTCATTGCAGAAATACTTTTCTGCAGACACAGATCGAAAACTACAATTCTTGCTTAATTGTTTCAGCTCTTGTCTGAAGATTCGCTGTTTCCTGCCTTCTAGTTGCAAGCCTGCGACTTCCAAAAATCTTAGTCTTAGGTTTTACAGTTTAAGCTTGTAAAGTATCTTCAGTAGCATTATATGAACAGCAATCCACTAGATATTCATACACTGAAAGAGAAGCATAATTTACCGAAATATCCAGCTAAAAAGTCTTTCACAAAATTAGCGGATGTCTTGTGCCAGTGTAGCCGTTGTTTTGATGCATTATTTGTAATTAATAAACATCAAATTTTTCAAGGCATAACAACTTATCCATTTCATGTTATACTATTAGTTTTGTGCATTAAATTGAAATAAGATATTACCTTCTTTTGTAGGGTTTTAATTTACAAAATTATTCCATGTATTGTATGTCATACAAGAATAAAAATTTTTTTTTTCTTTATAGTTTAAAGATTAATATTTGCAGCAAAGATAAATATTATTTCACCACACGCAGTTATGAAAAAGGGCTTTTGGGTGCAAACGTTATACAGTAATATCATGATACACAATGTAACTCTTGCTAAACTATCATAAGATAAAGAAATTATCAACATCAACTGGCATGATAGCACCAACATTGATTTTGATTTGTTTCCGATAGCATAGCTGTAATTTAATTAATGAATATGTGCATTTGAATTTTTCACCAAACCACCTTAAGTTTTAGACACTGTATATACAAAACCTTTGTTTATATTGAAATAATTCCATGTGTAATAACGTGTATCTTCAGTACTCCCGAACACTGTAATCAGTCGACAAAGGCTCAAAAGAATAATTATTAGCTTTTGAAGTATGCATTTCTCCCATATAAATATCGAGCAAGGTGGTGCAGTGGTTAAACTTTGGACTCGTATTCGGGAGGAACGGGGTTCGAATCCCGGTCCAGCCATCCTGATTTCGGTTTTACATGGTTCCCGAAATCACTGCAGGTGAATGCTGGGATGGTTCCTTAACAAAGATCATGGCAGATTCCTTCCCCAATCCTGTAATTCCTTGTGTTTTAACAGATTATGTCATTTAAAAAATATGATTTATTGTGGGTGAAGCAATGTTTTCAAGCAATCACGTTACTGTTTGTTCGTTTATTACCACAAACACCATTTACACAAAACAGTTATTAAAAATACATATATATCAACATCAATTACTCAAACATTAATGAGGCACAATTTATTATTTTCAATATATGTGCTTATAAAATAATAATAGTAATATTCCAAAGGACATATTTATCTAAATTAGCAACTTTATGCATGTTACGGTAAGTGTTTTTGAAACCAAACCTCATCACATTTCTTTTCTGTTCGTCATTTCATACAAGGTGAATTACTGTAATTAACTGCGATATATCTTTGCGAATTATAAGTGAGACTCTTGAAACTTAACCAACACAACAGAAATTTTGGCAAATTCAGCATTGTTGTTGGATAGCTTCAATTAAGTAGTAAACCACCTCAGCATTTCAGTTTTAGAACTTTTTCAGTAATGTTGAAAAACTGAATAGTGTATCTGAGGAAATGGATTTCACGCCTGACAAAATAAAAATTGTGTTTGGATAAATGCAATAGCGTAGACCAATAACTAAAATAATGCACCTGTGCACTTTTACTGCAAACTACCAAAATAATGCAGTTGCTTCTGCTCATGAAGAGAGAGCAATTGTCTGATTCAATATTACAAATGAAAGTGAAATTTTTTGGAGTTATCATCCTTAACCATGCAGTCATGGGACAGCAGAATTTTTGCTGTCAACTATCTATTTGCAGTCATAAGCATCGTTACTTCAGTACAAATGCATTATTGAAGGCGTTGCTACGAATGCAAAAGTAAACTAAATTGACAGTCGTCACTACAGTAGCGTAATTGATATTTTATTTGGGTTTCATTCAGTACATAACCTGATTAATATTTTTCAGAGCCATGCAGGTTGGATTTATCGACTTTAATGACTTTGACGTGGAAGAATATAAACATTATTCTGATATGAATAATGGAAATATCACATGGGTAATTCCAGAGAAAATGTTAGCTTTCTGTACTCCATCGTCCTTCTCTGGCACAGGATACCAGCCACCAGAACTTTACGTAGACTACTTCCTGAAGAATAATGTCACGGACGTGATTAGACTGAACAAGAAGGCCTACAGTTCTGCTTGGTAAGTCACAATACATACATAAAATTGATTAGCTATCGCTGTGTTAACAATTTACATAACATCTGGATATAACAGTACCAATGTTCATTATACATAAAAATATTGCAATTATTTTATTTACTATAACGATCTCGAGTGGGGAAACATGTTTATACTAACACAGTGGAACCCAGCATTTGGGTGTTTAATATTAGTTTATAGTTTTCTTTTGGGAAATTGATTGCTAATAACATGAATTTGTAGGTATATTAAATGGTAGAACTCTTCATTGTGTGATACGATTCTGAACAATACTCTCTCAATTCCTTGACAGTACAGACAAATGTAACCTAAAAATTGTGATGTTCCTGGTACGTCAGGTTAATGTAATACAAATTTGCAATAGTAAGGGCTAGTCGCGAGTAAAATCGCCGACACCATATGCATAGTAGTGCACAATTTCTTCCTACCAAACAAAACTATAATACCACAACAGCCGAAATGTTTCCTACCATTACATTATAACCTAAACTAAATTATCCAAATTTCACTTATTGTTTGCTGCTCACTGGGATACTGCGATACGCCACATGAGCAGTGCCGGCTGCTAAAATGGTTGAACTATGAACAAAATTAACAATAAAATTTTCCAATATTTTTAAAAGAGCTTAGAATTTAAAACTTTTAAATTCCGCATAAATAAACTGTCAACGCCAAGGATAGTGAGCCTCGTACCGCCGCCTGCATCAACATGCCGCACTTTCGGGCAAGTCCGGAAAGTGAACTGTAAAGTGCATTAAATTAGTTTAACAAGGGCCGGTTTCACCAATCGTTTTACTTACCAAGCTGAGTTTAAGAATGAATTAACTAGGATTACTGGTTCACTGCATTTCAACACTGTCCAAACGCAATTAACTTTAACTTACAAGAGTTTAAGTTTAATCTCCCATTTTCAGCCTGATGACTTCTTAATCTCCACTTACAAAAGAAATATGGCCACCTAAACATATTATGATACTCTAAGGTTATGAGAAAAAAATTTGGCAGACTTCTTTGTTGAGATTAAAATATTAATTTCAGTTCCTGAGATGTAGTTTTTATTTTTTAATTTGTTGCATCAATAGACACAAGAAATGTGCGTTAGATTGGCTATGCAAAATAAACATTTCAAAAGGATTTGTAATATTCAATTAATGACGAATATTCTGTATGTTATGTAAAACTGTTACATTTAAATCATGTTTGTTTTATACAGGCTCTTTAAGCCAAGTACAGTCTACAGTATTTGCGAGTTAGACAATGAAGTCTAATTCTATTGTTTGTTACTGTGAAGATCTGGTTTATCTACATGGCAGTTATAACAAACAATTTGATGCGCGAGGGCAATGAAAATAATATAGCAGACCTCAATGGATCCACAAAAAAAAGTTGTTATAATAATTAAGTTAATCCAAATTCTATTACATATTTTCGCTTCTCAAAAATATATGCACAGGAGTGTTCTTAAAAAAATGTAATATGCTGTCTGAATTATAATTAGCAGCAATTATTATTCGAGCTTAAGAGTTCCCACTCACTGATATTTTTTGATGGTACGAATGCTGATTCAATCACTGTTTCATATTTTACAAAATTTTTGTATTTATTTTCAGCCAGGATTTCAAGACAAAACAGTTCTGATTTCATATATAAGTGGGCAAAATTGTTGTCACCGTCTTCTAGATGCTCCATTTTTTTCAATGGCGTTCTACCATTGTTAGACTGTGGTCAATCCCTAAACTAGAGATGTGTTGTTTCAGCTATTTTATGAACCTGCTTCAAACTGCTACAGTTATGAACTTGTATCCAATACCAAGTATCTGATAATTTCTGTATCAGATACAGACCAATCTCGCTGTCTGCGCACAACTAATCTCAGTGTCCCAACATCGAAATGCTTTTCTGCCAACAGGTCTAGTGAAAACTGCATGGTTAGGATTTTAGGTTAGAAAACTGATTTGTAAACAAATGCTTTGAGATGTACCTCCTCTAACCAATTTGTGATGCAGTTTGATTCAATTCAAATTGGCAAAAGTATTTATTCATATAATAGTGCTGGTCATTTAAAAATTAAGATACAAACAAACACGTTCATCACTGTTGGACATGTGACTTTCACAGTTGTGCATGATTGGAGTAGGTTAATGTTGGGTACATACACAGCAGATGAATAAGCGGTCTACCTCATCACTAGTCTATGATCAGATACAGGTTTTCCCGAGCTTCCTGAGTGCGTCGCTGCTTCGACAGTCTCTTGAGTATAGTGTGTATCAGTTGCGCAGTATCAGGTAGGCGTGTACGCGCATTACAGAGTACGCACATTAGTGAGCACGTGCATTATGAAATACATGTTTTGAGTTGGAGTACTGGGTATTATATTTTATAGTGGAATAAAGTATGGATTAGAACAATATCATAATAAAGACCTAATTTATGCAAAAGTGTTTAAGATAATGAACTTGCTATATGTAAATTGTGTAAACAAAAACTTAGATATAAATTATCCTCTTAAAAAAAAAAAAAACTAAACCATTTAACTCAGCTGCCTCCAAATCTAAATCACAAAATTTGGGTTTCATCTTATCCGCACATTTTAAAAACAATTAGAATTTTATCATATCGGAATTATATGGAACAGCAGATGCAACATACCGGCTGCGAATGTTTAACAGATACTAAATGTATCTGATACAGTGTACTCCTCAGAGTAAATACTTATATGGGTAGAGAGAACTTTGGCTATACCAATGCAAACAAAAACCTGTGTTCAACATTTGTCACGTGATTTCAGGCTTGAAATGCGCAGGCGTTCAAAATTAAGGTGCAAATTATTGATGTAAAAGTTTGTAAGTACATGTGGAAAGTTACAGGACTTCTCTTTCATAACTAGAATTGCAGCCAAATGCACACAAGTTAATCACCATTTTCGAAAGATCACATTGAACATGCCTTTCTGCTGCCAAAACTCATATAAACAATGTTGTCATATCCTGATGTTTGCCATAAGTCAGCTGTTTTTGCTGGATGCAATGTTGAACACACTTTCGTGACGTCGTGTTCCCTCTGTCTATATATATTTACTCTAAGATGTACTCATTCACAGTACTTGATACAAGCATGTGTCAGATAGAAAGTAACTGGTTGATACTCTGTGACCCACCTCTACCTTAAACTTACAACACGGGTTTAATTACCTGCTAGATGTGCATGGTGAAATGCACTGACCTTAAATGCCGGTGAATGAAGAGTTAAAATTTTACCTACCTTTAGTTAAGCAGAGTTTAATGAATAGTCATGAAACTGGCTCTAATTAATTAACAGGAATAGACAATTGATCCACGAAAACAACAGACTAGATTATACAGTTCAACCTTACAAGCGACACAATAATTAATTGCTGTTCACTTTTTGAATGCATCCTTCAGGCGCATAGGTGCAATCTTGTAAAGTATAATAGGTTTCAATTATCTTCCAGGAAGGTCACTTTACATTATGTGTCTTGTACAAAAGTTTTGATTACCAATTTTAAAAGTTATCGCGCCACCCTACTGTAAACACCTGAGCGCTTCCAGCGGTCAATAGGAGACCCCCCCCCCCCNAATTGAAAAGAAAGATCGGCGCTGTGCCGCTCGGGACCCATCAACTTTTATTTCAACTTAAATGTAATTTTTTCATAGTTAACTTGTTTTAAACATTTTTCATACTTGGCCCCGAGTTGTACCCATCACTCTCGCGACTCAAGACTGGGGAGTACAACTAGATCATAGCCACCGGCGGTTAGACGTAAGCTCAACTGCGTAGCTTTGTTCGCAGTGGCCGTGTAATGGAACTTGGAGCATAAGACCATCTGTTAAGAGAACTCGGTTGCATTAAATTTTACTTATACAGATATCATATCTTACCTCCATTCTTCCTCAACCTGACCACTTCTCTGTCATCTTAGGGCCCGGCCTACTCCGGGAAAGGGGAATGGTATGTAACATGCTAGCTGGTGGACTCAGGACCAAGAACCACATTCTTTGTATATTCTTGAGAGCGCAAGATTAATGTAAGAAATGCTAAAAAAAAATACATATGTGCTTATCAATACAAGTGTGAATTATTTCCATAATCGCCTTCTGCATTTAGGGGAACGGGACCCCAGTAACCTGCCAATTCATTATACCTCTTAATTGG
This sequence comes from Clitarchus hookeri, assembly GCA_002778355.1. Taxonomy (NCBI): domain Eukaryota; kingdom Metazoa; phylum Arthropoda; class Insecta; order Phasmatodea; family Phasmatidae; genus Clitarchus; species Clitarchus hookeri. Next base: position 319,559 of record NQII01002416.1, on the reverse strand, counting down.
GGCTTTAATCAGGGTCTTAGGTCACAAGGTATTTCCAATGTAATTTTCTGCAGCATTCAATGCATGCCTGTTAGCCTGTATTAGGCCTGCAAGGTATTACTATAATACATGTTTAGGGAGCTAAATAGTATAAAACACCACCACAGGGATAAGTCTTTGTCTGGCCGGTCGACCGTGCGATACTGCGCCACCACAGTTTCATCTCTATCATCACATGATCATTAGTTGGTGCCTGTCAGGTAACCTACATTTTTCCAACACCTTAATTCCCTCTATTGTTTGAGAGTGCCTTAACCATGAAGCTCCCAAACATCCAAGAAGCCAAGCGCGGTCAATTGGAAACAAACACATAATATATCACATTCCCAGATTTTCTTTACATGTCACAATGCATAACTTAATGTTTAATTTTTCTGTAGTAAACCCATCTTAACACAAATTTCACGCAGAGTACAACACGTAAAATGCCAGATGGCTCAGACCTGGTATTGTAAAGGCTGCATAGCTGATTGCACCAACTGAGCATGTTTTGGGTTGAAGATGCCACGACAGCGCAGTGTTCCAAAAATGTACCCCAAGGTTTCAAAAATGGAGCTTTACAAATTTGAAATAAAATTGCCACTAATTCCTGTCCAGCACATGTATGATTATGTGACTACACAAAGTGCACAAATAATAAACAAACTTTTTAATTGCCATTTGTCATGTTGCAGTTTCTTAAATGCTGGCATTCAGCACTACGACCTGTTCTTCGAGGATGGCGGTGTACCAAACCACATAATACTGAATCAATTTATGGACATTTCTGAAAATGCACTGGGAGCCGTTGCAGTGCACTGCAAGGTAATTTTTTTTTCACACTTATTGACTATGGACACAGTAAACTTTTATAGAATATTTAATTACTGCTAGCTAAAACCATGGTTAAGAGACTCAAAAAATTTTCAGCGCATTGTTGATACAGGAACGTATTAACCAGTAACTAACTATGTGTTTTATTGGCAATAAATTGTAAGCTATTGGCATAGTAATAATATTCATACACTGTCTTACGTGTGCGGATCTCATGGGAAAGTAGATATATGGGTTTTGCAGATGCATTTTTCTGACTTAGAATTTACTGAGGTTCAGAGCATACAGTAAAAGGTTTGGAACTGAAAGAAATGGGATGGGTGCCAAATTCTCTACTGTAGCTCGGAGAAGCACGAGACTCGTGATGGACATGGTGTGGGGCAAATGGTCCAATCTGTGGAGTGAATCCCCAGTAGACTCGCAGCCTCTTGCAGGAACTGTTGATGCTACACAGAATTGTAACCAAATGTTGGGAATGTTGCAGGAATATTTAAGGCTCTCCTGATCCACGACAGTATTTACACTTATAATTACGATGCCACATCTCTCATTTGCTAGCAGAAATATACAACAGCTTTCCAAATAGTAAGCCTACACATATTTGGCATTATTAAAATATCCATTTATTGTGTGTTGAAAACATCTAGTTGCCCACTTATCAATCAACAATTAGTGGAACAGAAGCCACTCTATGTCCACACCAGGTAAGATCGCAGTATAAACGCCAACATGCATGATTCCGAAAAGGAAGCTATGCAAGGATGGCCGGGCAAGAAATCAATAGCTGTAAGCTGAATCAGATCCAGCTGTTTCCGTAGGCTGCCGATGATGCCTGAACGACCTTGTTACGAAATACATTATTGGCTCCTGAAAAAAGGAAAGGGAAGACTTGCAACCAACCATTTGCTTCTGGTATATTTAATTCCAACTGTGATTACTGGCGCAGGTGCAGAGCAGTTTTCCTGGTGCTGTGCTGCATTTGTGCAAATGCCAGTTATTTATATTTAATCAGACCCCTGTACCTGCCATATCAATTTTCAGCCTTATATTTAAAATTGATAATACACAACATTAACAAAAAAATAAAAGCATAACATAGTTTCCAAATCAGAGAAATAAAATTGTAGTACAATACACAAAACAAAACTACTTGTACTCAATTTGCTATGATGCACCAAAGGCAATGTCTTTATCCCACTCTAGCCTCGCCATAGATGCGGCACCCTCCTAAGAAGAGCAACAACCCAAACACGCCACAGCTGCCCCTCCTGCTGTGATGCACAGGGATTGTTGTTACAACCTTTCAGTCATCAACATGCATCACACTATAGCGCACATGACACGGACCACTCCTGCGTGGTCTTGTATGGCCACTGGCATGGCCACTGTCATCACGTCATTGGCCCACAGTCACTGCACCAGTGTGGCCCGCGGAACACGCACGTCGTGCGCCTTGATGCGTGTCCGCATCGTTCACTTGGGAATGGGTTATGACCCGTTACCGAGTGATCCAACCGAGTGACTGTGGTGTCCCTAGAGAGATCTGCTTGGTTAGGAAAGGAATCAAGTGTTAGAATGTGTATTAAATAGCATTAGAATTTATCCCCCACTGGAAAATGTTCGTGAAATTCGCCCTTAGGGGATCTCCACAGATAACGGCCTGGCGTGGACTGCCACGTATGCTCTTCACACGTTATCGAAACTACGCCGTAGGAACTAAAACTGTCGACGCAGTCTGAAAGTTTCTAAAAAATCTGACGCTTACTGAAAACTACGACGTTCGAAACGAAATGGCAAACGTATGCCCGATAAATGTACTATCACAGTAAAACGAACCACCACGGCTTTTAATTTCAAACCCGATAAAAATATTACGAAGCTTACCAAAGCGAAAGAAAATGAAACACGTGTCCCAAAATTTAAGAATACTGCATCATTACATACTTTGGCATGCGTTAAAGGTGGAATGCTACACTCTAAATTTGAATCAGGGGAAAACACTGGTTCACAGTAAAATTCAACTACTCGAAAATCGCTCCACTTGTAATCGGTTCAAAACCACTGGTTGTTACAGTGAAACAATTTCGCTGATTGAATAAGTGACAGCCAACTGAGTGCGGGGAATTAAATATTGTTTTTATTGAATTTAGCCGAATAATTATGACAAATAAAACTATTTCCGATAGTCACTGTTTATATCGTACAATTTAGCATAATAACAATTTATTAACAACTTTTATTAAATTCTAAATTTAAAATCAGTGTCAGCCTGGTGATTAGTAATGCAAAGTTTTCTTTCAATGTGACAAGTTTTTTATAATATTCTGTGTTCAAAATATAATGCCCGAACCAAGCTATGACACGATATTTTAAACATGAAATCTCATACTGAAACGTTGCATTACTCAACAACACTTTGTTCTCGAATGTCACAGGCTGGCCTAGGACGCACAGGATGTCTTATAGCAGCCTACCTTATGAAACATTACCATTTCAGTGCCAAGCATGCAATAGCTTGGCTTCGAATATGTCGACCAGGATGTGTTGTTGGAAGGCAGCAGTCGTGGCTTCAAAGAATGGAAAAACTACTGTGGCAGCTAGGAGATTCTCACAGGTAGGTTTGTTCCAGCAGCACTGCAATATCTATTAATTTATAATTGAAATCAACTGGACCATTTTCTTCATAAAAGAACCAACTCGCACAACACTGAAACTTAGAAAATAGACTGGAGAGGAATTGCGCCGCGAACACGGCGGCCACCCCTTCTTAGTCTGGTTTTTTTCCTTTGACAACGCAGAGGTTACTGCTAGTAAATTGACGGATTAATTTTGGAGTACTACGAAGTTTGTCTCCAGGCTACAGCAATGGTGGTATCATCTACTCAGTTAAACCATCTATCGTATATTTGCATGTATAATTTTGATTTTGTGCAAAGATACATTTATTGTAAAAATTTAAACTACAAATTTTCAACTAAATGAAAAAATTATGCATTATATTGGTGATTAGTTGGACCCAGAAGCCCATTAGCTTCATGTATTACCATAACTAAGCTACGCTGGACATAAAAATTTTAATAAGAAAATTATTTTGGATTTTATATGATTTTAACAATGGTTGGCCATCACCTATTTGTAAAATTTTGTTGATAAAACTCACCGTCAGATCATTTTTAAAGGGTGAATTAAATATTGCTATTAAATATGATAAATGTCTCTCATAAGTTTGACGCGTGACGAGTACATAGGATAGGAATTGTGCTGTATTCACACCCTGGGAGGAACAACCCCAGGGTCNAATTATTTTGGATTTTATATGATTTTAACAATGGTTGGCCATCACCTATTTGTAAAATTTTGTTGATAAAACTCACTGTCAGATCATTTTTAAAGGGTGAATTAAATATTGCTATTAAATATGATAAATGTCTCTCAAGTTTGACGCGTGACGAGTACATAGGATAGGAATTGTGCTGTATTCACACCCTGGGAGGAACAACCCCAGGGTCNCAAGTTTGACGCGTGACGAGTACATAGGATAGGAATTGTGCTGTATTCACACCCTGGGAGGAACAACCCCAGGGTCGCAGGGAAAGTACAAGTCACGGGAAACCAATCCCGGACTTCAGAGAGAGTCAGTCAAAGCCGCAGGAAGAAGCCAACTTAGTACAGCACGCCAACGAGAGCCAGTCCGAGGGCCTGAACCAGGGCCACCCAACTCACCAAGCCTCAGCTACCAACAAAGACAACTCACCAAAAGCCGCAGTCACAGATAAATAGAGAAACGTCTCCCTTCAACCACCTTCCCCGACGCTTAGTACTCAGCCCACCAGCCCTTCAGGCTTACGACTTGCAGGGGGGCTCAGTCTCGCCAGTGTGTGTAAATAACTATGAGACCTTCAGATCAATAAAATCCTGGTGTGTTAAATAACGGAGAATACGAGTATTTGTTTACCCCTAAAGCAACAACCACAGGTGCCCTTAATTTGCACCTAAATAATTTAACTATATAAAATACTAGCCACCAACCTGTATAACTCAGGTGGCCTAGTACTCTGATGAGCCAGGGCTCGATGCCCCCAGGGTTCACATACGTGAGCATGAGGAGGCAGCAATGTTAAAGCATGCCTCAGCATGGAACTTGGTGCCTTCTGCACCTAACTCGAAAGACATGTGGTACCACCACTGCTGCCGAAACATCAGCCCGAGAGTGTCTCCAGACCCACCAACATGCCTGCAGTGCGATGACCAGACTTGGGTGCCTCACGCCCAGCAAGGACACGTACTAAGACTGCATTTCGCCCTGCAACACCTTCTGCCGTAAGAAGGACCATAGAAATCCCAGTTCGGCCCATGCAGCCCATCCAATAGGCTAACACCTCGTAAAGGAAACTCCATTTCCCTAGTCTCTAGAGAGATACTTGAGCCAGTGCACCATCGACCTGTTGCTGGCATCAATATGTGTTTGGGGAAGAAGTCCCATTCTATTACACAGTAGAACACAGCTTCATTATAGGGAATTACTCTCAACAGCAAAATGTTTTGAATATTTTACACAAAGTACACATGCCACAAATACAAGTCATACATGTNGGAATTACTCTCAACAGCAAAATGTTTTGAATATTTTACACAAAGTACACATGCCACAAATACAAGTCATACATGTGTACTAGACTGCTGTGTTCTTTCCCCATTACCCAACTATAAATAACTTAATGGATGAAATCAACTTAATAAAATAAACTAAAATTAATACTGTAGTTATTTTAACTGTAAGAAATAATATATGCAAAATTACAAATATGCTACCAGTGAAAACAATAATCAGAACCAGAGACAATGCTTACTTTCATGACAATTTTTGCATTTGTTGACAGGCAAAACCAATTCGGAACAACAAACATTATANCGAGACAATGCTTACTTTCATGACAATTTTTGCATTTGTTGACAGGCAAAACCAATTCGGAACAACAAACATTATACAGCATCACTGTAACAGCATCTACAGCATGAAGACCAAATCTTTGACTTGGGGCAATGCCACTGTGATACGGATACAAAAGAACACTGTGCCTAAAAGCGGTGATGCACACTATCGAGCAGTTGGCATGCTTTGCCAGCAAGACTCGTTCCGCAAACCACCTGGGATCACCATTCCGGCCATGCAGATCAGGAATCACAATAATACCGCTGAATTTGGCAGTGGCTTGTAACCTGATACATTCCACAAACCCTAAGGTTTTCAACAAAAACTTCAACGTCACCAAATAACAAGCACCAGCTACCGACCTGTAACAGTTTTATCTCCTTTGACTGGCATGTAAAAAATATACATTACTGAATTAATTATAATGTTACATTACAAATCCCCATAGTAATAATGAAAGGCTGTTTATGGTAAACTAAGCACTTCTGAAAGCCCTGCTAAGATGTCTTTGCAAAAACATGGTGTATTCTTCCATCATATGCACAATTAAACATTGCAATGGACCTGATCACTTTATTAATGCGTCTGACAAGTAAATAAGTGAAATTATTAAAAATTAAATAACTGAAAATTTTACTACTTCTTAATATTTATGCATTAAAAAATCAGAAAATAAAAGAAATCTCAAAAGTGCTAATTTTACAGCAAACAGCCTATTCCTATTTTTTAATTATAACATTATGGGTACAGTCCTGTCCTTCTCCCCATCAGAACAGAGTTCCGAGCCTATCTGAATCCCGCTCTGCTTCTCTGCCCTAAGGCAGGAAGCCACTCCTTTTATTTCTTCTGCATTGTTCGAATTGCTCATTTAGAATCAAAACTTGTGTAAAGACATGACCTACTTACCATTCGTGACCCTGTTGATCATAATAACCATGTCTAAAATACATAGGCTAATAAACTTACCGAAAAAATTCAAAATCTCTTATGCTCGTCTATTCATATGTACCGCAATTTTTCGGATATAAGTTGCCTGCGCTTATAAATTGAACCATTATTTTCAAAGGGTGTTAAAAAAAAATATTTATCGATTATAGGTTGTGCTTATCGTTGTGGTTGTACATCCTGTACTACACGCGACCTTGGCAAAGGTCGTGTGGCAGCTGTGTCCTTGCAAGCAAGCAGTGCTGCCAAGCGTAGCTACAAGCCTACAGCGCAGTCACAGTGCGCCGCAAGTTTGTTGGAGGTAGTTCGTTTGGAATGTACAGATATAGCGCCAGAGACGCAGCCTTGACTGCCAAAGTTTATATATATTTATTGGAAAAAAGAAATAACTTATAAATATGTAATTTAATTTGAAGTGATATTTTTACGAAAAATTTTTTATCAAGCTTTTTTTTTGTATATTTCAAGTATTTCTAACGATTTATGTTAAAAGCAAAAACCTAACCATTATTTCTGCAGTTTATCTTTGAAAGTTTTAAATAAACATGCAAAATATAGTAAGGCATTTGAACATTTCTGTTACGTAATTCCCTTCGCAATCCTTAACAGAAACATAAATTATAAAAGAATCAAATGAAATAAAAGGAATCGATTATTACAATACGGTAACTGACAATCGATTATTCTCGAAAGCTTTCTGTGGAATGTACAGAGATAGCAGCACATTAGCGTTGGTTCTTGTGTACCAAATGTTAGTCATGACTTACAGGTCTTTCTCTTATATAGTCTTTGCGCCACACCTAGTGTTGTTTTGATGTTGTGAGAGTGAAGAAGTGCGACAGAGTTTCGTAATGGAAAAGCGAAGTACCTGCACTGCAGGTTCAAACTGAAAGTGATTTTGTTTGCTGAAGAGTATGGAAATCGAGCCCCGAGCCGTGAATTCGGAGTAAATGAAAAGTTAGTGCAGGGCTGGAGGAAGCAGTTCATTTTTCTCACTTATAAGTCGCACCCCTAGTTTTCAATAAATTTTTAAAAATAAAATGTGCGATTTATAGGCAATAAAATAAAAGTATTTTACAACTTCAGCACCTTTTACTCCACCTGCTTGAGACGTAGAAGGTTTAGTACCCAGGCGCACAAATTGTGAAACCTGCAAATGCCGTGTACATTTTATTCACTTGGAACAAAGCACAAATTGCAAGCAAGTGTTGCCTACACCACAAAGTAATCTATAAATATTTTGATACTAGTAGTTAGTGTATTAATATTTGGTCAGTTATGAATTGAGGCCTTTTCTGGAGGAAAAAGCGTAGAACTGCTGTTTTAGCTTCTACACATTTTTGTGACTCGTTACCATATCGGCACATTTTTGTATGCAATTAGAAATAGTAATTTTTCATATGTTATTTGTGAAATTTTCTAAGAATTAAAAGAAATATTTAAGTGATCTTCAACTAACTTACAGAGCCTTTTTTTTTTAAACTTATTAAAATTTTAGAAGTGACGGTACTATATATTCTGAAGAACTACAAACAATTACCCATCACATTTTATGACTTAGCCACAGGTTCTAACAAAGATTTTGCAACATTTCTTTCAAATGCTTTTGATTTTTACATACATATTTTAAAACAAAATTGTCAACAACATGTTTTATTCTTATTAATTAAAGAGGAATGTTTACACACATGCACCAATTGTACTCAACAGAATTATATACATAACAACGTATGCAGGAAAGCAAAGTGGAATACCTTCACTCCATGTACCCTCTTTCAAATACATTGTAAATAAACTATAAAAGTAACTAAAAATAGAGAAAAAATGTGTTATCACACCTTCTTTTGCTTTACCACCGAGTGTATCAGGAGTCATCACAGATGACTTAACTGCAGTACATTGCTCTGCCAATACGCGAGGGCAAGGATACACGCACAACACATTGCCAAGGAACCCACTAGACATCCTCACAAGGAATGTATGCAGAAGCTGAATTGTGCCCTGGAACTACAGCTTGCTGACGAGCTGGTCGCTGGAAACTGCATGGAAACCTCCTGCAAAGGCTGCTTGTAGTACTTCATCCATGTGCGTCACAAAAACAAAGCTCAGCTCCTTCTGTTGAGAAAAGAAAAAGTCTCTTGACAGGTGAAAAATGGCAAATTCGTCATCTATGCTTAGAGAAGTAGTTTCTTAAATTTTCTTGGGTAGCTTGTTTCTTTAGCTTACCAGTGTCCCTGTTACCCAGACTTTGATTATCTTAGTTATCATTAGAAACTTAAGAATTTCCAAATAATAAAATTAGAGTACAAATTTTTTTTAGATTTAATTAACTTTTTAAGTCTGTTGCAAACACAGTAAAGAACAATCAGGGATGCGTTCAATACACATTGTTAAGAAGAGCCAATCAATAGTAAATTGCTTTTACATTATCGTTCTGTTCTCCTAAAAAATGTTTAACTTCACTGGCTGATCTAGACACTTATTACTAGAGGGNGGGGAGGGGTGGTTACTTATTTGAGGGGCGGGACACTGTGACTTACATGGGACATTGTGACTTACAACCGAAACACTGTGCTTGCCAATAAAAATTAAGTTTTACATACATTTTAAAATGTACTGTTGTTATACAAAATATATAGTATGTATTAATATTGCATTACAGTATTAACAACGTAATTCAGTTTCAACATTTTTTATCAAGTGTAAAATCAAGCTCCAAGGGATCAGCTCAAGCCTCCTTAGCACCCTCTAGGATCCGCTACTGTTTAACTTATCAATGACCATGTTATTTTGACTACATTGTTCTATATACAATAAAAAATCAGCCCAGATATGATCAACACATATAGTTAGGTAAAAATATTCAAATGTATACTGCCATTAGATTATCAGTTACTTCCCATTAGAAACTCTTCAAACGATGGACATAAAACCTTGCAAGACTCAATTATTAAGTAAGTTCCTACTGCAGCAATTGAAGCAGATTAAAATTACAAAATCAGTCATGACACCGTAAACAGGGAAGGCATCATATACAAAACATCAATCACTAAGCTGAAATTAAACACAAGATATCACTCATGACCAGACGTTAATGGAAATGAATCTCACAAAGGGCTTTAAAGGAGTTTATGGAGTTGAAAAGACAAATTTGAAACAGAATTTCCACATATCTGAATGCATGCTGCTGTATTATAAGCCTTGTTGAAGACGGCTGATCTCAGGCCATTACTTTCTGCCCTCAAACAATTGCTACGTGTTGGGTGAGAGAGTGGGCTAGGATCTCATTGGGATGGATCCCCAACAACTCAACAGATATTGGTCGACTGGTCTGTTCTCCTTGATTGTTCTTGTTAAGTGGTTTGAGGTTACACTTCGCAAGTCGCATGACTACTGGATAGGCTCTGCAGTTTGGCTGCTCCACAGTTATCCTGCACCACAATGAATACTGATGGATACAGTCAGCTGGGATCACGGGAAGGTGGTGGTGATGAACTAAGGTGGAATTGATAGTGCTATTGACTAACACAACTTCTGTATTTGCAATTATATTTTAAGGAATAAATGCTTGGAAAACTAAAAGTTGTGCCAGGAGCACTATGCCATCATTCTCTGATGGCTCGACTGCTTTTCCTTTCACTCCACCTTGAAGCCAGGTCACCTTCCTCTATCTGCATGGCATGAGTCAGGGTTGGATCACAAAGAGGTAAATTTGAAATTTGAATGCTAGGCAACATGGCAGATGGGAAAGAGTAAGCCACATTCGAGATGGTGACACGGTTGTCTACAGTGTTTTTTCAGGCAGAGAAAAGGCAGCTATTATTCAGGGCAGTGACAGGCAGGAAACTGACTAAATTGAGGTGGTAATGACAGTAAAGTTAAGGGAGGAATAGCAACGGGGAACCACGGAGTAGATTTGACATCTGCTGCAAAAAAGTTTTTGAAGATTTTACTGCACAACACTACATGTACCATGTGGTGTTGAAATAGACAAACAAAAGTATGACTGATGCTCAGCTCGACTCTCTCAGTCGGTATATAGAAGCATGAGAAATAAGTTTGTAAACAAAAGCGCCACTACAAAAAACAAATGAAACATCAGAACTTTTCCTTGGAGATTTATTGAGAGTTCAGCAGTTCACACACTTTACACAGCAGAGACATGAAGCAGTTACAATACGAGCCACAACATACGAAGAGAACAGCGTCGCAGAATCCTCCACAAATTTACGCCACTAAAGGACTCGTATTGCGAGAACTTTACCTTCTGTCATCCTAATGACCTCCCACACTGGCAGAAGAAATTTTGTACACGCAGGTTTGGCCTAATGAAATGGAAACAGTAAGAGACGGTTGTGGGTGCTTGCTGATGTAGGTTACATTAGTCACTCCTGTGTTCACTCTTTGATCAGTTCTGTTCTACGAAGTGGCAGCAAGCGCTCACAGCTACTATCACCACAGCACCTCACACCCACTCTTCATGTCCAATGCACCACCAACATTCCCAAATAAAAGCATTGCGCGTTCTGATGTTATTGTGTTGCCGAACATTGCCTAGTAAGGGTATTGCATGGTACAAAGCATCCCTCCAGACACTGGTGTGAACCCTGTCACATTCACTTTCCCACGAGAGCCAAACTACATAGAAAATAACATCTAAGTGCATTTCCAGAATGAACTCGAAAAGAAAGAAACAATCTAACATCTTAACAGTTCTTATCACAGATTCCAGACTTTACTAAAACTACAACTTTAGAAAAAACAAATTCACAGCAAATACACAAAAACTATAACTGTGAAAACATCTGAAATACTTAAAAACAAATTACTTTCCCTCACAAACAACAAAAAGAAAATTAAATGTTTTCTTAATATTATTTTTATCTGCACCATTACATTACCCCTTCAGTTTGGGAGAGATTTTGAAGAAATCTTTTCCACATCAAAACCTACCTTAGATGCAGCTACATTGAGGATTACTGTGATTCTGCTCTTTACAAACAAATTCAGTTTACAAATTGGTATACATAGGCTTTATCACGATAAAGTACTTCACAACTGCTGAGATGAACTGGAAATTAATAAAATTTTTCTGCATCAAAATAATTTTCACTGACGACAACTTTCAATTAATTTTCCTAATGTTTATCTGTTTCATTCATTGGTTTTAAATCTTATTTCACAAGCAAAATCTTATAAATCTGTCCAAACATAACAAAATTCACTATTTACTTCATTGTATTTCTGAGTATTTCATGTAGAGTTGAAGTAGTTAGTTGTGAATTTTCAGTGCTATTTTCATACAAATTGTATGAAAATTTGTTTTCTCGTTGAAGTGGCACGTGTTTCTTCCTGTTCCGTTAATTTGTGTGTACATTGAATTGAATGATGAATTGCTATTACCTAAAAACTACACTTACCTTGGTTGAATCTGAAATTTTCAAATCAGAATTATATCAAATTTGTCTAGTATCATTTCATGCAAAAGTTTTCTATTAAAAAGGGTTTGTTTTGCCGGCATTTTATAAGAAGCCGCTCGAGTCATTTGTGCTAGGAGAAAGTATGGCAGTGTCTGACAAAACTTTGCTTCACATTACGTTCATACCTACCAAAGCCCTGAACCAACACACACGGAAAAAAAAATCTCTTAAATACACATTATTTTACTGAATATTATTAAATCCCCAGGCATATTCCCAAGCTTGGTAGTAGACTGTGCCATTTTCTTGGGTACCCATGAGCTTTTGGCAACTGTATCTGTTCAAACTCAGCAATGCATGTTTTGAGGGAATTCCTATGGCCCTCTTTGCGGTTTGCCCGAGTATTCCGGTAATGGCAGTTGGTCGAGATTTTGAGGGCGTATGACCGTAACGGGTTCTAATCAGGGTGGAGCTCTTCCCTGACCTTTGAAAATTAGCCTGTCCATGTTGGAAGCCCTATCTCCCAATGCAAGGCAGAGACGATGGTAGGTGCACTGGCATTCATGAGAGGCTATGCAGTATACGTCAAGCCCAGGGCAGTTCGGGTGGTCACAACGTTGGTGCCAATCTTGGCAGTTAGGGCAGTGGTACTCAAACCAATTGCTATCTTTTTCATGGTCCACACAGCCTATGCAGGCACAGTGAAAAGCTGCACACAGGTTATGTAGAAGCGTCCTGTTGCAGGGCAATCTTCAATGGCACAGGTTTGGCCCTCAATTGGCAAGTTGTTTTCCTCAAATGAGACCATGGCTAGGAATTCTGCAGGTGTCACAGGGTGTTTAACACTACTGTGATATCAGGTAGAAGCCAAAGCTTAGGGTTAGTACAAAAAATGTTGACACTAGAACAGTATGTTATAAATGCTGCAAAATACTACCAAAAATAATTTATAGTTTTGTGAAACAAAATGGTGCATGGTGTGCTATTTTTTAAGTCATTTCTGGCTTCAGCACACAATAATACAAGGAGAGCTAAGCTTTTTAAAAATGTTTTTTTAATACAGACCTGATTAGAATATGCACGCAAGCTAACTGGTATGTGATGATTTGAGAAATGTTCATTCCCCATCCTCTACCACTTGCCTTATCCTTATCTACAGACAACAACATTTGCAAATGGCATGTTTCGCGTGATTTGTGTAGTGTGGGCTAGAAAGTGCACAGGGGGAAAGGTGGTTGTCTCACTGCTATTTGTTCATAACACAGCAGCAGACATCTAGGCTGCTCAGGGTTTTGTTATTATGCGTCCCACCTAGTTGGACAAAGAACAATGAGGGGGGAAGATACAAACAAACAAATTGTTTGGGTTTCTGTGCACAAAATAATTACATGTAAGAAAATACAAAGATATACAGAAATTTAAGGACAGTAAAATAAAAACTGTGAAGTGAATATGACTAACCTTCACGTTATCTGGAACTTCCCATAGGTCCTTTTCACTTTTTTTGGGCAGAATAACCTTGTGAAGACCTGCACGGTGGGCTGCTAGGACTTTCTCTTTCACACCTCCCACCTAAAATAAGGACATATACATTTCAACCTTAAATATTTCATGCTAGCTCAATCATTTAGTTTACAAGAAATGCAGAAATGCAGAAGCAATGTTTGTACGAACACACACTGAGGGTTAAGTGGTCTCAAATATTTCGATTTTGAGGTGAATTTGTGCTTCAAGTAAACATTTTAGATTTTTTTAGTACCTTAATCGATGTTTACGAAATTAATATTATTTTGATTGAGTAGTATGTTAATGCCTTGAGTGAAGAGATTTGGGNAAAAAGGGTTTGTTTTGCCGGCATTTTATAAGAAGCCGCTCGAGTCATTTGTGCTAGGAGAAAGTATGGCAGTGTCCGACAAAACTTTGCTTCACATTACGTTCATACCTACCAAAGCCCTGAACCAACACACACGGAAAAAAAAAATCTCTTACATACATATTATTTTACTGAATATTATTCAATCCCCAGGCATATTCCCAAGCTTGGTAGTAGACTGCGCCTTTTTCTTGGGTACCCATGAGCTTTTGGCAACTGTATCTGTTCAAACTCAGCAATACATGTTTGGAGGGAATTCCTATGGCCCTCTTTGCGGTTTGCCCGAGTATTCCGGTAATGGCAGTTGGTCGAGATTTTGAGGGCGTATGACCGTAACGGGTTCTAATCAGGGTGGAGCTCTTCCCTGACCTTTGAAAATTAGCCTGTCCATGTTGGAAGNCGTATGACCGTAACGGGTTCTAATCAGGGTGGAGCTCTTCCCTGACCTTTGAAAATTAGCCTGTCCATGTTGGAAGCCCTATCTCCCAATGCAAGGCAGAGACGATGGTAGGTGCACTGGCATTCATGAGAGGCTATGCAGTATACGTCAAGCCCAGGGCAGTTCGGGTGGTCACAACGTTGGTGCCAATCTTGGCAGTTAGGGCAGTGGTACTCAAACCAATTGCTATCTTTTTCATGGTCCACACAGCCTATGCAGGCACAGTGAAAAGCTGCACACAGGTTATGTAGAAGCGTCNATTGCTATCTTTTTCATGGTCCACACAGCCTATGCAGGCACAGTGAAAAGCTGCACACAGGTTATGTAGAAGCGTCTTGTTACAGGGCAATCTTCAATGGCACAGGTTTGGCCCTCAATTGGCAAGTTGTTTTCCTCAAATGAGACCATGGCTAGGAATTCTGCAGGTGTCACAGGGTGTTTAACACTACTGTGATATCTNACCATGGCTAGGAATTCTGCAGGTGTCACAGGGTGTTTAACACTACTGTGATATCTGGTAGAAGCCAAAGCTTAGGGTTAGTACAAAAAATGTTGACACTAGAACAGTATGTTATAAATGCTGCAAAATACTACCAAAAATAATTTATAGTTTTGTGAAACAAAATGGTGCATGGTGTGCTATTTTTTAAGTCATTTCTGGCTTTAGCACACAATAATACAAGGAGAGCTAAGCTTTTTAAAAATGTTTTTTTAATACAGACCTGATTAGAATATGCACGCAAGCTAACTGGTATGTGATGATTTGAGAAATGTTCATTCCCCATCCTCTACCACTTGCCTTATCCTTATCTACAGGCAACAACCTTTGCAAATGGCATGTTTCACGTGATTTGTGTAGTGTGGGCTAGAAAGTGCACAGGGGAAAAGGTGGTTGTCTCACTGCTATTTGTTCATAACACAGCAGCAGACATCAAGGCTGCTCAGGGTTTTGTTATTATGCGTCCCACCTAGTTGGACAAAGAACAATGAGGGGGGAAGATACAAACAAACAAATTGTTTGGGTTTCTGTGCACAAAATAATTACATGTAAGAAAATACAAAGATATGCAGAAATTTAAGGACAGTAAAATAAAAACTGTGAAGTGAATATGACTAACCTTCACGTTATCTGGAACTTCCAATAGGTCCTTTTCACTTTTTTTGGGCAGAATAACCTTGTGAAGACCTGCACGGTGGGCTGCTAGGACTTTCTCTTTCACACCTCCCACCTAAAATAAGGACATACATATCAACCTTAAATATTTCATGCTAGCTCAATCATTTAGTTCACAAGAAATGCAGAAATGCAGAAGCAATGTTTGTACGAACACACACTGAGGGTTAAGTGGTCTCAAATATTTCGATTTTGAGGTGAATTTGTGCTTCAAGTAAACATTTTAGATTTTTTTAGTACCTTAATCGATGTTTACGAAATTAATATTATTTTGATTGAGTAGTATGTTAATGCCATGAGTGAAGAGATTTGGGCGGCTTTTAATAGCGAGATCTTGAGAGCTGACGAGGGTGATTGAGGCGAGTATGGAGCAGCGCAGGAATGAAAGGGCAGGGAAAACAGGAGATCCCCAAAAAATCTGCCGACCAGCTGCATCGTCCGGCACGATTCCCACTTGCAAAACTCCGACGTGACCCGACCGGGGATTGATCCCAGTTCACCTTGGTGGGAGGCGAGCTATAGCTATGAAACAGATGATTTAAGCACGGGCACTAAGTTTGCAAAATTACCAGAAAAAGGCCAAGGAATACATCTCAATTAAAACTAGTGACGGGCAAGTTTGATTTTTACAGCTTCGATTCAAGTCAAGTTACATGAGACTTGAGTCAAGTCCAGTCGAGTATAAAATTTTCTAATTAAAATCAAGTTCCCACCATAAATGTAAATGTGTATTGTATGCACATGTTTATAATGCCCGCTCTTTATAACTTCCTCCACCTCTTTTTGTCACAATTTCCCAATGAAAAAAGTTTGGGGCCAGTTTCTACCAATAAGTATAATCCTTTGCCTAGTTATGTGATTCACAGCGCTGCTTTTTCCCTCCTGCCAACGAGTAACTAAATATGGTAAGGACAGTAATGTAAGTCACGTGATGCTGACATAATAAAATAAGGTAACTGTTACGTGGGTGGAGCAGGAGGGTAGCTTCAGGCTGGTCAGTGGTCACACTGCTACTGACATGTGGGTGGAGCGGGAGGGTAGCTTCAGGCTNCCCACTTGCAAAACTCCGACGTGACCCGACCGGGGATTGATCCCAGTTCACCTTGGTGGGAGGCGAGCTATAGCTACGAAACAGATGATTTAAGCACGGGCACTAAGTTTGCAAAATTACCAGAAAAAGGGCAAGGAATACATCTCAATTAAAACTAGTGACGGGCAAGTTTGATTTTTACAGCTTCGATTCAAGTCAAGTTACATGAGACTTGAGTCAAGTCCAGTCGAGTATAAAATTTTCTAATTAAAATCAAGATCCCACCATAAATGTAAATGTGTATTGTATGCACATGTTTATAATGCCCGCTCTTTATAACTTCCTCCACCTCTTTTAGTCACAATTTCCCAATGAAAAAAGTTTGGGGCCAGTTTCTACCAATAAGTATAATCCTTTGCCTAGTTATGTGATNCCATATTGCCGTGCCCCACAACTAGCCGCCCGATGGAGCTTGCCTAGGCAGCAAAACGTCGCCATCGCGTGAAAAATATATCGTCCTTTGTGTATGTGCCTGTTGAAAAGTATGTACTACTAAACAGTGAGTACTTGAGCTTTTGTCCCTATTTTAATAATAAATTCCCTTAAATAGTATTTTATTAAACGTTAAAAAATGTTTTCTTACCATTACAGGCAAAAAATATTTTGCAAAGGAAAACTAATACAATTAAACATACAGTATACTGTATTTCTACCTCAGTTTTTGCCAAAAATCAGTAATGCTAATTATTGATCTGTTAAAACAATCAATTGTAGATATAAACAAAGCATTAAGCAAACAACCATAGACGATTGTACTAGAGCACTTCACAATTTTATTGCTATCTGCTGAAATAGCTCATGTGTCGTGAATCATCGTGTTTTATCGCAACTGTATAGGCCCGACACTAAACATTACAAACATCAACCGAGTGGCAATGCATGCGGCCAAGTTAAGTTTGCATTCCGGCGCACCTTTAGCGGTTTAGCCACGTAAAATTATTGATTCACGAGACACGAAAGGTGATTGTTGGGTGCAAATATTTGTTTATAACTTAAAAGAACAGTAACTTGGCTTGCATGCACATTTAGTAGTTTGATGTCTGCTGGGGAAAAAACTTGACTCAATATTTAGAGTCTCAACCCATTACTAATTAAAGCCTAACAGTGTTATGAATAGAAAACACGTAAAATAAAAATAATAAAAATTATTTGTAAGGTCTGGAAATTAAGGTTGCCTTGATTCTGGGAGAACATTAAATTTGAAGTACTACTATTGTGATACAAACTTGTAGAAAACAGCGCCGTTTAACCAGTGGATGAACGAGTAACCTCACATTCTATATTGTCTCTAAATAGTATAAAACAAAGTCGCTTATCCATCTGTCTGTGCATTCGCTTAGTACTTCTAAACTACTTGATGGATTTTGATGCGGTTTTCATCATTTAGAGAATTTCTCGAGGAAGGTTTTGGTGTATAATACATTTATATTTAATGTAAAGATAGTAGAGAAATGTTGAGATTTGTAATAAAGTCGTAAAAAACCACTTTTAGGGTGCTTACATGGCTTGCGCTGACTAAACCATAAGAGATACATCAAATTAATGTACTACGGTATTGTAGCTCTCAAAAAGGTCTACAGAAAAGTCCGCAATAGCATATGTTTATCTTTTAAGGTTGACCCACAGTAACCATTTTTGTCTTTCAAAGTTTCGCTGTAAAAACTAAATTGTTGCCAGGCGAAGCCGGGCCAGGTCGACTAGTACATACTAAATAAAAATGTAAACATGACAAAACAAAAAATGATTTAATAACTTGAAAATGTTACCGGCAGCACAATTCCTCTCAGGGTGATCTCCCCAGTCATAGCAACCCCTGGCAGTACGGGCCGCTCGGAGAAGAGCGAAACTAAAGCAGTGGCTATCGTTATCCCAGCAGAGGGCCCATCTTTGCTCTCTGCACCTTTAGGGAAGTGGATGTGCATGTCGAGATTCAGTAACATCTCACCATCCAGCTTTATGCTGTACTGTGAACAAGACCATAGAAGTGGAAGTACTTAGCAAAGGATACAACCTGGGCATTATTACTAGATATAAATCAAAGAAATACTCTACAAGTGAGTTTGGAATAATGGGAAGGATATAAGATATGATTCAAGAACATTTCTAGACACATTAGAAACAGGCAACATGTGAACAAGCTAGTGATATGTCTTGTGAACATTATGTACAGGAAATTTTTACTACTGCATTTAATTGAAGTGCCATGTGAAAATGACAAAATGAATAAAAGCAAATCATTATCATCATCATCATCATTACAACACATTTTATATATATATAAACAGACATAACCACCTATTTCATTTTCACATTTCAAAGAGGTTATAAACAAAATGTCTGCACAAAGTAGAAAAATTTAATGAAAATGTAGTCTGTAAAGCGGATTCTCTATTTATAGTTTCTCAGGCGACTGACAAAAAATTTCAATACATGTGGACTTTCAATGAATGTGGTCTTGAAATGCAGATAAATAAAAAATAGGACCACAAAATATGTTCCAGGGATGCAGACTTTCAATTCATCTGGGTTCAATACACACAGAGATTCTACAGTATAGTACTGGCAAAAAATGGAGAATAAAACTGGTCTAAAATGCAAGTGCAAAATCAAGGCATTTCTTGATTTGGCAATATGTATCTACAAGACCATGACCTAGTTACAATCGTTTGACGGTAAAATTATTATTTTGAAACCTGCCAGATTCCACTACACGACCTCTCGTGTACGCACTTTTGTACATACTGAAATGTTGCACAATTGGCACCTTTACTGCTTTATTATATGTGATTAAAAGAAAGTAAACACGCCACCTTATAAACTGAGGCTGTGGAAAAGAAATACCTGTGAGGCGGCAGTGCGAACCCAGTTGAGTGCGAGCTGGGCCGACTCCTTGAGGACACTGCCCAACTGGCCTGTGAGGATCAGCTCCCCGCTACCCTCCATCTTGCTGGCCTCCACCGTCATGATGGAACCTCCGTCTGTGGTCCAGGCCAGCCCCACCGCCACACCCAGTTGCCCCACGCGCGACCACAGCTCGTTGTCCAAGAAAATGGCTGGCTGTGACACATTCCCCACACACTTGTATTAGAATATGTATTCTATGGACTATGCTGAAAATTACTGCTTGCAGTGAATACATGTGAGAAGCCTCTTCTTACAATGATGCTGCAACACAGACTGACTAACGGTTAACAGCAGCACTGGCGGCTGCACGTGATACCACTGGGTAGGGTGGGAAATATGACTATGTACAGTACAGTCACATCAAATGTAAATAACATACTTCCTTATTCATACAACTATCCACTTGACTAATCATGTATGTATTTTGCTTCGTTGATTGCAAGTACAGTATACTAAGCATGGGTTGTTTCCACCGGTTCTTGACATTGAGAAATGGTGTCAAAATCTTGGTTCTACTACTACCGAAAAAGTAAACACACTAGTTATATACATAAAAGTACATGAAAAATGAATTACCTATTACCATGTTCCCATTAATTACTGATAAGTAATACTATCGCATTAAAAAAATTGGTTAATGTCTCAAGATTGTACAAGTATGACTCCTAATACACTCAACGTGGAAAAATGAAGGTGTACCTCTAGAGACTAGGGAAATGGAGTCCCAGTAACGAGAATTTTAAGAGGGCCNAAGGAAATGGAGTCCCAGTAACGAGAATTTTAAGAGGGCCGTATGGGCCGACGTGGTTGCACACTGGGGGTGTCTGGCCCTGGCTCACAGAGCACGTAGCTGGGTGCTGAGGGTTATGCTATCCCCTTTTATGGCCTGCCCGGTGATTGGGCATTTGGGAATAGGTACAAGTACACAGCTATGCACAGTCAGTGATGTCACGTTAATTTAGAGGATAAAAATAAGAAGAGAATTACGATTTAGTGAATGTCCTGGAAGCGCAGGCATGACCGTAAATAAGGTAAAAAATTACGCAGCAGCACAGGGGAGGGGAGGACAGGTTCTGGCGTAGTCCCCCCAGAAAGGAATCTACTATTCCTGGGGCCAGTGCTTTGTGGTAAACACCTGCCGGAGTTCTATCAATCGATGGGCGCAGGAGCGTGCACTTCACGAGGAACAGTGATTGTGCCTATAACGACTTGCCCAGCTGTTTCCCCTCGGTGAGAAGTTGAGTGAGCGGTGTCACCAGCTACGGACCTCAACTGCCCCTCTGTGTTCACAGCAATCCCCATGTAAGGACCCCACGACTCTCAGCACGACTCTCAGTAAGCGGCGTGACCAGCTTGTAGCCTTAGTGTCGCAATATCTTAACGTGTTTGTTCTCAAGGCTCAGGAGCTTGAGAGAGAGGTTCTCTCTCCCCTTGCCGCAGTGACGCTAGAGAGCGGCGTAACCAGCTAGCACTATACACCAAACATTGACAGGAGGTGGGAACGCCCTTCAGTGGGCATTTGGTTCGAATCTACATCGTTCGTGCGTGCACCGAGAAGTAGTTAAGTAGATATGCACACAGAAGGCAAAGCGGGTAAGGAAGGTGGAAGCAAAAGAGAATGAATGGACCAAAAAGAGGTTAACTGGTAGATATATGTTTTATTCCGTCTGAAGGAATTTGCAAGATATATATACACGACCTATGCCCGCTAACATCTGATGGACGAGGAACCAAGTTTGCCAAGCTGTTTCATCTGGCGTGGACGAGGCACGCGGCCAACACTTCAAGCAAGGAGAAGACTTTGCGACAAGAGCTTCTGCCTAGTGTGTTGAGAAACACAAGTTCTGACAATGGTAACATAATACGGCTAAGTTTCACTGTTACTACTGAAGTGCTGAAGGCAAGCGGTGTGGCAAGGTAGCGAGAGTTGTAGCTACAGAACTGGAGAGAACCAAACTGCCCTGTCTGGAGGGCGTGCATAGGAATAAATACAGTCAAGAGACGTGGCGAGCGAGGGGTGGCTGGAGCAGGCCGCATGGAGAGGGAAGCTTCCCGTGATGCGTTGCGAGCATGCACGTTTGGTGCCTGACAGCTAGAGCAAGGCAAGCAAGGGGGTGGATCCACCCACTCAGAATGGAGTGTTGCATCATGCGGATTGCCGGCCTCTCAGGTAGCAAGGATTTGACTCACTTGTGAATAGGAACGGTACAGAGGCAAAATGAGCAGTGGCATTCGGCGCTACGGTACACAGACGACACATTGGGTGCAACTCTGTCTCTCCATCCTGAAGTCTTGAATAGATTGTAGCTCGAGATCCTGAAGAAGACGTTGTGACCCCTCATGCTTCCAGCCAAGTTCTCTCGGGTATACCACAAGGTGGTAATGGTTACCTCGTAACCACGTGAATAACTAGCATTGTTACTTGCAATAACTATGGTGGAAGTCGTCAAACTTCAGATAGGTTGGATTTCTTAACTCTATTAGCAGCTTGCCTAACGCAAATCCCTGCTCTCTAATACGTAACTGTGTTATACTAATTGGTATCAAAGGTTGTAACAAAGTTAAAGCTGGGTGGCCTTATTCACAGTTCGTGAGCAAAGCTACAAAAACCATAAATAAATTAACTAGCCATTAGGGTATGCTAAGGTGACTGCAAGGCTTCACGAAAGGAAATGCAGGTCCTGTTGTGAACATCCTTCGTCTGTACTGGAATCACTTGAAGGACTCTTTATCGTATCACCTATGGGTCCACTCTGGTAGTCCCACCAAATGCTTTGTCTTTTCGCAGATTGCACGCATATATGATCCTATGGGTTTGCTTGCTCCATAAACTGTGTGGGCCAAAATTCCAATGCNTTTTCGCAGATTGCACGCATATATGATCCTATGGGTTTGCTTGCTCCATAAACTGTGTGGGCCAAAATTCCAATGCAATGGTTGTGGCCTCAAGACCTGAATTGGGATGACCTCCTTACTGCAGTCAACTCAGGCAACATGGAATCAATTCATGGATGGCCTAACTGAAATTGAAACCCTTAGCTTGCCACGCTTCATCTGCCATGATGGGGTCAGTGGGGAATTAAATGTTTTTCCGACGCCTCTGAGGGAGCCTATGCAGCAGTCATGCATCTGAGGAATACAAACACTGAAGGGAACGTGTGTGTGCATCTGGTAATGGGTACATTCTCTGAAACAAGTGTCTCTCCCTCGTTTAGAATTGTGTGGGGCTCATTTACTAGCAAAAATGATCTATTGCGACAACTTCTTCAGCCAGTACTTGCATATTTCTGCAACCCATACAAGGGCTAATTCCAGTGTTGCTCTAGCTTGGATAAAGTCACTGCAATACCAGTTGAAAACCTTTGTGGGTAATTGCGTGTCTCAAATTCAACAATGGTTTCCTCCTCAGCCGGAATGAGTGATAGACTGGTTCTGGAGGTCTGCCCACCTATGGACCACACCTACGTCGTNTGGTTTCCTCCTCAGCCGGAATGAGTGATAGACTGGTTCTGGAGGTCTGCCCACCTATGGACCACACCTACGTCGTTGTCGGATATACAGGATAAACCCATCGCTCTAACCACCGCACTGAACTGTCGCCGGTTGGAGTAATCGGGTACGACNTGTCGGATATACAGGATAAACCCATCGCTCTAACCACCGCACTGAACTGTCGCCGGTTGGAGTAATCGGGTACGACACTGGTTGGCTTGGCCTCGGCTTGGCTACACACCTAGCTAGGGATCGTCGTTGCCTGCTCTTCCTTTGCGGGGTCGACTAGTACCTACCTTTTTTCTATACACCCATAGAAGTGGTGCGAAGTGGCAAGCTAAGGAGGGAGCTACTGCCTCTGAATCCAATGGGAGCTCTACCCCAGCCCTAACATCACTTTGCAGCATAACACCCCCCTCCAACTCCTCCGGGAATGAGTTCAAGCCGCCCGACAGTTGGCGAGGCCTGACCTCCCAGCTCCCCTCCCCCTCCTTATTTCAGACCCCATTCAAGACCACAGGCCAGCTGCATCCGGTCGTCACCGACTTTCGTCAGGGACGTCATGTGCCACTGGGGATAGCGAACCAGTGGTTCCGGAGCATCAGGACCAGCAGCCCTCGGCGGGCACTCTTCAGCACCGTCAGCCACAGCACCACCTGCGTCCATGGACTTGGCACGAGTTCCGGCCAACCTCAGCAACAACAGCGGCCGAGTCAGGAGCTACCCCGGGCCACGCCCAATACAGGTGAACCAGTGGCTGTGTGCCAACCAGTAATACGAAGGACAGCCAAGCTCACAGCCGACTTTGTGCCATGCCGTCAAGCCATGTGCCCTAGTATATACACCGGCCGAGGTCCGGTTAGCAGCCAGTAAGGTCAGTCAAGCATACTACCCATATCTCTGACCGACACACAAAACCTTGCCCGACCGTGACATCGTCGTCAGTCACCCAACGTCACGCGTCAAAAGAAATAATTAACTCCAAAACACATGGTGCCACCATGTGAGGAAAAATATGTTTTCCACTCGAGATTGTTATATTATATAAATCAATTGCATTTTTATATGTAATGAAAACTGCATATATGACTAAAATCAGCACTATTACATCCAAAAGTTATGCAGTACATGCATACTCCATATTATTTTCACATTTAAACAAGATTAGTGGTGCTAAACTGGTTGAAATCGGGCAGCAAATATTTTTTAAATCTTCCTTAACTCGAAAAAAATTTGGTTTAAGTGCGTGGTGGAATGCACATTATGCTTAATCAAGATTACGTAGCAACTAATTGAGATTAAATCATTTGAACTTTGTTGGTGAAACCAGCCCTTAGTGTTGTGTTTGTTCATTATGGTATCACACTCTCGGTGACCATGTTGAATGAATATTCAAAACTTCTAAGCAAAGGTTCAAGCCCCATGTAGTTCATAGCCCATTATGACTGACCATCAGTTTGGACTATTCTGAACATAACTATGTGACCTAAAAACTTAACTTTAAAATAAATTTTACTTTTCTTCTTCTTTCCATCTAATTCTTCTAGCTCCCTTCTAAGCAGCATTTTATGACATTATTAAAATAAAAAATGTCACACACACGCATGCGTACACACACACAAACAAATTAGTTATAGAGAATGGCTGCTGCACCAATAAACAGTTTTACAGTGAAGAAACAAAGGGGTGACAACTCACCCCTAAGATGTTTTCGAGTTCTGCCTCGTCGGTGACAACAGGAAGAGAAACCGAATCCAGTTCGGTCTTGGCTTGCACTGCTCTTACTGCAGCTGCACGACAAAGAGCTCCCAACTTGCGTTCCAAAGACCGCACTCCAGCTTCACGCGTGTAGCCTGAAACTATCCAGGAAAANAGCTTCACGCGTGTAGCCTGAAACTATCCAGGAAAACATTTTTAATTGTTATACCTTAGAAGACCATCTTAACCTTCTATAAGAACCTACTGTGTTGACACTGTTTTAATTACACATATGCAAATATGAAAACTAAATTAAGGTTTTAGAGCAAAACACAGGACTGAAAATACTCAGGTCCATCACGACAGAGGCCGCTTTTCCCTCCCACTGATGAGCACATGGCTATGGCAAGGATGGTGTAAGCTACAGTGTTTTTAGAAACAATGCAGACCTCTTTTAGCTGGGTGGGGTGGATTGGCGACTTTCATGTTGGATCCGTAAGCACACAGCCATCCTGTCAGAGAAGCAGTCAACATTTGAAATTTCTGTTGAAGCTGCCATATTTTCTATAGACAAGTAACTTTTTTTAACTGTATAGTATAATTCCATTGAAAAAATTATGGAATTTTTGCCTATTTATGACTATTTTTGTTGAAGGTGCTACATATATAGCATGAGAAGTGGCCTCTCATGTTTAAATATCTTGCGTATTTGCATAGTGCTCAGACAGTACCTGGTGAGGGACAGCTTCCTCTTTTGTTATCGGTTGCTGGGCAGCAGCAAATGTTGCTTGGTGGTAAAACTGCCTAAATCACGAATATAACACACACCCTATTTCCGACATGCCAATTATTTTCAAAATACTGTATCGCAGAGAGCAGTCACTCATTTTGCATCTGAACCGGTATATTCTACAAGCCAAGAAAACTGCACATCGCTAGAGAGGTAGGCAATCCGCACGCCACTGCGCTCGAGTTCGCGTGGGTGGACCTACTCCCTCGCTAGGTATGCATTGGTTGGCAGGCACTGAGCACACATACTGGCTGCGCGTTAGGGGAGGTTACCCCTCCATGCTACTAGCTCCAGCCACCCTATGTCTAGTGAAATAAATCAAGATGTATTTCAATTAGTGATAACCCGATACTGAAAAAACCAGATACCGATGAAGGTTCTGATATTTAGGATTTTACCGATCCGATATCTGTAAACCGATATTTTCATTTATCATACTGTAAGCAGACATTTGTCACTAAAGTGGATGAGAGAAAACTGCCGCCTGGAAAAGTTTTGTTTGCAATAAGCTAAAAAGACTCGCTGTTAAGTGAGATTTACTTTATGCCTGGTACATCAAAGCAGCAAAAAAAATAGTTTAACATTATACAAAATTATAGCTCACTGTAACGCATTACAAAACTAAGTTAAGGTTGCAAGTAGGTCGCTCGTCTACAAAAAATATGTAAAAGGACAGGAATTCAAGTACTGACTGAGTAGTACTTGTAGGCAGGCACTACTCTGCAAGTACACTACTTCCTGTCATTTACAAAACTAGAAATCATTATGAAAACTAAGCTAACAATTTGTCATGATACTATGTAGGCTACATACATGAAAGCCAATAAACTTCGAAAATGACAGTTAACATACATCTGTGTCTTCTGTATCAAATTATTAACAACTAGCTTACTGGCCACGCGCTGCTGTGGCATAAAAAATTTTGGTTCAATTCATTTCTGTCAAATTAATTGAAAAACTATATATATATATGTATATAT
>NQII01002416.1:203423-292251 GCA_002778355.1 Clitarchus hookeri | reverse complement strand
GGACGTGGAGGACGTTGAGCGGGACGTGGAGGACGTTGAGCGGGACGTGGAGGACGTTGAGCGGGACGTGGAGGACGTTGAGCAGCGGGACGTGGAGGACGTTGAGCAGGACGTGGAGTACGTTGGGCGGGAAGTGAAGGATGTTGAGCGAGTCGATGAGGACGTTGAGCGGGACGTGGCGGCAATCCCTAATTAAACTGTCTGCCGCAACCTTCAGCTACTTAATCCCCCGGGAACGAGCGTGTGCGGCCCATCAACTTACAAGGCCTCACCTCACAGTTTTCCCAATAATCTGTTTAGTTCAACTCCCCGGAGCTGCATTCCTAGTAGTCGAGTACCTTCGCCTGTACCTACTAGGCGTCGAACCAGATGATGACGTTGGACCAGCACAGCCAACTAGTATCAGCGGGCCGCACGCCCGTCTGTCGCAACAGAGCCAGCCTCTCACTCGAGTCGTCCAGCACACACCATTGCCGCCAGCCGGGTCAGGAGACCCGCCGCAGAACCTACTTCGACGAGTACCCATTGCCCGGCAGTGGGAGGTAAGCCAGCGGCTCCGCCAACAACCCGCACAAGCAAGCCCGTCCTAGCTCAGCTAGACTTTGTGCCTAGTCTGAGGCCTACCCGCCCGACTCTGTATAAAGGCACCCTTAAGACCAAGTGCCCGATTTTGCAGACTCTGCCTTAGTAAGGTCTGCTGACCGAGGCTGTGCAACTGATCTAGTACAGAACTAAAAACCTCTATTGAGGCACCGACATGCTCTTCCTGTTCCTAGACCGTCAAGCATCAAAGTATACGCCTCTCTGGTATAATTTTTTTTCCCCAGAAAACGTCTGCCTATTAAAATATATATGTATAGAATTATAAAAATTTGTCATGTTCGTGCTAGAGACAATTGAACATGGACTTATAATGTTTGGCAAAACCTTCCACCGCTTGAGTTTTTAACATTTTGGGAGACAAGGGGAGGCTATCCTCTAGGGATATAATTTTTTTTTTCAGAAGACACCTGCTTATCGCAATAAATGTGTATGTAATTAGTAAAAATGTTTTATTTTTATGCTACAGATTATTGAACACTGACTTCATGCAAAAAAACTGCAAATTTTGATGTGTAGGGACTGGAGGTGGGTAAAAATTTCCCAAAATATCTATAACAACGTTCCTGCCATAATGACTTATTTCTGGAAACCTTGAAGAGTCGTTTTATTATGGTTCTACTGTAATCATCAGAAAAGGACACAGCAGTATTTTCAGCTACACACTGCACTGCAATACAAAGCTGTAGCTTTGAGACACAGTAAAACCAAATTTTGAACACTTTCATGCATTTTACACCTACTTTTCTTAGACCCATTTACAATTTTTACAGCATAAATTTCAAATAAAATGTGACTTCCTTATTTTTTAAACACACACAATGGTCTATACTTCAAATTAATTGTCAAGCTTAAGTTTTAGTGTTGGAATCAGTAGAGACATCTTTCATACCTTTTTGCAAAATATTCCAGGATAATTTTCCTAAAGTACCAGGTACCTCCAAATATTTTTTGAGGAAATTAAATTTCCCTCTAGGCAAAAGTAAAAATGTGGGAGGTCTTATTTTCAAAGTGTAAATATGGTAAAAGTTGGTTACAAGCAACAATAGTTCCCCAAAATTCCATCTGTAACTGCTGTACATCTCCCAAACAGAATGGAGACGTATAGCTGACTTACTAATAGATTTGAGGATGGGGTCAGGAACTTCCAGCATATCCTCAGTTAGGCCATGCTCCAATATCTGCTTGGGCAGCAAGTGACGCCTTGCAATATGTAACTTCTCTTCCTGTGCCAAACAAAAATTAACAAATATTAACAGGAGCCACCTGTGAGAACACATAACAGCATTAAGATCAAATGGAAAATCTGAGTTCACCACAGTAATTTGTTTTCCCAAATAAAATCTAGTTTTACATCTTACACATGGCCACTTACAAAGTGAAGATCTCGTATCTGAATATGGCACTTTATTTGACTAAAAATCTCTCTATTGTGGTGTGCATGTGAAAAGAGTATAATTATAAATAAATAATAAATAAATACGACAAAAATAAAACTGTTTTCATATAGTACCAATCATAACATAAACTTTTATGAGTACCACTTTGTCAAATGTTCTTATTTAATGGAGGAAGTTAATAGGTTTCTTCTACCAATGTTGGTGTTCTGTTTGGTGTGACAGACAGAGGGTTTATTTATAACAGAGTTAACATGTAGGTATAAAGTAGAACCCTGTTATAACATTTTGCAAGGTGTCAGTAAAATAAAATGTTATATGCAGGAAAATGTTATAAGCAGGAAACAGTATTAAACTTGCAGGGACACATCAAGCGAAACAAAATTCTAATGAACGTAATCTTCATCTGAATCATTTGATGAAAAAATATCAGTGATCTGAATTCCATGGACCATAGCATAATCAATTAATGCACAATGACATGCATTCTGGATGCTTGCTCACTCATCTACTCCTGGTTAGCTTAGTCATTTTCAGGACCATCACTTCTAAAATCCTTAATATTTCAAGTATAAACTGTTTTCTGTATCTATGTATTTGCAGGCTACTGCATGGTTCATGTGTCTGAAACTTTGCTTAGAAAAATTGCATTTGAGATGTTGCAAGGAATTGAACAAATACTGANTGCATGGTTCATGTGTCTGAAACTTTGCTTAGAAAAATTGCATTTGAGATGTTGCAAGGAATTGAACAAATACTGATGTTATAAGCAGGAAATTAAAAATATGAACACTGTTATACACAGGAAATTAAACCATTAAGCCTTACGGAGAAATGGTGGGAACATGAAATAATGGTGTTATAATACAAGAAAATGTTATATGCGGGAATGTTATAAAAGGGTGTAATGACGCAATATGCTTAATTTTTCGGGACACGGGTGTAAAATGCTTTTGTGTGTATTTAGCTTTGGAAAGCTTAGTAATATTTTTATCGGGTTCAAGTTTAAAACCGTAGTGGCTCGTTTCCCGTGGTAGTTTGTTTGTCGAGCAGACGTGTGCTATAGTTTGTTGATCGGGCAGACGTTTGCCGTTTTACGGTTATCGGACGGACGTCTGCTGTTTACGTTTTATCAGTAGTCCGGTTACAGTTTCGTTTCGAACTTTGGTTTTTTGTTATGCGTCAGCATTAATTAGATTAGTTCGTTTCTGTGGATCAGGCGACGTCGACAAGTTTTAGTTCCTCCAGCGCAGTTTCAGGCAATGTCAACAAGTTTTTGTTGTACGAGAGGTTCATTTATGTTGACGGCGCAGTTGTAGTTATGATAACGTTGTGGAGAGCGTGCGTGGCCAGGCCATTATCTCAGGAGAGGGGGGCGAGAGGCAGGACAAAAGAGGCGTCTGTCTGTCGCCCTCCAAGCAGTTGGATCAGTTTCGTCAGTCGTCGGAAGGAGTCGGCGGCGAGGGCCGTTAGAAGTCACTTCAAGTCAGTCGCCCTTCAGGGCAGTGGTACAATGCTCGCTTAGGTCGCATCGGGCGCGACGCTAAACCCCCACTTCTGCCATTAAACTTTATTATTTTAATTCTTTGCTGGTGTGGGAGGTAGCCGCATTTTAAGTTTCTTCGGATCAGTTTTTTTAAGAACATAATTAAGTAAACAACTGTGGCTCCGTTCTGAACATTTATATTCATCTATGAGAGGTTCGTACTCTGCATACTGGAACTTCGTTTGTGAACTGTGTTGCTAAATGTTAATTAAAGTATAGAACAAACTAACTTGGAACTTGAACTTTATTTCATAATTACACGGCGTCCATTCACCGAGTCTCTTGTTTCTACCTCTGAGCAAGCCGTGGAAACGTAAATATTCGGCAGTGTAACAAGTGACGAACATTACAACATGGCGCCAAACTGTGGGGCTGCATTATTATAAATATCGCTAAATGTAACAAGGCCGGAACGTTACAAGGGTTCTACAGTAGTTTTTTTTTTGAGAAATCCTTCCTGCACCTTGACCTCACTCCTTTCTTTGCTGCTTAGTTTAAAAAATACAGCATTTTAAAATAAGTTACATTTATAAAAGACTGGTCATACAAACCAACTTCAAGACTGATATTACTGATTATAGTACCAGAGATCACAGTGTAACTATTTTTGATAAGTTTGGGTGTATGAAAATATTTCTTAGTAGTCAAAGTGAAGATTTTTAAAATCAATTACTGCATGTGTATGGGTTCAGATTTTTGAGAAAACTAGAGGCTTGCATAATTGTTTTCAACTTTCAAAAATTTATGAGATTTAATCATTTCTGGCTCAAATTCCAGCACTATATGAATTTTTACATTAATCAATGCCCAATGGAGTGATGAGAGGAATGGGCTGCTGACCGAGTCTGTTCAGAGTAACCGCTACAATCATATGTAGTGTAAGAATTCTACAGCTTTACATGATTCCAGTAAAACTACTTGTCTCATCAACATGTGTTTTAAATTTCTTTCAGTCACTGGCGAGTGTCAAAAAGCTGTTTGTCAATATCCCACCCAGTGAATTAAAGATACAGTGAAACCTCGTTGTTGAGTTCCCGTTTATGTCGATTTCCCGTATCAGTCGATTTTTTTGGATGGTCCCAACAAATATTCTATATAAAAAATGTTTAAAAAAATTTGCATGTTATGACCCTTAAAACATTAATTTACCAGCATCCATCGATCAGATATTCTGCCCGGAAACCAAAATATATTCGGAATAATTTTTCATCTGTGAAATAACTATCTTAAAACTGGTACTATCAAAATTCAGTAGCGCCAAGAGCAGGTAAACAGACACTCCCTAACCTCAAATGCTAGTGTACACTAGTTGTCGGGAAACGCAATTGTTAACAACTACGTAATTAATTTTTGATAATTCAATCACTATTTGTTTTAAATTACTCACGTCGGAAAACCGGTAAAACCTAATAATTACAGGCACTTCTTTGTTTCAAGTCAGACCACGAAAATTCGCACAAATAAAACATGTATGTATAATGGATGTGGTACGGACCAGGACCAAACATGAATAATGGACAGAACGGATTTGAACTTTACTCGGGTTCCACAAAGGAAACTTAATTTTTAGGTCAGTACGGTAAATAACCATGTAAATTACAAGCATTGAAGGGGCACAGTATGTTTTCACGGACTAATTATGTCAAGATAAAATTACGCTAGTAACTTTTTTTAAGAGTAATGCAGTGATATCAACTGTCACACAAGAGGGCGAGTGTTGTCAATTTAGCAGACTTTCCGTTTTATTTGGCGAATTTAAAAACATTTAGAGGACAAATATACATTTCAGCAGGCAACAGAATTTTTACCTGAGTAAAATATAATTTCAAAATACCGGTTTTTACATGTCAAACTTTAAAAACTGTGTTAAATTTGCCTTCAAAATAGAATAAAAAATATAAAATGCAGCATTATTATAATGAAACTACGTACTTTATTACTGTACTTTAAATTTAACAATTTTTAGCACGTTTCAATTTTAAAACATTGTTTTTTATAAATTTTGTTTGATTTTTGCCACTTTTTTTACATTTGGCAGAAATTAAGTGAGTTTTATGTAAACATTCTGTGGATTTTCAAAATTGGAGTTGGTAACACTAGTTCTGTTGCTGTTAGTTTCCATTACTGTTTAAGTGCATTTCAATATTTTATAATACAATACTTGTATTGAAGGATCGAGGTATGTTTTTTCATCCAGTATTTAAGATATGCCCACTGTTCATCACAGGCAATCAACTAATTATACCTAATGATGAAAGTAAAGTTTTTTTTTTTTGAGGTTAGGTTTTACTTTTTGAAGAGGAGATTGGTCCGCATGTTGAGTTTTCCCACATGCTGAGTTTTTTTCCAGTAGGTCCCATGAAAAACGAATAATAGAGGTTTCACTGTACTTGCAAACTCAGCCAAAACTCTAAGTATACCAATATTAGTAAACCAATCAAAACTATATCTCAAAAAGTTGCAGAGGTTATCACTTCAAGTAAAAATATTTTAAGACTTACAAAGAAATCTTATTCCGATAAGCAGCACTTCTTAACACAATTTTTAATACAGTATGTACCTTACGCTCTTATGATAAAAACAAATACATACTTCTGTTACAGTAAGTGGTGTCAGAAATGCTGTATAATAACGACGACCAAACGAACATAATTTCAAGAAACCAGCAGTCATGTATGGCGTAACACTGTTTATCTGCAGTACCTGAGCATAGCCGGAGACGGGTACAACCTCCATGCGGTCCAGCAAGGCAGCTGGGATGGTCTTGGTGGTGTTGGCTGTCGCTATGAAGNTGCATGGTTCATGTGTCTGAAACTTTGCTTAGAAAAATTGCATTTGAGATGTTGCAAGGAATTGAACAAATACTGAAGTTATAAGCAGGAAATTAAAAATATTAACACTGTTATACACAGGAAATTAAACCATTAAGCCTTACGGAGAAATGGTGGGAACATGAAATAATGGTGTTATAATACAAGAAAATGTTATATGCGGGAATGTTATAAAAGGGTGTAATGACGCAATATGCTTAATTTTTCGGGACACGGGTGTAAAATGCTTTTGTGTGTATTTAGCTTTGGAAAGTTTAGTAATATTTTTATCGGGTTAAAGTTTAAAACCGTAGTGGCTCGTTTCCCGTGGTAGTTTGTTTGTCGAGCAGACGTGTGCTATAGTTTGTTGATCGGGCAGACGTTTGCCGTTTTACGGTTATCGGACGGACGTCTGCTGTTTACGTTTTATCAGTAGTCCGGTTACAGTTTCGTTTCGAACTTTGGTTTTTTGTTATGCGTCAGCATTAATTAGATTAGTTCGTTTCTGTGGATCAGGCGACGTCGACAAGTTTTAGTTCCTCCAACGCAGTTTCAGGCAATGTCAACAAGTTTTTGTTGTACGAGAGGTTCATTTATGTTGACGGCGCAGTCGTAGTTATGATAACGTTGTGGAGAGCGTGCGTGGCCAGGCCATTATCTCAGGAGAGGGGGGCGAGAGGCAGGACAAAAGAGGCGTCTGTCTGTCGCCCTCCATGGAAAGTGGGATCAGTTTCATCAGTCGTTGGAAGGAGTTGGCGGCGAGGGCCGTTAGAAGTCACTTCAAGTCAGTCGCCCTTCAGGGCAGCAGTACAATGCTCGCTTAGGTCGCATCGGGCGTGACGCTAAACCCCCACATCGGCCACTAAACTTTATTATTTTAATTCTTTGCTGGTGTGGGAGGTAGCCGCATTTTAAGTTTCTTCGGGTCAGTTTTTTTAAGAACATAATTAAGTAAACAACTGTGGCTCCGTTCTGAACATTTATATTCATCTATGAGAGGTTCGTACTCTGCATACTGGAACTTCGTTTGTGAACTGTGTTGCTAAATGTTAATTAAAGTATAGAACAAACTAACTTGGAACTTGAACTTTATTTCATAATTACACGGCGTCCATTCACCGAGTCTCTTGTTTCTACCTCTGAGCAAGCCGTGGAAACGTAAACATTCGGCAGTGTAACAAGTGACGAACATTACAACATGGCGCCAAACTGTGGGGCTGCATTATTATAAATATCGCTAAACGTAACAAGGCCGGAACGTTACAAGGGTTCTACAGTAGTTTTTTTTTGAGAAGTCCTTCATGCACCTTGTCCTCACTCCTTTCTTTGCTGCTTAGTTTAAAAATACAGCATTTTAAAATAAGTTAATTTATAAAAGATTGATCATATAAACCAACTTCAAGACTGATATTACTGATTATAGTACCAGAGATCACAGTGTAACTATTTTTGACCAGTTTGGGTGTATGAAAATATTTCTTGGTAGTCAAAGTGAAGATTTTTAAAATCAATTACTGCATGCGTATGGGTTCAGATTTTTGAGAAAACTAGAGGCTTGCATAATTGTTTTCAACTTTCAAAAATTTATGAGATTTGATTATTTCTGGCTCAAATTCCAGCACTATAAGAATTTTCACATTAACCAATACCCAATGGAGTGATGAGAGGAATTGGCTGCTGACAGAGTCTGTCCAGAGTAACCGCTACAATTATGTGTAGTGTAAGAATTCTACAGCTTTACACGATTCCAGTAAAACTACTTGTCTCATCAACATGTGCTTTAAATTTCTTTCAGTCACTGGCGAGTGTCAAAAAGCTGTTTGTCAATATCCCACCCAGTGAATTAAAGATACAGTGAAACCTCGTTGTAAGGTTCCAGTTTATGTCGATTTCCCGTATTAATCGATTTTTTTGGATGGTCCCAACAAATATTCTATATAAAAAATTTGAAAAAAAATTTGCATGTTACGACCCTTAAAACATTAATTTACCCGCATCCATCGATCAGATATTCTGTCCGGAAACCAAAATATATTCTGAACAATTTTTATCTGTGAAATAACTATCTTAAAACTGGTACTATCAAAATTCAGTAGCGCCAAGAGCAGGTAAACAGACACTCCCTAACCTCAAATGCTAGTGTACACTAGTTGTCGTGAAACGTAATTGTTAACAACTACGTAATTTATTTTTGATAATTCAATCACTATTTGTTTTAAGTTACTCACGTCGGAAAACCGGTAAAACATAATAATTACAGGCACTTCTTTGTTTCAAGACAGCACACGAAAATACACGCAAATAAAACACGTATATATAATGGATGTGGTACATACCAGGACCAAACATGAATAAAGGACAGAACGGATTTGAACTTTACTCGGGTTCCACAAAGGAAACTTAATAATTTTTAGGTCAGTACGGTAAATAACCATGTAAATTACAAGCATTGAAGGGGCACAGTATGTTTTCACGGACTAATTATGTCAAGATAAAATTACGCTAGTAACTTTTTTTAAGAGTAATGCAGTGATATCAACTGTCACACAAGAGGGCAAGTGTTGTCAATTTAGCAGACTTTCCGTTTTATTTGGCGAAATTTAAAAACATTTAGAGGACAAATATACATTTTAGCAGGCAACAGAATTTTTAACTGAGTAAAATATTATTTCAAAATACCGGTTTTTACATGTCAAACTTTAAAAACTGTGTTAAATTTGCCTTCAAAATAGAATAAAAAATATAAAATACAGCATTATTATGACGAAACTACGTACTTTATTACTGTAATTTAAATTTAACAATTTTTAGCACGTTTCAATTTTAAAACATTGTTTTTTATAAATTTTGTTTGATTTTTGCCACTTTTTCTACATTTGGCAGAAATTAAGTGAGTTTTATGTAAACATTCGGTGGATTTTCAAAATTGGAGTTGGTAACACTAGTTCTGTTGCTGTTAGTTTCCATTACTGTTTAAGTGCATTTCAATATTTTATAATACAATACTTGTATTGAAGGATCGAGGTATGTTTTTTCATCCAGTATTTAAGATATGCCCACTGTTCATNTTTATAATACAATACTTGTATTGAAGGATCGAGGTATGTTTTTTCATCCAGTATTTAAGATATGCCCACTGTTCATTACAGGCAACAACTCATTATACCAAAGGATGAAAGTAAAGTTTTTTTTTTTGAGGTTAGGTTTTACTTTTTGAGGAGGAGAGTGGTCCGCATGTTGAGTTTTCCCGCATGCTGAGTTTTTTCCAGTAGGTCCCATAAAAAACGAATAATAGAGGTTTCACTGTAATTGCAAACTCAGCCAAAACTCTAAATATACCAATATTAGTAAACCAATCAAAACTATATCTCAAAAAGTTGCAGAGGTTATCACTTCAATTAATAATATTTTAAGACTTACAAAGAAATCTTATTCAGATAAGCAGCACTTCTTAACACAATTTTTGATACAGTATGTATCTTATTCTCTTATGATAAAAACAAATATATACTTCTGTTATAGTAAGTGGTGTCAGAAATGCTGTATAATAACGACCAAACAAACATAATTTCACGAAACCAGCAGTCCTGTATGGCGTAACACTGTTTATCTGCAGTACCTGGGCATAGCCAGAGACGGGTACAACCTCCATGCGGTCCAGCAAGGCAGCTGGGATGGTCTTGGTGGTGTTGGCTGTCGCTATGAAGNGGAGACGGGTACAACCTCCATGCGGTCCAGCAAGGCAGCTGGGATGGTCTTGGTGGTGTTGGCTGTCGCTATGAAGAGGACTTGGGAAAGGTCAAAAGGCACGTTCAAGTAGTGGTCCACAAAACTACAGTTCTGCTCCGGGTCCAGGACTTCCAACAGAGCAGCAGCCGGGTCGCCGTTAAAGCCTTTTGTCTGCAATGTTAAATTTAATTGACATTACTGAAAGAACTGAAAAAAATAATATTTATGAACCAGAAAAACTTATTTTTAAAATGTTAAATTATACATGCACTTATAGACAAGGTGTAAAATTAATGAACTTATTACAGTAGGTAGGAAACGCCTTGAGACGGAAACTTCTTAAGAGGGTTTCACTAATTGTTATTGGTNTGTAAAATTAATGAACTTATTACAGTAGGTAGGAAACGCCTTGAGACGGAAACTTCTTAAGAGGGTTTCACTAATTGTTATTGGTAGTTGGGAGAGAATGGTCACGGTGCGCAGAGTAGGTAAACTCAAAGCTAGTGATCTCAAGTGTTTTTTTTTTTTTCATCACATAACTACTGAGCACAATAACACGAGCAACGTCTTTACCACAATCTAGCCTCGCGATAGTCGTGGCTCTCTACCAAGAAGAGCGTTAGGCCATACATGCCACAGGCACCCCTCCTGCTGAGATGGCCAGAGATTAGCACGCAGACTAGCTGCTGCCGCTTGCTGGTAGTCTACCCGCATCACACCGCGCCACCCTGTGTTTCACGTATAAATAGGAACCACGGTCCTTAGTTTAGGGCTGGCACATAAAATGTGTCCTGGTTTGAAGCACCCTTAACCAAAGATGCACCGGCAGTGTTTTGTGCGCTCCATTTTATTTATGTTCTTCATAACACCAACAAGATGTGGTGCGTGAATGCGCCAGCACTTATAGTTCATTTCATATAAGAAGGCCACATTCTGTCAGTCAGTGAGTGGCAACTTGACGTATTTAAAACAAACAACATGCCATTTACAAAATCCTGTATCAACTGATGCACGAACTAACAAAAGTTAATATTACGTTGGCTATTCTGAGTACACTGCCGATGCACATTCGACCAGCTGAAAATACGCTATAAAAAAGAGTGGTCATAAAACAGCGGTTTTTAGTGTTAAAAACTAAACTTTGTGCTAAAGTAGAAATGTATAGGTGTTCAAAATTAAAGTCACATTAAAACGATCCACATCCGAATGAAACGCAATTTCAAAAACTTTTTTCAGGTCTTATCCCCCCTTTCCAACCCGGCTATCCTTACGTGTTTGATATTAATTCCAAAAGCATACAGAAATATTGGATAATATTGTTGGATTATTTTTTCTAATAATCTGACTGAAAAATACTTCAAATTCATTTCGTTCCGAGCCAGTAATAGAACAACAGTAAACTTTACAAAGACGCCACCTCTTGAGAAAAATGTGGTTCAGAGTACGTGCTGAAATGTTGTGCACGCCATCTGTGGGGTTATTTTTGAAGCACTACAAGCCAGAAGAGAATAGCGTTCGTTTGCTCTATATAATATATTTATGAACAGGTACCAATAGTTTTATTTTTCACGAGTTCTGCATAGTTTTTAAAGTAACATATATTTTGTGTACAGTTTTTACGAACGACCCTACACACGCCCTTCAAACCTCTCATCGCCTACCGCGGTCACCCAAGTAGTTCACTAATTGCCGCACGAAACAGCACCTCTTGGACGCGCTAACTCGTTGCATCAAAGTCAGTTGATGGCGAATGGATACATAAACAAAAAGTAAACATTGGCGCGGCGATCGTCAACTGTCAAGAATGTGGCCTTCATATATGGTACAGAGTATATCTTGCCGCTGGCAACCAACCTAATACATTAGTAAGCATTAACGACTCAAGTTCTGTCTAACCCACATACTAGCGGCGCCATTCAGGTGGCCTTATTTCCAGGGAAAAATGCAAGTGCTACGTGGATAAATTCCACAGATTCTAATTTTCGTAAACTTCTGCGATGGTAACACCATTTTTAAAGAGGGAAAATAACAATCCCTATGTAAAAACATATGAACAAAAATTTTTTTTTTTAATTTGGATAATTTGAAATTATGTAATTTGAAGACAAAAATTAACAAAGTTTTACATTTATGGGTACTTTATGCTTTCTGGCATAAGGGGACCCCAGATACTAAATAATTCCTAGACTTCAACAATTAACCTACCACGAGGAAGGAGCAGTACATTCGGGCGTATGACCACATGACCCTGAGAACCAACTTCACAGCATGCCTGCCGGCGAGACTGGTGCTAGTCAGGTAAAATTTTTCTTTCCTATAATCTAAAATTTCCATCAGCAGTATACCATTCCTAGATCCATGTGTGTCTCAGCCACTCAACACATACACACACGCATCACAACATTCAACCGTAATAACTTTTATGTTATGAAAACTCCCACAACAAATTCAAATTAACGACAGTTACATTTGATAACATTACCAGCTTATCAATTTCATCCAACAGCATCACTGGGTTGTTGACACCCACTATCTTCAGCCCTTGAATGATACGGCCTGGCATGGCACCTATGTAGGTCCGCCGATGTCCTCTGATATCCGATTGATTACACACGCCTCCCAGAGATATGCTGCAACCAAAATTTGTAATATACAAAAATGACATGACCACATGTTCGGTTTGCTACCTGTTACAACTGAACTTACAACGTGCTTTATGAAGGACACAAACATACAACTAAGCTAACTAAGATTGACAAACATATTTTTGAAATTATTGTAAAATGTTCAAACACTTACAGTGCCTAGCAGACATCTGGGCATGCAAGTTCCCTCTTGCTCGCTAGTCTGTAGCCCATCATGGACTAATCTCTAATCTGTAGTTGGGTGACAACAGAATTGCTCGGCAGCACATGCGCCGTACCACAAACATCTGGTCTTCGGCAAGAGCAGTAAAGATGCACCACTAGATAAACTGTTTGCGCGACAGCTGGTAACATGAGTAGTACTCTTTATCCCCTTCCTACATGACCAACCTGCTTGCCCAAATACCTGCCGGCCACAGCCAACTACTGCAGATGACGAATTAAAGCAGACACAGTTGCAATACAGGCCAAGTAATGAAGGTAATGTTACCGGTGGAACTGTCTTCCAAGGATGTTGGCTATGGAACGCCCCACACTGGTCTTGCCCACACCAGGCGGGCCTACAAAACACAGGATGGGGCCACGTAAGCTGTTCTTCAGCTGGCGCACTGCTAGGTATTCCAGCACACGCTTCTTCAGGCCATTCATGGCATAGTGGTCAGAATCCAAATCCTGCACGCAACAAGAATAAAAGACTGTAGCAGTGGTTGTTAACCTTTTCAGTTAGCAAATCCCTAAAAATGTATTTCTTTGACATCTGTGACCCCAAAGAAGATTGTGATTATACCAAAAATAACAAAAGCCATGATTTTGGCAGGATTTCAAATAAAATGTTACAAAATAAAACAATTGAGTGTAACAGAAATGATAATCATCTCCACTTCCTCTCAAAAATTAAATTACAGTATCTAAATGTCTACTGCTTATACTTGTATGACTGAGCTACATTAATGCAGTTGCATCACCACACTTTACCATATATACTAAACAATAACCATGTAGCTATTCAAAGCAGTTGATCAAAATGCAAAGGGGAGGGCAAGGTTCAGTCAAGAGGCCTTATACAAAATGATGTGACAATGTGGTAATAATACCCGCTACTTGACACACCATATACTTGAAAGGCAAGAAATGTACACATTTCAAGTGGCACTGAAAGGTAAAAAGGAAGCCCTCAGAGTAATTCTTCTCTACCTCCAATATACTCATCACCGATTACAAGTGGATGAACGCATGTGAACTGGCATTCCCTGTTCTAGTAAACCTTGGCACTGTAGGTAGGTAGTTGGGATTAACGCCTCATTCAAAATCAGGTCATTAGAGACGGAGCAAGTTGCTCAGGGAAGAGGGATTGGGGAAGGAACAGATCTTGGCCTTTGTTAAGGACACATCCCAGCGATCCCCTGGAGTGATTTTGGAAAACCATGGAAAACCGAAATCAGGATGGCCAGACTAGGAATCGAACCAGAGTCCTCCCGAATGCAAGATCAGTGAGTTATCACTGCGCCACCCCACTCAGTAGTAAATCTTGGTATAAAATATTAATTTTGGTACAATTAAAAAAAAACATTACCAAAATAAATTTTTTCCAAAGGGAAACAATCACAGTTTCCTAGAAATT
Organism: Clitarchus hookeri; assembly: GCA_002778355.1. NCBI lineage: Eukaryota > Metazoa > Arthropoda > Insecta > Phasmatodea > Phasmatidae > Clitarchus > Clitarchus hookeri. The sequence goes on along the minus strand of NQII01002416.1, from coordinate 277,903 downwards.
TTTTAAAGTTTAATTCAACACTTTAAAGAGAGTTCAACAACCCCATCATGAAACAACTGAATACAGCAGAAAGGTGAGAATTAAAGAAACAATTATGATATGCCAAAAAAAAAAATACTGGTGCTTTTTGGGGAGGCAAGAAAATTAGTTATGGGACTGTTCCCACACCTTCAGAACAGAAATATGGATTGGAGAAAGCTGGCAGTAAGTGTAGCCTAATGTTTAATTGGACAGAAAATAACCCAATGATATTCGACAAAGTTTGTGGTGGCTGCGCGACCGTTGATAGTTAGCACGCTATCTTTAAAATGACAACTGCCACTAATTTGATTCAAAACTAACATGTCAGCTTAGAATTGGTGAGTGGGATCATCAACTGGCTAGACTTGGCATGTGGTGATAGCCTTTGTGTCAGTCACTGGTGACCTTGAAAGACCATGTAAGGTTCTCAAATATTTTCACAGGGGCACCCCAAGTTTTTGCTAACAGCTACTAGTCATAAAATTAGCTTGGTTGCCTGAATGTAAAAGCACTCTGTGTGACTATTACGTTTTATCTTTTACACCAATAAGAGCTGTTGCCAACAAAACAAATGACGTATATGCCAAGCCTGTAAGGGTAGAAGCAGGAGTCAAATCACTGCTTCCAATCTCAGTGCTGTTTCTATTTGCACGGCCTGATAGTTCTTCAGTTACAGAAGGAATGTCCTTGTCGAAATGTAACAGGGTATGTTGCCTCAAGCTACACTGGCGGCAGTTCGTCTTTGAAAGACAGTTCTTCTATTTATGTGATGTCCTGAGGCAATTGATACAATGTTTATAGCCTTTTACCTTTTCAAACCGTTGTCTTGGTGACAGATCAGAAAATTGTGAACATTTAGACAATGTGTGAGCGCCTTGACACAGTTCACACTGTGTCAATTCCTCTCCTGCACTTGCGACCAATGACTGTGTGACCTGTAAACAAGTAAATTTCTGTGAATTCTTGTACTTGTGCTCTCCAGCCAAAGATTCAACCCTACATTGACGACCTTCAAGAAAAGTAAGAAACTGAGCGAGTGTGGGTAATGCTGTTGGATCAACAATAGTGAGCTCCCATTCCTTTCTAAGGTTCAGATCCAGCTTCCCTTCAAACAGATGTAACAAAAGTGGGTCCCAAGATTCAACCTACACATTCAAAACCTTTAATGCAGATGTGTGTTCATGAATTGTGGCTAAAACTGCAGCAGACTTGAAGGGATACTTGAGGTTATGTGAGGTGCATTAATATGACGAGAGACAATAAGACGCCTATTATTGTACCATTTCCCAAGTAAGGTCCAAGCTACCTCACAGTTATCCGGGGTGAGTGGAAAAGACTGTATTAATGACAGTGGTTGCCCTAACACGGATGACTTCAAATACAACAGTTTTTCCACATTGCTTAACGAACAGTTTTGAGCAACTAATGTATTAAATAAATTAGCAAAATTTTGCCACTGCCCAATATTAACACTGAATGTTGGCAGCTTAATCATAGGAAGCACTACCCTCGATGTAGACCCCGATGATGGGTGTTTTTGCTCCATAGATGACTGAGGCAAGGACTTGGCAATGGCAATTGTGTTGTTATACAAATCGTCGAAATCATCTAGACGTTTACGATGAACATCTGCATCAAGGTCGTCAATTTCTCCTACATCTGCTAAAATGGTTAAGTTATATTAATGGAAACTTTTGTGTATGTTTTCCAGATCACGGCATGTGGCCTGGAATAATTTCATTTGCGAAGGGTCTGTTAGTGCCTTTTCGCGTAAGGTCAAAGCTCTTTGCATACGGTTTTCGACACGATCCAACTGTACATGACTCATAACTATTTTGGAAGACATTTTCATAACTGTACATTGCAATTAACCTCAAAATGAACATCAACAATATCCAGAGTCATTTAACCTCGTCACGCACGAAGATCAACAAAAAACATCAACCAACACTTGATATATGTTCACGTTTTAATAAACATTATAATTGACACTGACTGTAGTTCGCATTATTCACGAACTGCGGCATCCACTTGGTAGACAAACATATTCCGATTTTCACACACTTGCTGTTCCAGTTGCTCACTTTCTCAAACACAAAAAAACATTTTTGAATCTCCCACAAATTCGAAGCAATGCGAGTAGTGTGCATTTTTATAACATGAATCGTGTAGTTCATACCGCAATACACCATGCGTAAGCATGAAACGCGTCGGAACGAAATCACTTTTCGCGAACCAAAAACTGAACACGGAACTAAACTACTGTAATTTACGTTGTGACTTTTACGATCCAGCACCCAGAGGCACAAATGTTTAATTGAACAGAAAATTACCCAACGACATTCAACAAAGTTTGTGGCGGCTGCGCGCCAGTCAATAGTTAGCACGCCATCTTTAAACGACAACTGCAGATCGCAGCGCCACAGTCTGCAATGTACAGGTTACAGCACTGGACCCAGGAAATAAAAAAACTTTGAACTAAAACTAGGTACATGTCAACAAACACAACACACATGATGCTAAACACCTACTGCCATTCCTGAGTGAAACACATTTCATATTAATTACAGTCAACTCCTTATCTACCGTTTTTCAAGGGACTGTCAAAATATTTCCATACATGCAGAATTTCAGTAGACAAGGGTTGTCGCCTCGTCATTCACCCTAAGAGGGATTGGCAGTTGGAGGGTGGGGCCGAGGCTCGGTGCTTACCCATTATTAGACGGCCAGAGGTGTCGAATAGGCCCTTAAATCTTAACAGTTTATTCAAAAGATGCATGTCTACTGAAATTAATTAATATAAATCCTCCGATTTCCCCCCAGGAAGTTACCAAAATGAACTTTAGGCTTGGTGTAAAGTACATGTACAAACCATTTTTGGTGACAAAGGGAGGTCAAGTATATGCTTCTGGGCAAATCATTTTATTCGCGAAGATGCTGTCCACATTGAGTTATATTAACATTACATTTAAAAATCATGTTGATTTTATGCCAGATACAATGAAACACCAACCTTACGGGGAAAAAATTACCTTTAATAACTAAAGAAAACATCTTTGCAAATAATAATTCCTTGTTAAAATGTATTGCATAACATTTTCAGGCGAAACCATTTGCTTTAAAATAGAAATGTAATACGTGCAACTATTTTGAGCGACGGATAATCTTGATTACTTTCACCAGGCACACTATATTTGATCTGCAGCCAACGTGTGAACGCAAATGTGCGCAGCTGAGAGAGAGAGAGAGAGAGAGTGAGAGGACGTGCTTTTTTTTTTGCTAGACAACAACTTCCCCTCTTGAAGGCATCTAAGGAGAGGAAGGAAGGTGCACGGCTGAAAGAGACATAAAGAGGGGTGAGACAGAGAGAGATGATGCTCATCGCCATGCTGGTTGCTAGGGAGCCACTTCCCCTCTATTCAGACGTGTAAGGGGAGGTAGTTAGCCAGACCCGCACAGCCCACCACGCCTCTGGGTGAAGACACGTGTTGGAAGACAGACAACGCGCCGCACAGCAGTGATAAATGGTGGTGTGTGTGACGTATTTCACATACAGTTACTATGACGTTTGCATAAACAACCAGCTTACAAACGATAGTTGCAGGAAATCTTAGGTGACGGAACCCGAAATATACTTTGATTGATGCAACATCTGATAAATGATACAAGCTGTTAACTTTATCATTATTTATATAGCAGTTTTTCCGGGACCACTGAAAATTAACTGTGGATACGGTTTATCGATACACACGTTTTCGGTACGAGAGTTGACTGTAGTCTGAAGAGTGGATGAGGTAAGATATAAGATGGAGCTGGAACGCTGGTAGAATGAAAATGGGAGAGGAAATTGAAGTACCTTGAGAAAATTTCAATACTATGAAAGTGTGTGTCATTGTCCCAAATAAGAATCTAAGCTTGAAAAATGCCTGCCTGGCTGTCAGTGGGAGGCCGGCAGTATGCATCAAGTGAAGTGGAGAGGTTTGGGCAGATCTTAACAAGGTCTTGACAGTCTAGGAGGGTGAAACAAAATGCAACAACAGGAAAAACAGGAGGTCCCCAAGAAACATTGCTGACCAGTTACATCATCCAGTATGATTCCCATATGCGAAAACCTGGGAGTGACCCACCTCGTAGAAATCAAACTCAATTTACCATGGCGGGGTCCTTTTTACTGCACTATTAGGGCGGGTTTTATCACCTCCTGCCAAAACAGGAGGTTGGCCAGCAGGGAGTTTGGCTCGACAGCTGGCTAAGTAGAAGCTAGCGTTCCACCACTATTGCGTAGCCTCCTGTTTGCAATCTGAATGTTTGGGTCCAATTTGTAGATGCTGGCAACAAAAGTTACTACAAGATAACGACTGTTCGAGATTGTACTGTTTCAAGAACAACTTTTTGACAAATATAATAGGTTATTTTTATGTTTTTGATATGGTTGACATATAATCAAATATTTATAAGAAGTTAATTATTTTTAAAAATACCGAAATTGTGTGATTAGTATTTTAACCTTCCAATATCAGAAAGCAAAAGAGAAATATTACATTTGTGACAAAAATAGTATTTTGTTTCATATCTGTTACTCTCTATTGATCATAACTACAATCAATGAATTATTAACTGATGTTGTCCATATTTATGACACAGTTGCCTGTATTTACACATGCAACAGATAGCACATCCATGATCAATGTGCTAAAAACTTATCACTAAAAGTGCAGTTTTCACCTGTATTTTAAAAAAATACCATTCGTCAGTGAAATAATATATGAGCAATGTAAGAATTTGTCATTTATAGATAATTTGAGTTAACAATACCTTACACTTGCCAACGTCTAAACTACATTTCTTTATTCACAATACAGCCATTATAATTCATTGTGTCGTCGCATTTCTGTGGTTCACCATTTCCTGCAAGATAGCAACGCAGTAACATCCAAAATGCATATTGACTACCAAAACGAAAATAGCATTGTCGAAAGTCATGTCAAAATGTTACTCTGTGGCAGTATTTCAAATATAAATACATAAAATAATAATTGCATCTCTGGGGAGTATCTCAAATCACTCAACTGAACTTATTTTTATATAAATAATTGTTACCAACGTATTTCTGCCATGCATTCCAAATATGATGCAATTTTCTTTCTCCCCGATCTCCCGTTGTAACAGCTAGCCACTGGTTCATCCTCGGTAACCAGCAACTGTGAGCTAAGTCTCTGCTAGATGCTGACTTGAAGTGGCAAAACAAAATTCTGTGCTAGCCAGCAGCTAATTTTTGACCGGTAGATTCACAGAAGGTGGTAAAACCTGCCCTTACTGTAATTTAAAAAATGGGCAGAGACTACGAAGTCACAACTTACCGCACTTGCTTTCTTCAGGTCGAGCTTATCAGGCGAAGCCTTCGACCATGGTAATTCTGCGAACAACTCAACGTAGCTCCTGATGATTCCACTCTCGGGGTTCATCTGAGACATCCTCTTCAGGCGTTCCAGCTCCTGTAGCGCTACCTTTGCGGCATGTGGAGGTAGCTGTGCTGTCCTTAAAACACCACCACCACATAAAAATGCTTACAAGAACTGTGCATTCAATAAACCCACCAATACGCTGCCGATGTGTGAGAATGCTTCTTGCTTATATTTTAATTTCATTTAGGTTACTATTATAGGTACTTAAACAATGGTATTGGTGAAGTGCAGCACAATTAAAAGCAATTTTATACTTATTTAGGTTTACAAGGTCCAGAAAGTAAATACACACCTACAGTAATACAACAAATCATGCAAGTTCAAGTAAAGAAAAAAAAAATCACTTCAGTCTATGTTTATAAAATACAGTAAACTCCCAATTAACCATGTTAACCAGGACTAGAGAAAATACGAATTAGAGAATTTGTATTAAAAAAACAAGGATAATAGACTTTACACAATTTTACTATTAATGGAACAGTGATATTGGCTTCGAAAATTGTGATAAAACACAGTACCTATTACACATTTCAAAAGCAAACACAAATCACGCATTTAAAGTACTGTACTGTATGTAGAACAGTACACTATACTTTATCTGATATTTATGTTGCACCGAGTGTAGTGTAATTCACAGCGCATCAAGTATACACAGCTTATAGCCTGCACCGGCTGGCACTAGGCGAGCGGCACGGAGCGATAAGCACTGCATAGTATGTGTGTGTGTCACTTCCTCAACGTGCACACAGACCCGTCCTTGAGATGGCAGAGTGAGCTGAAAGTTTAGAATGCAATGCAGCAAAGACAATAACGGGACTTTAAATGAGGCAACCTAGCATTTTAACAATACAGTACACTCCCCATTAAAGAAATAACCCTACAATACAAATGCAGAACCTAACATTAACTTTTGCTAAAACAAGGAAAAAACATTTTTAAAAAGTCTAAATTCATTCATTTCAAAGTTTGTGACAACCATAATGAATTTGACAAAAACGTAAGCACTCACCTCTATTAATAAGTGTAGGCTGCTTTCTCATTCAGTTAATAGGATGGGTTGAAATGTCTTAGATTTCTATACATCTTTAATTACTAGGAGCTTATTAAAATTTTACTGACTTACACACACACACGCATGTGTGCACACACACACACACAAAAGTTAAAAATTCTGAAATGTTAAGTTTTTGTGAACATTTAAACACTTGATATGAAAAAATGTAAGAAAAGTTAAACCGTACCTATCTTGAAAAAGTCTTCATTTTTTTTTGTTTGGCACCGGAATTTATATTTTTGTTTATGACACACCGTGCTCAAATTGTATTATTATTTCTAACATTTCCATGATAGTTAAAACTGTCCTTTTACGCTTTGTTGATATGTTGCAAAAATGACACTACAAACAGTGAACAACAACCGTGCCCGAGCGATCGATAAACTTGCAAGACGTGGTGTTGGTGTGGTAACTGAGATGAGTGCGATCAGATACGCACTTCAACGGGCGGAAATGGATGACTCACGCAGGTCTCTGTGACAGGCTGACAGTTTAAAGAAATAAACATCAGCGCACACGTCTCAGCGACAGACGTACGTGGTACCGCTGCTTATTAAACGCCACACATTACAGCATCGCCTTACCGCAAAAGTTACAGCAGACTTCGAAAAAAGCCAAAAAGCCACCCGGATAAGCCGAAAACCGGTTAAGCAAAGCACGAATAAACCGGAGTATACTGTACTTATAGCACACAGAGCTATAAGGCATGCGTAAGGTTGTTTACATGCTTTGTTGCTGCTGACAGTCATGTGATAGGCTGGAAACAAAAATGGTGGCTTCTTTTTATATATGCATTGGTTTTGCAATACACAGGATTAATGTTACTTGCAAAACATGTACTGTTAAACCTAGTTCTTTCAAAAAACAACGTAGGATAATTGATGTTTTGCCCTTAGGTGCTTTACTACGAATTTTGGTCTGCATAAAAATTTTTTTACAAACAGAAAGATTTAAAATTAATACCTGTCACAGAATTTATTGTTAATATGAAAACGTTACTAATGAATTTATAAATAGAGTAGAACCTTGTTCTAATGCATCTGAAGGGGAACACTTTCTATGCTCACTATAGAGAGGAAATTTCACATGTACACTTATCTAATATACAAAACTGATAAACCAAATTTACTACAAAGAGTACTTTATAATATTAATAATAGGTATGTGAGAAAGCATTTTATAGCTAAAATACAAAAATTTTTAATATAAAACTACGTCAAATACAGTGTAATCTGTATGGAAAGTTTTTCAAGGGGGTGGGGAATGCATGCCAACCAGCAATACATTCAGACTTCATCTCCATCCAGACATCAACATCTGGTATGTTGTGTGGGTGGGAGCAATGTGTCACAGAAAATAACAGTGTATTCTGTGATTAATAAACTTAAAATAGTGAAGTGGTTAAGAAAAGAAAGGCAAAGCAACAATACCTTTTAGACAAACAAAATCCGCATTATGTGTGTGTTATCTTCTCATGGTTGGTGGTAGATTGTTATCTGACGGTAAGGTGGAGCTTGGGACAAAAACTACAACTTTGTTTGAAAAAACCAGTGGAAGTTGAGCATCTTTTTCACTGTGATGCTTTTGTTTCCTAGATGCAGTGTACTGGTGGTGAATGTGCTTCACAAGGGATAACTTTCAATGTTCACAAAGGCAAGACATCAATTACACATACTGAACAATAATTCTGAACTACCCCACACGCAACACTTTACGTTTGTCAAATTGGCAGAAAATGATCTGCCTGTCCACATCGGCAAATTCCGGCAGAAGTCGATCCAAATCAGCACAGCTCTAATGGACATTTCGAAGAGCACAAAGCAGAGCTTTAATTACACCTTCTCAAAATGGGCTCTCAATAAAAAAAAAATTAGAACCTGGCCGAAACACTTATTTCTCAAATCATCCCCTGTGGCAAAGGTAGGGTGCTCTCACAATGCAGAGTTAGTTGATAGAACCAACAATCAGAACCTTAACCATTCGGACTTCAAAAGTTCCAGAGGGAGACAGGGAGGAGGGGACATAACAAGGTTAATTAAAAATTAACAAAAATATTAATTTTAAGAATTTTTATGGCACTCAAAAACATAATAGCATAATCATAAACCCCTCCTGATGTTGAAACACTATATATGAACTATTTCTCAAATACCAGCATTCACTATTAAATGTCTGTATTGTAATATTACCATAAAAATTTTACACTGTACAACCTACTGAATGCGTATACAGAATGACTAAGTAGTAGATACTGAGTACTAATCAGTCAAATATGTACATATTAACTTAATTTAAAACAAGCTGATGAGTGTTCGGAGGGCTGCGAGAACACAGCCATCAGCTCCTTCTTCCTACCCCAGCCTCACTGCATTGTACTGACCACGACTGTGTCATTCGTAGCACTCCCGACACCCTCGTCACTGTCTGGAACATGGCTGACTTCCGCCAACATCTGTGTGTGTGGCACTGTTTATTTAAGTTCCCTATGTAAATTCAAATTGCTAAAATAAAAATCGATGTAGTCACCTGAGGTTTTCCTCCAGCTCTGCAAGCTCGTCATTCACTACCTGGCGCTGATCGTGCAGTGAGATAGGAGAGCGTTGCAACGTTCCCCGGCTGGGGCTGCTGCGAAGGCTCGACTTAGACACCTTTTCAACATCTAAAACAACGCCATCAAGGATTCTCATGACCAGATACTCCAAAAAATGGTGAATTAAAATGTGTTTGTAATGATGTGCAAAAAAACATGAAAATAGTGATATACATATTTCAGTATTATGCAAAATAACAGCAATATTAATGAAATTTCTTACATTTTAAATGCTTCAGGAAACCACACATTACACTAACTTGTAATACAAAAAAATTACTTACTTGATAATGACTCACAAATTACAGAAATTGTAAATTTATACTAATTAATTTCATAAAGGAACTGCTGGATTTAAATTAAATTTTATTAGCGTCATATAGACACAGGAGATAGGAGTAGTTAAAATGAATGTTTGGCCACCTAGAGCGCAGAAGGGCAACTTCAGTACCTTGCCTGACCACTTCGTGACTGGATAAATATCTTGGTACTGTCTCATGTTTAGTTGAAAATGGTATTATTTTAAACATCAAAAATTTGTCGCTGTAATAAAATATAAATAGGTTTTATTATATTTTTTTATCCCAGGGGTTCTTGCCTTCTTGTGGCCTTATCAAGTATCATGGATGGAAGGTGAGACTTTGACAAAGACACACAATATCATAAACTGCACAAGAGAACATAAGCAATGCACTTTATAAAACTGTAACACGTTCACACTATAAGGTGTTAAGATCATTAAATTATTTGGAACTACAAGAAAAATCTTTAGTTAGTTGGAAGTTTGTTTCAATATGATACGTTTAAAGAAAATACTGTTGTAAACAATGCAATATTTTTTTTAAGTTTAACAAATGAACTGTAAGGTGCTTCCTGCATAAAACATACAGTTAAAAAGAAAATTAATATGTCTTAAAAGTTATTAGCTTCAGAATTACCACCTTTCTTTAAAAATGTCATTCAGGGAATACCGCATTTACCCACATACGACCCACACATTTTCTCCAAAAAATTAGGCTCTCATAAACCGGGTGTAAGTGGGATCTGTGCTACCATGTCCATTCACATGACCATAACAAATATAATTATTTATAAATATCGTAACAAGTCCTTGGCACAAACACATCACAAAGACGGCCACCGAACAGCACAAATAAAACTGTGGCATGAAACAACAAATAAATAAAAGCCAAACTAACTCTACAAACAGACATAAAGAAATTGATAGCAACTATACAGAAAATGCTGGGCAGTAAGAGGGACATGGGCACAAAAAAAAAAACATAAATTACATAAATGAAAGTTAAGCAAGACAAGCCATACTTGTTGCAAAACACATTTAAGAAACCAGAGGACATCTCAAAATAACAAAACGCTTGTGGTTGCGTGGAACTACTTACTTAATCTTTGATCTATTTTCTTTCTCCTTTTTTGTGGAAAATATTTTCAAAATTATAAAATATAATAGAACACTTTATTACACTTAAAAATATTCTTGTGTAGGCAGAATAAAAAAAATAAAAAAACATCACTTGAATGCCCAAAAGAGAAATTAAGATTTTATACATTCACTATTTTTAAGAATTCAATCAATGATTCCAAACAATACCGGAGATGCATCTCTTACACTTTTCGTAAAATTTACTTTACATTTCATTAAGAAATCCTGCAGAATATAATTATTAATTTTTTTGTCACAAAAGTTTAACATTATCCAAAGAGTTCTTTGGTTTCTTGTACAAATGAATCACACATAATATGTAGCTCTGGCAGTGTTATCAGAAGGAGACAAATATTTGATAGGGACTTAACTGTCCAGAAGTCCACTTGTAGACATCAGGCTGTAGAAAAGGGTGAAAATCATTGTCCATGACAAAAAGAGAAATTGATTAACATCCCAACAGAAAAGTCTGCATGTAACGCTGTCATTGGAGACAAGAAGCGGGAAACTTATGGCATTAGTGCAATACTGGAATACCCGTGCACAAGCACCTTCACTAAAAAAAATTTAGTACCAAGAAAATGATTAAATATCGCAAATGAGTGCATGACGAAAACTTAGGGAGAAACCAAAACTGTACTCACTACGAAGGAAGCAGAAGAAAAAACCCGAAAGAACGCTACATGGTGCCAAACCCATGCAGCAGTGCACATTATACCAAACACTATCACTAAATAAAAAAAAGTACAACACTAAATTGCCACTTCTGACACAAAAAACTAAATGTTCATCAAGAACTGCTAAGTTCTGAAGAACACAAACACGGGAGCAGGACGACTCCGCACCATGGTTGCTTCCGAGCAGAAAAGCAAGCGACTCTAAAGCCTATGGGGAAATGCATAGGGACTTCAGACAAACGACAATCGGAAAGGTTAGAAAGTAGCAGATAGATGTCGCAGGCTCTCCAGAAAAGGGGAATTGCACTCAAGCTCACAGAGGTGGGGGTAAATATCACGTGAATAGAGACCCATTTTTTTGTAAAATCACGTGTCAAGCAACAGGGCAACGCCGGGGAAAATTTGCAAGAACTGCAGCTGCAGGGAAGTGAGTGGAAGGGGTAGCCTCAGACGGCAACTAAAGAATTTGCAACACGGCATTGCACATCCGGTTGGCAGAGAAACAATCTCATGAAACACGGGTCTGCAGACGAGACAGGATTAAAAACGTAGCTTTCAAAGTACGGATCAAAAATGAATTGAAATCAAAGATACGAGAAAAATATGTAAATGATAAAGATAAACAATGATTAAAAAAAACTGAAATACATAAATAATACCATACATATACTTTGATAAATAAATAAATAAAATATTTACCAAAAAAAGTTCTATGATAACACCAGACCAATAGACATTTAAAAATAAATTGTAGTTGCTCAAACAGATAATAAAAGCATAATAATCACATTAATTAAATACCAAAGGAAATAAGACAATTAAATTTTACTCATAATCGTTTTTACTGAATTAAAATACTGAAATGAGGTTTCAAAAATAATAAAAATAGTACTCTAGCAGTGACACAACAGTAAAAATAGTCGTGACGTATTTTAAAAAAGCGCATATCATGGTCAAATGCCACTTGGGATGTTTTTGCATGCAGGCGGTAGGTGAGTCGGTTTTGCACAGTGGTATATGCAGACGCGTGGTTGCCGGAACCATTTGTTCACACAATACCTATATACGCAATTAGTTTATTATGTTCCAGAAGATGCAAACGTACAACACTTAACCATTCTCTGTGTAATAATTTTTCAATGAAAGTCTACTAAAGAAAACTAGGCAGGCAAAAAACTTTTTTTATGTGGGTACCGGTAATCACTATGTTTGGCAACACTGCTGTAGATCGTAGCAACACTGAACACGTGATACAGCGATGTGACGGAAATAAATAAATTATATTTTAGTGTTGGAAATTTTAATTTATGCCTTTGCATGCAGCTGGTACCCAATAATTTTCACCAGATGAGTAGCAGAAAAAAGTACAATGGCAAAGGTAAGTGCCGTTTGTATACAGTGTTTAGCCGAGTATGGGGTCGTGCAGATTTTTCACTTTTGCCGAAAAATAAAGTTTATTTTACTATGGGATACAAAATGTAAACAAATATTCATGCTGCGTTGGGTTTCCTAAATAAAACTTATGTGGGACAATAAAACTTATTTGGATAAGTCAAAATGCCTCAACACAGCGTGTGAATTGCGGAACACACATGCACCATGCATAGCCTGCCAGCCCGGCTGGTTGTAGCGGGGCAGGCAATGGTGCATGTGTGCATGCGTCATCACACACACACACAAACGCACAGACAGACAGCTGCTGCTGGCTGTATCATCCGACCAGAGAGAGAGAGTGACAGCGTGAGAGACAAATGAGAGGGGAAGGAGGCATTTAAAAAATACCGGTAGACCACCCAGCCGCCATAGCGCTTCCCCTCCTTCGAATTTCTGCTACAACCACCACCAAGCGACTGTGTGGAGAAACGGCGAGTGGGANGCCATAGCGCTTCCCCTCCTTCGAATTTCTGCTACAACCACCACCAAGCGACTGTGTGGAGAAACGGCGAGTGGGAATAGGGGAAAGAGACCCATTGGAGGCAGGGGGGAAGCGGAAGGGAGGGACGCCGAGCGAGAGGGATAAAGAAAAGAAAGGGGGCGAGCAAGCTGGGCTGGCGCTGGGAGGTTGGCGTTGAAGATCAAGGGGAGGGGTGGAGTAGGTAGAAAGGAGGGACGCCAAGCAGGTGGAGAAAGAAAAAAGAGAAAGGGAGCGAGCCAGCTGGGCTATCGCTGGGCAGCTGGAGGTGATACAAAGTGTAACAGACAGCGACAGGCAGGCAAAAGTATGGTACGACCCATACGTGTGGGCAACCATTATGGTGAAAAAAGTAAATTTTTTTGCTGGGATACATACCTGTGACCCACATGCAAGGACGACCCTTTTGTGGGTAAACACAGTATTTGGTATCCATTCAATAAAAGCTGAAAACTAAGACTGTGTTCAAATCAGCCGATTTAGTTTACGAAATGGTCTTGTGATACATTTCAGTTTGTTAAAGTGCAATATTATCCAAGATGANAAATCAGCCGATTTAGTTTACGAAATGGTCTTGTGATACATTTCAGTTTGTTAAAGTGCAATATTATCCAAGATGAGAGGTACTACAATTGTAAATAAAACCACTGCCTCGAATGAGGTCAAATAGCGTCACCCTTATGGCTTTTAACTGCCACGTTGCCAAGTTGCCCGCACTGTCCCACTTGTCAGCTACCTATGCTCATGCCTTTACCAGTTAGGCTTTCATAAACGATGTTGTGGCAGAATATTTTACGTTTTTGTAGACAAATTTGGGGCACAGTTGTATACTTTGGAAGGGTGCATTTTTCTTTACAAAAAGTTTTTTTTTCCCAGTAATCTAATATGAAAATTAAGGTGTGGGTCTTACTTGGGGGCAGGTCGTACGTGGGTAAATAAGGTAATTAAATGAAAATAAAAATGAAAAAATGTGCCAACTCTACTGGGTGTGTAAGCAAGCTTCACAGTTGATAAAACATCTTGATTGCAGCAACCCCACTACAGGAACTGACCTTTGGTATACTTTTCCAGCAACTGGAGANTGGGGGCAGGTCGTACGTGGGTAAATAAGGTAATTAAATGAAAATAAAAATGAAAAAATGTGCCAACTCTACTGGGTGTGTAAGCAAGCTTCACAGTTGATAAAACATCTTGATTGCTGCAACCCCACTACAGGAACTGACCTTTGGTATACTTTTCCAGCAACTGGAGAAGCAACTTAACCCGTGTCTCAACATCTAGTGTCTCCAGGATTTCCAGTTTCTCAGCTTTGGAAGTGGAGATGGCAGATGCTACGAGGTCAGACAGAAGTGACCCTGGCAGTACGTGCAACATTTTCTGGAACAGTAAATACAGTCAAAATTGGTGAAAATACTCCACTGTACATGTTACGTAACAGCCCGTATAGAAAACATTCAGACACACACAAACAAACAAAATGGAAAATGAGTGTTACTGCATACAACCATAACAATTAACTCGTAAGTAATTATGTAATTGTAAAAAGTGTGGGCTGTTCAGAGCAATCAATAAATAAGTGGCTAATTTAGCAGCATTCTTACCACTATGAGTCTGCTCATGGTTTGAAAATGTCTTGAAGTATACCTTATCAGAAGTTAATAATGTATTACACCTGAATGTGCTCGGTATAAGTTACGGAAAAATACTAAAACATTAATTATCTACCCGACCCAACCTATAGAGCTTTCACATTCAGCACAAGAGCTTCATGACTAAACTGTTTACAGTGCAGTCACACACACCTCAGCAAGTCAGCCAGCTTCTCGGCTTCTCTACGGTCACACACTAGTGATTTGCAAACATTCAAAAATTGATGTCTTCACCTTGAGCNCAACCATAATAATTAATTCGTAAGTAATTATGTAATTGTAAAAAGTGTGGGCTGTTCAGAGCAATCAATAAATAAGTAGCTAATTTAGCAGCATTCTTACCACTATGAGTCTGCTCATGGTTTGAAAATGTCTTGTAATATACCTTATCAGAAGTTAATAATGTATTACACCTGAATGTGCTCGGTATGAGTTACGGAAAAATACTAAAACATCAATTATCTACCCGACCCAACCTATAGAGCTTTCACATTCAGCACAAGCGCTTCATGACTAAACTGTTTACAGTGCAGTCATACACACCTCAGCAAGTCAGCCAGCTTCTCGGCTTCTCTACGGTTACATACTGTGAATTGTTACAGTGATTTGCAAACATTCAAAAATTGATGTCTTCACCTTGAGCTTCACCACAGTCCTGTTGTTCGTGTCCAGCAGTTGCAAGAGCCCGGAGACAGCAGTTCTGAACTTCTCTACCACCTCCTGCAGCGCTGGGTCATCATCGTCATCTGCAATCAAGAACAGACAAGTACATACACACTTAGCTACACTACACATCGGTAGCAAAATTCATGCCATGAGAAGTCTGAACATGGTCAATGTTCAAACTGTTTCTAGTGTTAGCAGCAAGATTTGCTACAAACAATCTCGGAACAATAATATTTGAAATAAGGAGGTGCAAACTCAAAGTTTCCAACCACAAATGAAATTACTAATACGATTTTTTAAATAAAAATAGTACAGAAATAAGGTACATGTTTCTAAAATATTAGTAAATATTCTTACTATAGCAGGAAATAGAGTAGAATTGTGCTTACAACAAATTTATTAAAAGCCAACATTTCACATAAAAGAAGCTATATTAACACATAAATATGAGATAAAATATCATACCTATACATGCTGTGGTAAGTTCTAGACTTAATTAATGTTACAAGCTCATTCAACGTGATTATAAAGTATATTTTGATCTATAAGAAATCAAAGATATATGGTTGAGAGATTTGGGCGGCTCTTGACGAGGTCTTGAGAGCCGATGATGGTGAAATGAGGTGAGAATGGAGCAGCACCAGAATGCAAGGGCAGGGGAAACAGGAGATCCTCGAGAAAATCACTTACCAGATGCATCATCCAGCACGATTACCACTTGCAAAAATCTGGCAGTGACCCGACCGGGGGTTGAACCCAGTTCTCCTTGGTGGGAGGCGAGCAGTCTAACTGCTCAGCCACTGTGGCCCTTCAAAGAAATAGAGATAATTCCAAGAAATCAATGCTCTGAAGTTACAAAAAAACCTGTCACTGATGCTGCAGATGGCATATAGAGTTGTATATGTTGTTCACGGTAAAGTGAGCATTTCTGAAAACAATCTTTGAAAAAATATCACTGTCCATATCTATNTAACTGCTCAGCCACTGTGGCCCTTCAAAGAAATAGAGATAATTCCAAGAAATCAATGCTCTGAAGTTACAAAAAAAACCTGTCACTGATGCTGCAGATGGCATATAGAGTTGTATATGTTGTTCACGGTAAAGTGAGCATTTCTGAAAACAATCTTTGAAAAAATATCACTGTCCATATCTATATACGTGCCACATCATGAACTGCCATATGGACTTCCAGTTAAGTTGGTAGCTAATTACGAAAATAGTTCCATGCCGTGACATTTGATTTGTTTTATTTGTACAGTAGAGTAACACAGCACAAAGTTTAAAAACATTAGTTAATTCCCTGGAGCATAGATCAGGAATGGGGATCTTTTACAAAAGAAATACAATTTTTCTTCATGTGAAGAGAGTACGGAAGTACAGCCAACAGGAAAACAATTACAGATGCAAACAATATAGTAATGAAGCCAAAACACATCAAAAGACAGTACATAGTGAAAAGACTAGTTGTCATACACTGTACATATAGTTAATAAAATTGAAAACTTTCAATGCAACAACCAAAAGCACTAAAATGGAGAAAATAAAAACTATATACAATACACATACATACACACTCACAGTTTTGCCCAAACACAAACATGACATAACAATATGCATACATATAAAGACAAAAGACACATATACACATACATAATGCAATGCACACACATACATGGACTCATACAAACATACAGACAAATACATATATACACCAGTAAGTACATAAAGTACAGTACAGCTATCTAAACAAAGGAGAGTGACATGCTGGCAAGTGTGGAACANACATATATACACCAGTAAGTACATAAAGTACAGTACAGCTATCTAAACAAAGGAGAGTGACATGCTGGCAAGTGTGGGACGAATTTGATTATCACGTAGATGTCGTTTGAGCCGCTCGTGGTGGTTACAATGAACCTTTATGAAGATATGATAAACAAACTTCACAGTTCCACGGTTCATTTGATTGGTAAACCAAGGTTGTAGGTTGTTTGGTTTTGATATTATAGACCTTCAATATTGGGGTATTCTTTTACACTCATCCTGTATGTCTGAGAGGAGGTGGTGGTATTGTTTAGATTTATGTCAGTCTCCAGCTATGTAAGTAGTAACGTCAAGACATTTTTGTAAGTCATCATCGAGGGCAGATAAAAAATTGCTAATGTTATACTCAGTTAGGCGATAATATGCAGAAAATAAAATATTTTTATGATTACCCAAATTATGCAGTTCCACCCAGACAGAAAAATAGCCATCAGATACAGTGGCAATTAAATTTTGTTGATATACATCTCTGACATACACAACTAGCCCTCCTCCTATTCCTACATATCTAAAAGAGAAATAACCAATATAGCGTGGTGAATTGTAATACAAACACTCGTAGATTTTAGCCGAGTTTCAGATACAGCAATAACAGAAGGAATAGTTTTTAACTGAGACACTAGCAATTTGAGATCATTAAATTGATTTCTCAAGCTCCAAATATTTATGTGGAGAAAACTAATGGCATCAAATGGGAAAATGTTTACACCATCATAAGTTTCACAGTCATTTTCACTCACAGAGTTAACTGATAGAGATAGCAAACTGGTATTACTTTCCGAAGTTTTGGCTGCAGATTTCGTCCAGCGACCAGAAGTCCCTCGCTAGCTTTGGGCTGTCTGCCGAGGTATTCTTAATNGTTTTTTAACTGAGACACTAGTAATTTGAGATCATTAAATTGATTTCTCAAGCTCCAAATATTTATGTGGAGAAAAGTAATGGCATCAAATGGGAAAATGTTTACACCATCATAAGTTTCACAGTCATTTTCACTCACAGAGTTAACTGATAGAGATAGCAAACTGGTATTACTTTCCGACGTTTTGGCTGCAGATTTCGTCCAGCGACCAGAAGTCCCTCGCTTGCTTTGGGCTGTCTGCCGAGGTATTCTTAATNCGTTTTGGCTGCAGATTTCGTCCAGCGACCAGAAGTCCCTCGCTTGCTTTGGGCTGTCTGCCGAGGTATTCTTAATGAAAATTTTGTCTCTGCTGGTCCAGGCAGCATCAAGGTCTCCGTTTCTTCTTTTTTCAATGACTTGAGAAAGCAACTTTTTATTATAAGATGTTTTAGTGGTCGTTTATATACACTTGTGTGTTGTTTTCAGAAATATTCAAGTCTTTTGTGTACAGAGGGCGTTTTTCTTTCCGTTTTGCCATCAGCTCGTGATTTTTTCCCTTCCAAATGAAACGGGCTACGATCGAGGGAGGAACATTCCTTTTACTAGGTTGGCACAGTCTGTGGCATCCATCTAGGTCATTGTCAGTTATAGTGCAGCCTACAATATCGCNTTCCTTTTACTAGGTTGGCACAGTCTGTGGCATCCATCTAGGTCATTGTCAGTTATAGTGCAGCCTACAATATCGCCAATCGTTTTTACGAAGGCTTTACAGTCCTCTGTCACTTTTAACAATTCCTCTAATTTTGATTTCATGATTTTTGATGTACTGCTCTAACTCGTTGATTGCATCATACAAATTACTGAGATCGTTATTGTGATTGTTTATTTTGGTACACAGCGTAATTTGCTCTTCTTGTAGCTTGCCAATATCAGTTTCCACATTTTAAAAGCGGGTGAATTTACTTTCAAGTTCTGTTTTCAAATTATCGACACTGACCTGAAGAACTTCAATGGTTGCCAGTAGTTGTTCGTCGGAGGCCATATTTTCAGTCTTACATTTATCACACTTGTGTAGAACTTTGCTGTTCTGTAGTCTTTTGAAACTCCTTTCCAAGATACTTGCACAGTTAGAATGATACCACGTATAACAGTTTACCTCACAAAATAGGGACGAGTCCTCGTTTTTCACTACTTTATTGCATACGCCGCACAGATACGTCACACTCGTCGCCATTGCATTGAGAATTCAATGTTTAAACTTATGGCTACTGAAATCATTGTTTCTTTTTTTACACTCACAAGCACACGGATTTGCATATCGTTAACACATTCAGCGTAAAAAAAAAAATTTCACAGTTTCCCTGAATGGTAGATGAATAAATTGAGACGGTTGACGGCAATGTTAATCTTACACATGGCAGAAGAGTACAAAATGAAGAGAAAAGTTTTTCGTAAGCAGGGCTTTCAAAAGTGCTCAGTTAACTGTGAACAGCATATATTTACATAATTGTCATAACAGACATGAATCAGAGGAACATTCATCACATAATTAAAAAAAAAAAAAAACATTTAGGCCGGTAATACTCCACAAACTACAAAATATACTTACAATCACTGTCCATATGGTTGTCAAGTTGCTGTACTTGAGCAGTGATGTAAGGGTGCTCACTCACCACCTTCTTGATGGCAATGCGGCATAGCCCCGTCAGCACCAGTATGCACGAAGGCTGTGGGTAGTTGGTGACGGACACACGTGTCACTGCCGCTGCTGTGGCTATCTTGTACACTGTGTCCGACTCCTGGAGAACAGTTTACCAAACTGTCAACTCTGACCCAACCCCCACCCATAGCCAGCCTGTGGCCTTAACTTCCGTGGCGACCGCGGTGGTGTAGAGGTTGGACTACTCGCCTCCCACCTAGGCAAACCGGGTTCAACTCCCGGCGAGGTCACTCCCAGACTTTTGCATGTGGGAATCGTGCCGGACGATGCCACTCGTCGGCTGGTTTTCTCTGGCATCTCCCGTTTCCCCTGCCCTTTCATTCTAGCACTGCTCCATGCTCACCTCGCTTAACCCTCATTGGCTATCAAGACCTCAATGTTAGAAGCCATCCAAATCTCTCCACATCACACCACTTAACTTCCGTTTTATTCAAAAGGGATTGGGTGTAGTCTGAAATATTCATTTCTTCCTATCCCACTTAAACTACATTATTCTTTCAATGAAGTTTTAAAATTTTAAGTGTATTTGTTTTCTAGAAATTTTAAGAATTTAAGTCTTAATGTAATAATTTACATTACTCTCAAGAAAATACTTCCACCATCCAATGTGAGGAGAGGTATAACGGATACTTAAAGGTGATGAGATTTAAACCTTTCTGTATCCCATATATATATATATATAAATTAAATTTAAGAAATATTATGTGGACCAATATTGCACAACAGTATCTCTTCCTTATCTTACAAGATACGTAAAAAAGATAATAGGATTAAAAATTAAATTAATTTTAAATAGTTTTAGTGCACTACAGTTGGTTCCACTAATGTAACAACAGGCATGCCAGATTAAAAAACTGATAGCTATCGGATTGCCTATATCATGGGTGTTAATTATCATTATTAACAACATTATTTAAATATTTCCACCATAGCTGCTGCATGTGCTACTGTACTAACAAACTTCACAGTGCATTTGCCGAACGNCATTATTTAAATATTTCCACCATAGCTGCTGCATGTGCTACTGTACTAACAAACTTCACAGTGCATTTGCCGAACGTGCCAAGTGTATTTGGGTTTGAGAGTCTACAATTTTGACAAGAATAGACATAATATTTCTCTCGGACTTAAAAATTTGGATGCTATGTTTATCAATTATGCAGAAATATGTTGGGACTTCCTGATAACCTACTTGGAACATATTTTTAACCAACCTCCTTGCTACTCAAGCATGATGCATTAATAACTGCAGCCAACAAAAACCCTACAGTTGCTCTGCGAAAAAATATACATTTTAAACAAAACAAACTATTTTTTCGAAAAACTTAAGTGTTTAACATTTTACTGAACTACCATAAATGTTTAGAACTGTTTGAGCAACCAAAGACCACCATTTCACAGCTTCGAATTAAGCGTTTGAACTGTCGGGCTCCAGGTTGGTGTGGACAGCGAGTATCTGTTCATCGTTGTCATTGGCATGCCGACCTCCCCGCGCAGTCGGTTGGTGCGCCGCCGGTCTGGGGTGCGGGAGGTTCTGGGTTTGAATCCCAAGTAAGGCATGGGTGTTAGTTTAAGTTAGGTCATAAGTTAGTTTATAAGCCGTCCCTTGATAAGCCTTCAGGCATAACACCGGGGGACGTTAATAAGCCTTTCCAATCCAATCCAATCCAATCCAATCCAAGTAATTGGCATTCATTTATAGCATGTGTGTTCATCTCCAGAAATCTACAAGGGGATAAGCCATGAGTGCTAATTTAGCAGTGTCTGGCAAACATAAATATTGTATTGTTTATGATAAAAATTAAATTTAAAAAAACCACTAACAGAACGTTACAACTTAGAATAAAATCGTTGAAATCAAATTTTTAGGAAGTAGATTTGTGCTACACCTCCCCTTCTCTATTCCTTGCATTACAGGCAGACTTGAGTTTCATGCAGATGCATAAAAAATAAAGGTGCATCAAGAGTGGACACAATGTTAACAAATGAATCACAAAAAAGTATTGAAGGCAGGCAACACAGTATGTACCAACAAAAGGATATGGTTGACAGGATATGGTTGTGGACCATGGAGAACAAAATGAAGATAAATGTAAGAAAAACTAAGGTAGTGAGGTTTTCAAGGAAGAAGGTGATACGCAGGGACAAGTACAGATGGGAGGAGCAAGAGAACAGAAGAAGTGGCAGAATATAAGTATCTAGGGATTGTATTCCAGGGGGACCTCTGATGGAAAAAACAGGTAGCGAGGGTGGTTGCAAAGGGAAGAAGGGCTTTGGGTATGTTGGGAAGGGTTCTGAAGGGAGTCGGCAATAAGGTGAAGGAGGCATACGGCACAATGGTACAGCCTATGTTAGAATATGCGGCAGCAGTATGGGACCCATACGTGGAGGTGGAGGTGGTGGTGAGAGAGCTAGAGAAGGTGCAAAGAAGGGCAGCAAGATGGACGAAGGGTAGGTGGAGAAGAGAGGGGCAGGATGGTGAGGATGAAGGGAACTATTGCCATCAGTGATGATGAAAGGAATGGGGTGAAGCTCGTTGAAGGACAGGAGGAAAGTTGAAAGGCTGGTCAGGATGTACAGGCTGGGGAATAGAGAGGGAGAGTGGGGAAGGTTACGCTGCCAGCTAAGTAAGGGGGTGTTAAGAGGGAGAGGAAACAACAGTGAGAAGCTTCAGAGGGTGTGTAGAGGAACTGAGCGGTGTAGGCAGTCTATGCTTGTGAGGTCTGTGAGGGAGTGGAATGTGTTGCGGGAGGAATTGGTATATGTGAGGGGGGTTGGAAAGTTCAGGAAGGGCATGGNTCTGTGAGGGAGTGGAATGTGTTGCGGGAGGAATTGGTATATGTGAGGGGGGTTGGAAAGTTCAGGAAGGGCATGGAAGTAGAGTTTTGTCGGGTAGAGGGGATGTGAGAGAACTCGCCACCGGGCGGTAGCCCAATTGCGGGTTATTATTATATATTATTATTATTTGTTTAATGTGTAACTATTGGAAACCTGGTGAATAGTCGAAACTGTGCGTGATGATGTCACTATTGTAAATATTATCAGTTTGTATCTACCAATGTTTCAAAAATGAATAAGTCTACTACAAACGCTTTTTTAATGCCACTCCCAAGAATACATGACTTCCATATAATTTTCTTTAATTTNTGAATAAGTCTACTACAAACGCTTTTTTAATGCCACTCCCAAGAATACATGACTTCCATATAATTTTCTTTAATTTTCTTTTCTGTATTTTGGTCTGTATATTCTATCTCTTAATGCTGTATGCATGTATGTAGGTTCATTGCAACCTATTTATAGTTGACAACTTCCAGTATGTACTGGAAACTAAGAAAGAAACAAGTAAGTATAATTATAAAAAAATAAGATGCAGATGTGCAAAATACTGTCCCTCCCACTCAGAAACCAGATCTATGCTGAGCTGGTAAAGACTTATTTTGATTGTTAAAATAATTTTTTTTAAATTCAACTGTGCAATTGACTTGACTAAATATAATTGAAGAAATGAGGTGGGGGAAGACATAACTGCCCAAAGAGTGTCTCTTCTCCCTTCCTAAGGGGCGCTGCGGTGGGCGCAGTGGTAGGATGCTTGCCTTCCACCAAAGTTGTTTGGAACCAGCGGCTTGGCGTTACATCATAACTAATGGTGTCCATTACCCTCATACAAAGGTTTCCCTTATATAAGGCTGACATTTCTTGGTGCCCTTGAGAAATGTTATAGCAGGGTTCTACTGGAATAGTCAATAAATATATTTTATTGTAGCCTTAGACGTTAACTTCTGAGTCCGGTGAAATATACATACTGTGTTTATTACTTACATTGCTATATTTATTTTAAAAAATGATTAAAAGATAAAAAATGGCTGATACGAAAGAAGTAACTAGGGCCTCAAAAGTGCTCACTTTACCGTGAAGAGCCTATAAAATGGAAATAATGTAAATGTGTCAACTGTAATAGCAATTCCTCAACGTATCACTAACACAGAGTTTGACAGAAACCTACAAAAACTCAAAAACAATCAAAGACGCAAACAAAACAAAGTTTTGTAGGCCTACATAAGAAAATTTCTTTAACTCACATTTTCAACACAGCTTACACACTACTGTACCACTTGAATTAAANCGTGAAGAGCCTATAAAATGGAAATAATGTAAATGTGTCAACTGTAATAGCAATTCCTCAACGTATCACTAACACAGAGTTTGACAGAAACCTACAAAAACTCAAAAACAATCAAAGACGCAAACAAAACAAAGTTTTGTAGGCCTACATAAGAAAATTTCTTTAACTCACATTTTCAACACAGCTTACACACTACTGTACCACTTGAATTAAACAGACGAAACTGATTACTAGCTACACTGATAAGAAAATTGTTACTACTCAAGAAGTGATGACGGCTGCATTTTACACGTGTTGGCCTCAACATCCAAGTTCAAAGTCACTACAAGTTGACAAGCTGTTCCTTTGCCCTTGTAACTCTGNAAGAAGGGCAGCAAGATGGACGAAGGGTAGGTGGAGAAGAGAGGGGCAGGATGGTGAGGATGAAGGGAACTATTGCGATCAGTGATGATGAAAGGAATGGGGTGAAGCTCGTTGAAGGACAGGAGGAAAGTTGAAAGGCTGGTCAGGATGTACAGGCTGGTGAATAGAGAGGGAGNGAAGAGAGGGGCAGGATGGTGAGGATGAAGGGAACTATTGCCATCAGTGATGATGAAAGGAATGGGGTGAAGCTCGTTGAAGGACAGGAGGAAAGTTGAAAGGCTGGTCAGGATGTACAGGCTGGGGAATAGAGAGGGAGAGTGGGGAAGGTTACGCTGCCAGCTAAGTAAGGGGGTGTTTAGAGGGAGAGGAAACAACAGTGAGAAGCTTCAGATGGTGTGGAGGAGAACGGAGCAGTGTAGGCAGTCTATGCTTGTGAGGTCTGTGAGGGAGTGGAATGTGTTGCGGGAGGAATTGGTATATGTGAGGGGGGTTGGAAAGTTCAGGAAGGGCATGGAAGTAGAGTTTTGTCGGGTAGAGGGGATGTGAGAGAACTCGCCACCGGGCGGTAGCCCAATTGCGGGTTATTATTATATATTATTATTATTTGTTTAATGTGTAACTATTGGAAACCTGGTGAATAGTCGAAACTGTGCGTGATGATGTCACTATTGTAAATATTATCAGTTTGTATCTACCAATGTTTCAAAAATGAATAAGTCTACTACAAACGCTTTTTTAATGCCACTCCCAAGAATACATGACTTCCATATAATTTTCTTTAATTTAATTTTCTTTTCTGTATTTTGGTCTGTATATTCTATCTCTTAATGATGTATGCATGTATGTAGGTTCATTGCAACCTATTTATAGTTGACAACTTCCAGTATGTACTGGAAACTAAGAAAGAAACAAGTAAGTATAATTATAAAAAAATAAGATGCAGATGTGCAAAATACTGTCCCTCCCACTCAGAAACCAGATCTATGCTGAGCTGGTAAAGACTTATTTTGATTGTTAAAATAATTTTTTTTTAAATTCAACTGTGCAATTGACTTGACTAAATATAATTGAAGAAATGAGGTGGGGGAAGACATAACTGCCCAAAGAGTGTCTCTTCTCCCTTCCTAAGGGGCGCTGCGGTGGGCGTAGTGGTAGGATGCTTGCCTTCCACCAAAGTTGTTTGGAACCAGCGGCTTGGCGTTACATCATAACTAATGGTGTCGATTACCCTCATACAAAGGTTTCCCTTATATAAGGCTGACATTTCTTGGTGCCCTTGAGAAATGTTATAGCAGGGTTCTACTGGAATAGTCAATAAATATATTTTATTGTAGCCTTAGACGTTAACTTCTGAGTCCAGTGAAATATACATACTGTGTTTATTACTTACATTGCTATATTTATTTTAAAAAATGATTAAAAGATAAAAAATGGCTGATACGAAAGAAGTAACTAGGGCCTCAAAAGTGCTCACTTTACCATGAAGAGCCTATAACATGGAAATAATGTAAATGTGTCCACTGTAATAGCAATTCCTCAACGTATCACTAACACAGAGTTTGACGGAAACCTACAAAAACTCAAAAACAATCAAAGACGCAAACAAAAAAAGTTTTGTAGGCCTACATAAGAAAATTTTTTTAACTCACATTTTCAACACAGCTTACACACTACTGTACCACTTGAATTAAACAGACGAAACTGATTACTAGCTAAACTGATAAGAAAATTGTTACTGCTCAAGAAGTGATGACGGCTGCATTTCACACGTGTTGGCCTCAACATCCAAGTTCAAAGTCACTACAAGTTGACAAGCTGTTCCTTTGCCCTTGTAACTCTGNCACACGTGTTGGCCTCAACATCCAAGTTCAAAGTCACTACAAGTTGACAAGCTGTTCCTTTGCCCTTGTAACTCTGACCTGTCTATCCTATCTCCATGCTATAAGTTAACTGACTGCATTGCTCATCAAAAACAGAAATGTATTACACTCGACAAATGTTAAAAAAATGCTGTTCAACTTATTTATTCAAACCAAAAAAATACATACTACCAATATAGTAAAATTAAAATTTTCAAACACAAAATTCAAGACAGCTAGGTATAGTGAAAACATGTATGAACACCAAAGTTACAATTAATAAATAAGATAGACGTGTTCAATAACTTACTAACAGACATAACAGCTATTGAATATAAATATTTCCCCAAGTCTGCAAAGAACAGGAGACAAAAACAAAATGATGTAAGAAAATTGCAACGACTCATGTTTTTTTTACAATTAAAATACTAGCGTGCACCTAGGCCTGCTTATTGGTAAAGAAACTGCTAACTTACTTATTGGTTCTATAAATCTGCATTATATTGTAATACATTTTTGGTCATTGTAAAGAATAGCAGCTTTTTTGAAGGAGACATAGCAGACCCACAAAAGACATATAAATGGCTTTTGCACACCTCACCTGATTCATATTTAGGAGGGCGTAATGATAAAATAAGCAGAACGTCGAAAATAAACTATATACTATACGAGGAGTTCAGCCGCTTTGTTTACGTCGGACGCCATGTTGTANAAGCAGAACGTCGAAAATAAACTATATACTATACGAGGAGTTCAGCCGCTTTGTTTACGTCGGACGCCATGTTGTACAGTCCTGTTTGCTGTGGATGTGTAGAGATTACCGTAGGTTAGTTGCAGTTTAGATGCAATACAGTGCGATTCGTGGCGAGTGGAGTGTTACTGAGTGCGTGAGTTGTGACGTCCGAATCAGACCGTGCGAAGGCATGTGATTTAAGAATTGAGGGTGCAAGTACGAGTGCTTCTGTGCGTGACAGTCGTCTATGTGGCGGGTGTTACCTGGTTGTGCCAGTTTGTTGAATTAACGTTGTTTTGGCCTACATAGGTCAGCATTCTTCTGGTATGTATTACTGTTACTTAAAAACCCTAAAAGCCTAGGTTAGAATAAAATTCTAGGTTAGAATAAAATTTTAGGTTATATTAAAACCCTACAATCTTAGGTTAGATTAGAACACTAAAATTATAGGTTAGATTAAAAAAGTTCACAATTCGCTGATCTTCATAGCCCTCCCACTATCGTTTTTGTGGTTTGTAATCATAATATGTTAATGCCCCTAGTAAATTTGTGTTCTGTGTAATTAGTAGAGTCGAAATATACCACTTTTCGGGATTTTTGTTATTTTTGGAAAAGCCACTATTCTTTACAATTACCAATATCTGAATTGGTTTGGTAATTATAATAAAATAAAATATTAATAAATAAAATAATTAATAAAATATTTACACGCTCACTCGACATATCTGCATACTGAACACAGTAACTGACTCATTGCCAATATTAAAAAGCCCATTTAACTGCCCTGGGTCATAATGTATGGTACTACAAAATTTTTAAACTGGATAATATAAAAATACAGCAGTTCATACTTACATCACTGGGTACAATCCCAACTATAACACTGGTAAGATTGTGGGTGTTCAGCAAATTTTTCAGGAGCGCCAAACTGCAAAACACAAACAAATAAAGACTTAAAATTATGTAGGACAACTAAAAATCTTTTATAAGGGNTGGGTGTTCAGCAAATTTTTCAGGAGTGCCAAACTGCAAAACACAAACAAATAAAGACTTAAAATTATGTAGGACAACTAAAAAACTTTTATAAGGCCAATTTTTTAAATTTACATTTCCCAGCACTGTCTTGACGGTACTCAAAACCGAACTAACATCAGTCTACCCTATTTATCACTGTTTTGGACTTCCATCCCTATACCTACACTCATGCCTAACTCTTTTACCATTAACTGCTTATGTTTTCCAGACACCTTGGTTATGCTTCTTGTTTCTAGCATTACTTGTTGGATATTCCAACTGTTCCACACTGCCAGGATCTGCACTGCTGTGAATTCCCCACGCAACGGCACTTTCAGCAACTTGACTGATGGTCGACTCTGCGACTGGTCGCCAGCCTCCCGAGATAAAAAACTCAAAACGTTTCATACGTGGGAAACATGGCAAATGATGCAGATGGATGGTGGATTATCTCACAAAACTNTAAAAAACTCAAAACGTTTCATACGTGGGAAACATGGCAAATGATGCAGATGGATGGTGGATTATCTCACAAAACTCCTGCTTCCTACACCAATGCACTCTGTCAGACCCATCTCTCACCACATCTGTCATAGAGGCTGGTCAGGAATAATAAGTCCCTCCATCCCCGTACGGATGCCAGCGCAGAGAAAACTTGTTTCCAGCACTCGCAGACAGCCGCCAGCCAGCGTTANCCCTCCATCCCCGTACGGATGCCAGCGCAGAGAAAACTTGTTTCCAGCACTCGCAGACAGCCGCCAGCCAGCGTTAACAAGGAACAAGGGCAAATTAATGTCAGCATTGTTTCAAATGTGCCCGCACACAGACAAAGTGTGTCCATGCTGCCAGTGTAGACACGATAACAAGAATGTATGCAGCATTTTCCCGGGCGCTTATTAAGCTTTCGCATGCTGTCAGGATTGGCAGTGTTCTTTTCGGTAATTATTCAGAAAAGGGGCTTTTCTGAAAATAAAAAAAAAAATCATGGAAAGTGATGTATTTCCACTCTACTAATTACACAGAACACAAATTTACTAGGGGCATTAACGTATTACCGTTACAAACCACAAGTACTAATTTTGTAATATGTCTCCACCTAGCCCAACTTTATCTAACCCCACGATGAGTGAATCACTATTTAACATTTTTAATCTAACCTAGGATTGTTGGGTTTTAATCTAACCCAGGATGGTAGGATGCTAATCTAACCAGGGGTTGTAGGGTTTATTTAGTACGTTCTACTTATTTTACCATTACGCCCTCCTCAACATTAAAAAGGTAAGTTGTGCAGAACCCATTTATGTTACTTTTTTGGGTCCACAAAGTTTCCTTCTGAAAAGCCCCTATTCTGAATAATTACCCTAAGAGTACTTGGGGTAATTATTAAGTTTCGGGGCTTTTCTGAAAAACACAATAAAAATTCAAAATTATGATATATTTCTACTCTACTAATCACGTAGAACACAAATTTACTAGGGGTGTACCTTTATAATAAGTACAACATATTTTAAAAAATTGAACAAAATTGCGAAATGAGCAGTATGGCCAGTTTGTTTACGTTTCTGAACGAAAAGTCCTAGACCAACAAAAGTTGCATTAATGGGTTCAGCACAGCTTACNAAGCAGAACGTCGAAAATAAACTATATACTATACGAGGAGTTCAGCCGCTTTGTTTACGTCGGACGCCATGTTGTATAGTCCTGTTTGCTGTGGATGTGTAAGATTACCGTAGGTTAGTTGCAGTTTAGATGCAATACAGTGCGATTCGTGGCGAGTGGAGTGTTACTGAGTGCGTGAGTTGTGACGTCCGAATCAGACCGTGCGAAGGCTNTAGTTGCAGTTTAGATGCAATACAGTGCGATTCGTGGCGAGTGGAGTGTTACTGAGTGCGTGAGTTGTGACGTCCGAATCAGACCGTGCGAAGGCATGTGATTTAAGAATTGAGGGTGCAAGTACGAGTGCTTCTGTGCGTGACAGTCGTCTATGTGGCGGGTGTTACCTGGTTGTGCCAGTTTGTTGAATTAACGTTGTTTTGGCCTACATAGGTCAGCATTCTTCTGGTATGTATTACTGTTACTTAAAAACCCTAAAAGCCTAGGTTAGAATAAAATTCTAGGTTAGAATAAAATTTTAGGTTATATTAAAACCCTACAATCTTAGGTTAGATTAGAACACTAAAATTATAGGTTAGATTAAAAAAGTTCACAATTCGCTGATCTTCATAGCCCTCCCACTATCGTTTTTGTGGTTTGTAATCATAATATGTTAATGCCCCTAGTAAATTTGTGTTCTGTGTAATTAGTAGAGTCAAAATATACCACTTTTCGGGATTTTTGTTATTTTTGGAAAAGCCACTATTCTTTACAATTACCAATATCTGAATTGGTTTGGTAATTATAATTAAATAAAATATTAATAAATTAAATAATTAATAAAATATTTACACGCTCACTCGACATATCTGCATACTGAACACAGTAACTGACTCATTGCCAATATTAAAAAGCCCATTTAACTGCCCTGGGTCATAATGTATGGTACTACAAAATTTTTAAACTGGATAATATAAAAATACAGCAGTTCATACTTACATCACTGGGTACAATCCCAACTATAACACTGGTAAGATTGTGGGTGTTCAGCAAATTTTTCAGGAGTGCCAAACTGCAAAACACAAACAAATAAAGACTTAAAATTATGTAGGACAACTAAAAAACTTTTATAAGGCCAATTTTTTAAATTTACATTTCCCAGCACTGTCTTGACGGTACTCAAAACCGAACTAACATCAGTCTACCCTATTTATCACTGTTTTGGACTTCCATCCCTATACCTACACTCGTGCCTAACTCTTTTACCATTAACTGCTTATGTTTTCCAGACACCTTGGTTATGCTTCTTGTTTCTAGCAATACTTGTTGGATATTCCAACTGTTCCACACTGCCATGATCTGCACTGCTGTGAATTCCCCACGCAACGGCACTTTCAGCAACTTGACTGATGGTCGACTCTGCGACTGGTCGCCAGCCTCCCGAGATAAAAAAACTCAAAACGTTTCATACGTGGGAAACATGGCAAATGATGCAGATGGATGGTGGATTATCTCACAAAACTCCTGCTTCCTACACCAATGCACTCTGTCAGACCCATCTCTCACCACATCTGTCATAGAGGCTGGTCAGGAATAATAAGTCCCTCCATCCCCGTACGGATGCCAGCGCAGAGAAAACTTGTTTCCAGCACTCGCAGACAGCCGCCAGCCAGCGTTATGAAATTAATGTCAGCATTGTTTCAAATGTGCCCGCACACAGACAAAGTGTGTCCATGCTGCCAGTGTAGACGCGATAACAAGAATGTATGCAGCATTTTCCCGGGCGCTTATTAACGAAAGCGTACGACAGTCCTAACCGTCACAAGTTTTCGGTAATTATTCAGAAAAGGGGCTTTTCTGAAAATAAAAGAAAAAAATCATGGAAAGTGATGTATTTCCACTCTACTAATCACACAGAACACAAATTTACTAGGGGCATTAACGTATTACCGTTACAAACCACAAGTACTAATTTTGTAATATGTCTCCACCTAACCCAACTTTATCTAACCCCACGATGAGTGAATCACTATTTAACATTTTTAATCTAACCTAGGATTGTTGGGTTTTAATCTAACCCAGGATGGTAGGATGCTAATCTAACCAGGGGTTGTAGGGTTTATTTAGTACGTTCTACTTATTTTACCATTACGCCCTCCTCAACATTAAAAAGGTAAGTTGTGCAGAACCCATTTATGTTACTTTTTTGGGTCCACAAAGTTTCCTTCTGAAAAGCCCCTATTCTGAATAATTACCCTAAGAGTACTTGGGGTAATTATTAAGTTTCGGGGCTTTTCTGAAAAACACAATAAAAATTCAAAATTATGATATATTTCTACTCTACTAATCACGTAGAACACAAATTTACTAGGAGCGTACCTTTATAATAAGTACAACATATTTTAAAAAATTGAACAAAATTGCGAAATGAGCAGTATAGCCAGTTTGTTTACGTTTCTGAACGAAAAGTCCTAGACCAACAAAAGTTGCATTAATGGGTTCAGCACAGCTTACCTTGTTCATATTCAAGAGGGCGTAATGTTAAAATAAGAACATAATTAAAAAACTTGCGAAATATGTTTGTTTATGCCTATTAACGTCAGAGGAATTATACCAGCCCCCTACCTACGTGAGACAATTTACATTCTTTTGGTGTGTTTTACGGTTCCTTTAAATCCCTACAATCCTACATTCGTAGTTTAGTGTAAAACCCTACTATCCTAGATTAGTGTAAAACCCTAGAATCCTCTAGGTTAGTGTAAAACCCAACAATCCTAGGTTAGTTTCAAAATGTAAAATAGTGATTCACCCATTGTTGGGTTAGGTTCTGTTAGGTGGGCACATATTACGAAATTAGTCGGGACGTTAATGCTCCTAGTATATTCGCGTTATGCATCATTAGTAGAGTGGAAATATACCATTTTCCATTAATTATTTTTGTTTTTACAGAAAAGCCCCTAAACTTAATAATTAATAAATNAAATCCCTACAATCCTACATTCGTAGTTTAGTGTAAAACCCTACTATCCTAGATTAGTGTAAAACCCTAGAATCCTTGGTTAGTGTAAAATCCAAAAAGCCTTCCAATCACATTTTGGGTTGTTAGGATCCAATCAAATTTTTTGTAAAATAGTGATTCACCCATTGTTGGGTTAGGTTCTGTTAGGTGGGCACATATTACGAAATTAGTCGGGACGTTAATGCTCCTAGTATATTCGCGTTATGCATCATTAGTCGAGTGGAAATATACCATTTTCCATTAATTATTTTTGTTTTTACAGAAAAGCCCCTAAACTTAATAATTAATAAATNCGAGTGGAAATATACCATTTTCCATTAATTATTTTTGTTTTTACAGAAAAGCCCCTAAACTTAATAATTAATAAATTGTATTTCCTAAGAATCACAATTTTTCCTAAAAAAAAATTCTGAAAATGGTATAGAAACGACATTAGTAATCGACTGAACACGAATTTAATGGGGGAATCACAATATCACAGTAAATACTAACAAAAGTGATAGTGTGGAGCACAATTAATATCGGGGAAATTGTGGAGTATCCAAGACAAGGGGATGACAACTCCCTCAAATAGTCCCTTCCGTAAAGAGTATGAACAACATTTCCTTAATGTGCCCCGCTTCTGCTTGCAACATTCTGGACACTGTTGTTTGTACACAAAGTCAACATTAGAAAATATGTTTCATTAATTGATGAAATGGTTGCAAATTAAAGAAAGGTGTTTGAAATTATGCTCTCTTTGTCATGGGATTAATTAGATGTAAGAGGATTTTCTGTACTAAATGGATTTTAATTTTATTTGGATCCAGGATTAGTGAAAAATTGAATATATCGGTACATTCAGATACAGCTCTTAGGTTAAGACTTGAATAGTGATGTTTTCTTTCTTTCCCCTTCTATATTACGCTGCTCAATTCTCCCACCAGAATTCTTAAGACTGGCCTCGGAACGATCGACACGTTCCGTCCCCGTCTAAAGCAACCTAAGCAACTCTTGTTGACCCGGCCTAGAAGAGATAAGAGGGGATGAGACTTATTTATGGTAGCAAATCATACAAAATCCACTAAAACCTATTGTACACATTATATACCACTAGCGCAGTTATCCACAGAGTAGGCTGACTTATACTGCGCAGAAAGAAATTATTTAATTTACTCACGTAGAACTATTTGTAACCGTAATCTTTAAAGTTGAGCCTGGGAGTAACACATTGTCGACCAAAATAAGTGGGATTTGTTTAGGTACACTAATTGANTAATCTTTAAAGTTGAGCCTGGGAGTAACACATTGTCGACCAAAATAAGTGGGATTTGTTTAGGTACACTAATTGAATTATGCATGTTTTAGTACGAGGAGCAAAAAACTCAACATTAACAAACACACACTTCAACTACTCCTTTATCATCATGGCTTCAACCATAACAGATTTTTTTTTTGTGGTAATGTGGCCAACAGCAAAGCTCAACCCTATCAGAGACCACTCATAAACCTCTGTTATTATAAACAAATTTTTTTTGTTGTAATGTAGCCAACACCCNTCAACCCTATCAGAGACCACTCATAAACCTCTGTTATTATAAACAAATTTTTTTTGTTGTAATGTAGCCAACACCCAAGCCCACAGCCAGAAACAAAAATGGGAAAAAGACAAATGAAGGGCAATATCCACAGAAAAAACAAACAAGGAACAAAACCAAACGGGATCACAAATACTGTTCTTCACGGTAGAGATCCATTAAAATATAGGGAAAGAAAGGCCATGGAACAAGAGATAGCAAGGTAGGAGTGAGCCGATAACCAAGGACAACTAACAAGACACCAAACTCTCACAATCAGATAATATCGTGTTCAAGTAAAAACCGAGGTACAACGCCACAAACTACCCGAGGGTCATGAAAAAGTACCAAAGGGTAAGAGACAGGAAACCTCACATGCAGCAGTTTAAGTGCACCATACA
This sequence comes from Clitarchus hookeri, assembly GCA_002778355.1. Classification (NCBI taxonomy): domain Eukaryota; kingdom Metazoa; phylum Arthropoda; class Insecta; order Phasmatodea; family Phasmatidae; genus Clitarchus; species Clitarchus hookeri. Next base: position 243,382 of record NQII01002416.1, on the reverse strand, counting down.
AAAAACTTCCATTGCCACCAGTGGAACACTGAAACAAGAGATGGGTCAAACCTGCACTAGAGGCACTGCAGATACAGGAGGGGTTAAGGACAATATGAAGTTTATACAAATGAGACTGGGATCCATTATGACCTGAAACGAGACGAAAAGAAGTGACTGCTAAACTACGGGAACTACAAAGATGATATCCGTGTCGAGAATATGTAGGAAATAAACGTGCATATAAAGTATTAGAAACTGAAGTATAATTTTCCCAAGTGTGCTTCCAACACCGCAAAAAATTCCCAACTTAATATGGGGTATAAAACCGAAAAGGGCAGTAGGGGCTTCGAGACATTCTGTAAAACACTCAATTTCGCAAGTTTCTCCACCATCTCATTCCCCTGAATCCCTATATGACCCGGTACCCACATGAAGAGGACAGAAACATGTAGTTTATCCAAAAGAACACACTGTTCCCATATAAGCAATATAAGCACCTCCTAATGGGGAGTATAAGAAGACAAGACTGTAAATAAACTACGAGAACACGATATAATCAGATGATTTAAGACCTTAAAATCATAAACAAAACGTGATGCCATATACACTAAAAAAAAAGCTTCGATATAATAAACGGTAGCGGTGAAACTGAGTTTGAAGAGTCCATAACATTTATGTGAAGAATCAAAATAAGCAGACCCAACACCTTCGACAGTTTTTGAAGCATCAATGTTAATCAAAGTTAAGTGACGATATCCAGCAACAGTAGCGTTAAATTCTTGTAGAATGAAAATGGGAGAAACAGATCTAGTAGGAGATAGAAAGAGAGGACAAGGAAAACTAAACGAAACCTCATACTGCAAACGGTGTAATAATCTATGCGGAGGGCAAACAAAGTGCGCCGTCGTTAATAATATGTTGGGTAGGATGTAACCCAGGTTGTCAACCGCCTGTAAAATACCCCTTACTCGAGAACTACGAGTACGAATTCAATGGTTACCTAGCAAAAGCCTATAATGGTCGGACAAGAACATAAGGAAAGATTCCATATGCAAGATCATAATGGGAATAGAAGAGAAAGCACCAATAATAAGTCTGAGGCAAATGTTTGACGTGGTAAAGCAATGGCTCAGAGAAATACTCGTCCCTAGTTGGTAAAGCCAACTTGGCGCGTGGTGTTACCAGAGCTGATGATATAGGAAATATGTGCCCGGCGCCACAGCTCTACGGTGAGCTGATAAAATGAGGTTCGTTTCGGTTGACAGCCTAGGGGACTCTGGTTAACNCTGAGGCAAATGTTTGACGTGGTAAAGCAATGGCTCAGAGAAATACTCGTCCCTAGTTGGTAAAGCCAACTTGGCGTGTGGTGTTACCAGAGCTGATGATATAGGAAATATGTGGCCGGCGCCACAGCTCTACGGTGAGCTGATAAAATGAGGTTCGTTTCGGTTGACAGCCTAGGGGACTCTGGTTAACACACCGTCACATACGATGTCGAGGCTGTAGGCCGCCTCTCATGCCTTAATTAAATTACAAATGAAACACTTACGATGCTTGTGGAGTTATTTATTCCTTGCGACTCCTTAATGAACACACACAACTTTAGTACAAAACGTGGCCTTAATGGCCAGTAAATGGTGAACACGTGGCTTTATAATATGAAANTGTGGCTCTCCCCTCGGTGCTATAACAAATAAATTTAATGATCCGGTTCATTAAGTGAAGTCTATAGCCATGAATATGAGTTCAGCTTAAGATGTCGGCACCAAGGACCTTTGCAGAGTGAGAGACTTACACGTCTTGATGCCTTCAAGTGCTGAAGAGAACTGGGAGGAAGTGTGGGGCCGGCTTCCGCTACCTGAGCGTAGCCATCGGCAAGCGGCGAAACGATGAAGCACAATATACACTAAAAAATGATTATGAGATGAAAGTGACTAGATTAAATTAACGTAAGACAACATAATTTTTCCTTATACAAATACACAATAAAAATGATTATATAAATTCTAAATGTTTCCATTGAACCAGCCACAGTATTTTCAAGTGTACAAAGTCAAATGTCTCTGGCTGTGGCTGTGTCGACTGTCTTCCATGATTACAATTATGATATTAATTATATACCCTGAATAAATAACACTGAATAAATTCCCTGGTGCAATACACTGAAGCTATTAATAACACTGAAAAAATGAGAAAACTGATGCAATTACACTGATGCTATTATGCACACCCTCACTGGTGCCCACAAGCCCGTCGGTGTGGTGTGTCTGGTGCTGTGGAACGCCTTCGGCAGTCACAGTGGGCACAAAGGAGCTCGTGAACACGTGTTTCACGCCAATGCTTCCATTGTACCAGTCACAGTATTGCCTTGTGTACAATGTCAAATATCCCTGGCTGTGGCTGTGTCGACTGCCTTTCATGATGGCAATTATGATATTACTTATATACACTGATACAATTAATAACAGTGAATAAATACGCTGATTAAATTATTAACACTGATGCAATTAGATACCCTGATTGAATACAGTAATGATATTATGAACACTGATGCAATTATTAACACTTTCACTCGTGCCCACAAGCCCGTCGGTGTGGTGTGTCTGGTGAAATGGACTCGACTGCAGCAGTCAGAGTGGGCACAAAGGAGCTCCTGAACGTGCGGTTCACATTACTTTCTATTTTGTCTCGAATTTGTTCACCAAAAAGAGTGGCAGCTACCCAGCAATCGGAATACCATAATCTAAAACAAACCTGATAGTAGTTACATAAAAATAACGAATAGCAAAAAAGCTAGAACCCCAATGGTAATGGTTGAGAACCTATAAAATGTTATTTCGTTTACGACATTTAGTAATAGTGTAATCAACATGGGTAGTCCAACCACCACNGCAAGCGGCGAAACGATGAAGCACAATATACACTAAAAAATGATTATGAGATGAAAGTGACATGAATTAAATTAACGTAAGACAACATAATTTTTCCTTATACAAATACACAATAAAAATGATTATATAAATTCTAAATGNAATTAAATTAACGTAAGACAACATAATTTTTCCTTATACAAATACACAATAAAAATGATTATATAAATTCTAAATGTTTCCATTGAACCAGCCACAGTATTTTCAAGTGTACAAAGTCAAATGTCTCTGGCTGTGGCTGTGTCGACTGTCTTCCATGATTACAATTATGATATTAATTATATACCCTGAATAAATAACACTGAATAAATTCCCTGGTGCAATACACTGAAGCTATTAATAACACTGAAAAAATGAGAAAACTGATGCAATTACACTGATGCTATTATGCACACCCTCACTGGTGCCCACAAGCCCGTCGGTGTGGTGTGTCTGGTGCTGTNTGCAATTACACTGATGCTATTATGCACACCCTCACTGGTGCCCACAAGCCCGTCGGTGTGGTGTGTCTGGTGCTGTAGAACGCCTTCGGCAGTCACAGTGGGCACAAAGGAGCTCGTGAACACGTGTTTCACGCCAATGCTTCCATTGTACCAGTCACAGTATTGCCTTGTGTACAATGTCAAATATCCCTGGCTGTGGCTGTGTCGACTGCCTTTCATGATGACAATTATGATATTACTTATATACACTGATACAATTAATAACAGTGAATAAATACGCTGATGCAATTATTAACACTGATGACATTAGATACCCTGATTGAATACACTAATGATATTATGAACACTGATGCAATTATTAACACTTTCACTCGTGCCCACAAGCCCGTCGGTGTGGTGTGTCTGGTGAAATGGTCTCGACTGCAGCAGTCAGAGTGAGCACAAAGGAGCTCCTGAAGGTGCGGTTCACATTACGTTCTATTTTGTCTCGAATTTGTTCACCAAAAAGAGTGGCAGCTACCCAGCAATCGGAATACCATAATCTAAAACAAACCTGATGGTAGTTACATAAAAATAACGAATAGCAAAAAAGCTAGAACCCCAATGGTAATGGGTGAGAACCTATAAAATGTTATTTCGTTTACGACATTTAGTAATAGTGTAATCAACATGGGTAGTCCAACCACCACNTTGAGAACCTATAAAATGTTATTTCGTTTACGACATTTAGTAATAGTGTAATCAACATGGGTAGTCCAACCACCACGAGCCTCTAAAAATATACCCAAAATACAGTACATTTGTCAAAAAGGGAAGAAGAGATCTTCTGGTGGTCGGAGAAGGTAGCGGCGACGAGGACAGTTTATGCGTAAAATACAGGGCGCGACTCTTGTCCACAGAAAGATTAAAACCATTGTCATCCAACCAAAATAATAAAAAATTAAAGGCTGAAGTCAAGGAAGTACAAGCTTTGTCATAGGAAATACATTTAGCCCAAAGCACAATGTCATCAGCATACTGAATAGAAAGAACATGGGAGCCCAGCTGAAATATGATGTCTTGAGTATACAAGATAAACAGCAAGGGGATAAGAGTACTACCTTGAACCAAACCAATGGACACCTGACTAACAAAATCTACTCCATCAGGATCTCTTAGGCATATAACGATGGACGCTAAACAAAGAATGTATACATCGTAAGAGTGTATATGGTAAACTAAGATTAGACATTTTACTATAAAGCCGATTCCAAGTCTAAAAACACGGTATCCAATACATTCCGGTGAGTGTAAGCATCCCGAATACCCGAAATACCCGGAAACAATACACCAACAGCATCCAGAGTACTAATACCAGAACGAAAACGAAGTTGTTCTGGACTAAGAAAGCAATGATATTCTAACCACCAAATTAGTCTATGTTTGATTAATCTCTCAAAAAGTTTTGCCAAACAAGAATGCAGTACAATCGGACGATAAGACTGCTGATAGAGANATGTTTGATTAATCTCTCAAAAAGTTTTGCCAAACAAGAATGCAGTACAATCGGACGATAAGACTGCTGATAGAGACGATTTACGTGTTTTCAAAATCCCTCTACACATCAGGGATACAACCATATGAGAGCATCCTCTATAATTGAGCTAACCACACTAGAGTATTGCGAGGGAGGTGCTTAAGGAGACCATAAGAGATGTGATTNGCATCCTCTATAATTGAGCTAACCACACTAGAGTATTGCGAGGGAGGTGCTTAAGGAGACCATAAGAGATGTGATTCAAAACAGGGGTGATATTACCTGTAGTGTATAAACAATTACTTAATTCCTCAACTGTAAATGACCTGTAAAAAATGTGATGATTAAGTGAAGCCGCATGAGAAACAACTAAAAGAGTACAAAATAAGGTATCCTCCAGGTCGATAACAGCGGCAATACATGCCACCCACAACAATCTGCATCCTCTAATTACTCCAGGAAGTCTCAGTAACGAATGCATAACAAGCAAACAGGCACATTCACAAAAAACACATCCCTAAGCAATATCAACCAAACCCGTCAAAATTGTTAAAACGAAAACCGGAATTATTATTTAAAAAAAAAAAATTGTAGTGTTTAAATTATGATTGACTTGAGTTTTCCCCTCGAAAACTGAAAAGTGTCGATTGCTTGGAGTTGATATATTCGATTACGATATGAGATAATCGATAATAATGGATTTGTAGTTTAAATTTTATATAATATTCAAAATCGATATATANTCGATTACGATATGAGATAATCGATAATAATGGATTTGTAGTTTAAATTTTATATAATATTCAAAATCGATATATAGGAATCTTTAGTATTGGGCAAATGATCGATGTTTGTAAATGAAAATTGTTTGCGATTACATGAATATATTTGTTCTTTAGCTGCATTTATTTAATACCAAAAATCCAGACTATGATATTAGGGCGTATTGGGTATGCNTAATATATTTGTTCTTTAGCTGCATTTATTTAATACCAAAAATCCAGACTATGATATTAGGGCGTATTGGGTATGCAACTCGGTATAGAAAGCTTTTGTTTACATGATTAGTTTTAGAACCTAAAATACTAACTCTTCTATAAAGCAACATGCACATTTTTTGCTGGCACANTTGTTTACATGATTAGTTTTAGAACCTAAAATACTAACTCTTCTATAAAGCAACATGCACATTTTTTGCTGGCACAAATGATTTTCATTAATTTGTGTGTTAGAAATGTATTTACAAAGTATCTCGATTTAACAATTAGTTTTGAAAAAGTTATGANATTTTCATTAATTTGTGTGTTAGAAATGTATTTACAAAGTATCTCGATTTAACAATTAGTTTTGAAAAAGTTATGATTGAATAAAAGTTTTACGATTGAAACGCCCACCAAAACGAGTCTTGTCACTCCAAGACGCAACAAGTCAGATACAACCGCGGCGGCAGCGTTTGTTTACATAAGCTGTGATGCGCGTTTGGTTAAATAGATATGGTTTAAGTAATGAAAAGAGAAAATAAACAGTGAAATATTCCAAAATCAACTAAATGGTTTATTGCACCGCAGTGTACTAGTGCATTTTGCAAAACACCAGATAAAAAATTTGTTAGTTACAAAAAACGAAACAAACAATAAGACGTGGGTTAACACAGTTAGGCGAGACATTGATGTTTCTCCAAAAGCAGTTATTTTTGTTTTTGAAGAACATTTTGACGTACGTAATAATATTTAAGGCGTTTGTGTTTCCTCTATGTAGGTAGTTTTAACACTGAACTTCTCAATGTCTGCTATATACAACTGACCTAACCTTCATTACGGTAGTATGGTTTTGTTTAATACGCATCACAACACGTTAAGAAACTCGTATGCGATGTAGGCGTGAGCATAAAAAAATATGTTAATGTATTTCGTAATAATAAAGGTATATAAATATGTTTTCAAAAAAGTTAGCCACGCAATGTAAATTTTACATTTTGTAAGTTTATACATTCCAAATTAGGTNATAAATATGTTTTCAAAAAAGTTAGCCACGCAATGTAAATTTTACATTTTGTAAGTTTATACATTCCAAATTAGGTGTACAAGACGGAATTTGGTATAGACATTTTTTTAAAAATTTAATATAACTTCTAACATTCGTTTCAAGAGCACAGCTATTAATGCTATATTCACATTGTATGCCTAAATAATAACATGTCAAAATGTTAAGACATGTAAATGAAACAAATTATTTGGGTGGGGCTAAGNATAAATATGTTTTCAAAAAAGTTAGCCACGCAATGTAAATTTTACATTTTGTAAGTTTATACATTCCAAATTAGGTCTACAAGACGGAATTTGGTATAGACTTTTTTTTTTAAATTTAATATAACTTCTAACATTCGTTTCAAGAGCACAGCTATCATATTAATGCTATATTCCCATTGTATGCCTAAATAATAACATGTCAAAATGTTAAGACATGTAAATGAAACAAATTATTTGGGTGGGGCTAAGAGTCTCTCTTGTAAAAAGAAAAATTTGGTTTATATTATACAGTATTTTTCAAACATAGCAATATCTAATACATGTAAGTTGTTTTGATTTATCTCTCGTTATCATTCATAAGCCTAACAATTTATGTTAAATAACAACTTAATTTTTACTTTCAAAACACTAAAATGCATGTTTTTACTAATGTTTATCAAAGATGATCTTACTTTCATATTTACCCTCCCCCTTTTTTATAAGTTACTGGGATGGACGTCACAAAAAATCACATTACTAGGTCCCCAAAATTGGCACTAAATAGCCTACATGTTTTACGCTAGTAAGCTGTGTTACTTTTAAAACCTTTCCCCTTAAATAAACAGAAAGCAAACAGCTTTTGAGAATAACACAAATTCTTAAGCTTTTATTACGGATTTTCTTCGCTGTATTTAATCTCACCCCAGGTATTAAGGTTTTCTCAAACTGCCGTATTAATTTTTTCAGCTTATGTGTACAGTTCTTACAGTTTAAAAAGAGAGTGTATACACATCAAAATAATAAAAGGTATGTTAGGTATACAAAACATAAAAGCAATAAGATAAACAAGTTTTTTTTAAATAATTTTTAAATACTAAACACTATATTTGAGGCCTTAATATTGTTTTTAGAAACGAGGTGGAACGCGGAAATACAGGTTTGCCGGCCGGTAGTGCGGCATTCTGCCCGCCACCAGCCCACATCTGCTCGAGAATTCGAGCGGTGTCGAGTAGTGACTAGCTTGCTAGGTTTTGACCTATCGTGACCGTACTACTCGTTATCTGACATTTATAAAAGGAAAAAAAGTGTTTTATGGATACTGAAATGTGGTTTAGAATTCGTAAATATGTGTAACCTTCTTTCTCAACACAATATTACGTTTTATTTCTAAATAATGTAGTTAATTTATCACAGGCATCAAGCATGACGCGCGACAACACAGTTAGCTCACTGCATTCGCCTTAATTACAGTTTTGTTATTCTTGTGAATGAAATTCCTATGCCGTATTTTAATTCCCAACTTTGACTCTTAGCAATCACAAAACATAAACACAGATGATAATATTAATACGTACCTCAATAAAATGTTCAAACAAATAAGTTTTAACATCTGATGTAGGCCTACTGTCGCTTTGTATATCACGCCTGTGAGATATGAGACCCGTTCTTACATTTGTATTTTTACACCTCTTATTTCACGATTCACAGGACAATGGGAATTTAAGTAAACAAGTACCATATCGGTATCTATCCATGGCAGATTGTCTGAATGCACTTTCACAAATTGCTTTCCATTTTAGTGCTACGTGTTCGCAACATGCTGGGGCCGGCTGGCTGCCGGCGTATGACTAGTGACATCATACCAATGAGAGAGCATTCCGCATTCACATGACAGCGGCCGTGAAATTTACTGTTTTAATACTAAAATAACTTTTTCAAAACCGATTTTTATGCAACAAACTGCGCATTTTTATTTTCATAAGCATATACAAATGTGTTCGTATCGTTTTCAACTATATTTGTGAAATTTGCATGTTGCCTATTGACGGCCAGCTACAAATTAAACGAAAATAAATTAGTCCCATACGAATTTGTTAAAATATTATACAATTAGGGTTTACTCCAACTTTACTACGTATTACTATTTTGATTTATCCTAAAACGCGTGTAGTTTATGGTGTATAAAAAGTAATTTTGTGTAAAAGGTTGTTTCCGATTTGAATAGTAACGAGACTAATCGAGGTCTAACAATCGATTATTAAAGGAAATACATGTATTTGAGATTGTATGATAGTTATTCACTTCAAACTTTAGTTTGTATTGACGAATTTAGATGTACGGTATGTTGACAGTGAAACTCAACAGCATATAAATAAATAAGTAAGTTGCTCGACAAGCAGCGACGGCACGGCATCTGCAGGGAGGATATAAGCTACACAAGCGTACGTGTTGTATGTGTTTCTAGGTAAGATTTGTGTTCATAGCCCGTAACTCAAGTAAACACAATTATTTTTGGTTAGTAAAAGTTCTTCTATAGCCGCCGTCGGTGACGGTTCGGGTTTGTGGACCTCGGGGCCGGGGCAGCGTAGTCATTTGTGTTTGTGCCGTTTCCATGAACCTTAGATTTTTTGATATTTCGTCTTATGAAGATTTTGTTGTCTTTTTAGTGTGTTTGTTTTGGAATCGTTGATGTTGGCCGTGGGCGCACACGTAGGCCATTATAACTCTTTGAAAAAAATTTAGTTAGTAATATATAAATTTTTTTCTTGCGAGTTATCCGCAGACATGAGACAAATTGCTCCAGATCCCCTGAGACATCCATAATTTGCATTAACCGTTTTTTAATCCGATACACTCCGCAACGTTTAATTCATTTGATTAATTTATATTATCCATCCAAAAGACTATACATATTGGTATAGGACATTTCATTTGCTTTCAAAACGAAACAAAAAAATTAATGAGTTCTTACTAAGGATAAAAAAAAAAACTTGACAATTTCTATATATGAAACTTAGACAGTGAAAATAAATCAAATAAATACATACGTAATACGACAGTACTAATTTTAATAGAATTCACAATACAAACAAACACCAATATTATATAGTTTGAAATAAGCTATATTTTCAAGATATAATGTTTTATTAATCTATTTCGAATTATAATGAAAATAATAATTTTCTTTGAAGACAGTTATTTGTTTGTTATAAAATAAATAAATTTAAAATAAAATATTGTATGATGCACAATCACAAGTATTGCCAAAAAACCATTTTATATGGTACGTCATAAATAATACTGACAAGAGAAAAACTAAAAAAACATACAAATTTACAAACACAAAAATTATAAATTAAAATTATCATTTAAAAGCTGGTCAATACTAACATTTGTCCAAAAGGAAAATAGGAAAAATTTCCTACCTTAAAACTTGGGGACTAGTGTAAAACCTGATACCATGTGTTCACACATACGTTATGACGTCACTAATATGGCGCTGACGAAGTCCATTTTTTTTTCGTATTGCTCCATCCCTTTTCTCTTGCAATCAAAAGGGGTATCCACGGGAATGTGGGTGTTCGGAGGGGTACACTTTCAGCATTNATCGGTATCTATCCATGGCAGATTGTCTGAATGCACTTTCACAAATTGCTTTCCATTTTAGTGCTACGTGTTCGCAGCATGCTGGGGCCGGCTGGCTGCCGGCGTATGACTAGTGACATCATACCAATGAGAGAGCATTCCGCATTCACATGACAGCGGCCGTGAAATTTACTGTTTTAATACTAAAATAACTTTTCAAACCCGATTTTTGTGCAACAAACTGCGCATTTTTATTTTCATAAGCATATACAANTGCAACAAACTGCGCATTTTTATTTTCATAAGCATATACAAATGTGTTCGTATCGTTTTCAACTATATTTGTGAAATTTGCATGTTGCCTATTGACGGCCAGCTACAAATTAAACGAAAATAAATTAGTCCCATACGAATTTGTTAAAATATTATCCAATTAGGGTTTACTCCAACTTTACTACGTATTACTATTTTGATTTATCCTAAAACGCGTGTAGTTTATGCTGTATAAAAAGTAATTTTGTGTAAAAGGTTGTCTCCGATTTGAATAGTAACGAGATTAATCGAGGTCTAACAATCGATTATTAAAGGAAATACATGTATTTGAGATTGTATGATAGTTATTCACTTCAAACTTTAGTTTGTATTGACGAATTTAGATGTACGGTATGTTGACAGTGAAACTCAACAGCATNAGTTATTCACTTCAAACTTTAGTTTGTATTGACGAATTTAGATGTACGGTATGTTGACAGTGAAACTCAACAGCATATAAATAAATAAGTAAGTTGCTCGACAAGCAGCGACGGCACGGCATCTGCAGGGAGGATATAAGCTACACAAGCGTACGTGTTGTATGTGTTTCTAGGTAAGATTTGTGTTCATAGCCCGTAACTCAAGTAAACACAATTATTTTTGGTTAGTAAAAGTTCTTCTATAGCCGCCGTCGGTGACGGTTCGGGTTTGTGGACCTCGGGGCCGGGGCAGCGTAGTCATTTGTGTTTGTGCCGTTTCCATGAACCTTAGATTTTTTGATATTTCGTCTTATGAAGATTTTGTTGTCTTTTTAGTGTGTTTGTTTTGGAATCGTTGATGTTGGCCGTGGGCGCACACGTAGGCCATTATAACTCTTTGAAAAAAATTTAGTTAGTAATATATAAATTTTTTTCTTGCGAGTTATCCGCAGACATGAGACAAATTGCTCNTCTTTGAAAAAAATTTAGTTAGTAATATATAAATTTTTTTCTTGCGAGTTATCCGCAGACATGAGACAAATTGCTCAAGATCCCCTGAGACATCAATAATTTGCAGGAACCGTTTTTTAATCCCATACACTCCGCAACGTTTAATTCATTTAATTAATTTATATTATTCATCCAAAAGACTACATATTGGTATAGGACATTTCATTTGCTTTCAAAACGAAACAAAAAAATTAATGAGTTCTTACTAAGGATAAAAAAAAAAACTTGACAATTTCTATATATGAAACTTAGACAGTGAAAATAAATCAAATAAATACATACGTAATANTAAAAAAAAAAACTTGACAATTTCTATATATGAAACTTAGACAGTGAAAATAAATCAAATAAATACATACGTAATACGACAGTACTAATTTTAATAGAATTCACAATACAAACAAACACCAATATTATATAGTTTGAAATAAGCTATATTTTCAAGATATNCTAATTTTAATAGAATTCACAATACAAACAAACACCAATATTATATAGTTTGAAATAAGCTATATTTTCAAGATATCATGTTTTATTAATCTATTTCGAATTATAATGAAAATAATAATTTTCTTTGAAGACAGTTATTTGTTTGTTATAAAATAAATAAATTTAAAATAAAATATTGAATGNTAAAATAAATAAATTTAAAATAAAATATTGAATGATGCACAATCACAAGTATTGCCAAAAAACCATTTTATATGGTACGTCATAAATAATACTGACAAGAGAAAAACTAAAAAAACATACAAATTTACAAACACAAAAATTATAAATTAAAATTATCATTTAATAGCTGGTCAATACTAACATTTGCCCAAAAGGAAAATAGGAAAAATTTCCTACCTTAAAACTTGGGGACTAGCGTAAAACCTGATACCATGTGTTCACACATACGTTATGACGTCACTAATATGGCGCTGACAAAGTCCATTTTTTTTTCGTATTGCCCCATCCCTTTTCTCTTGCAATCAAAAGGGGTATCCACGGGAATGTGGGTGTTCGGAGGGGTACACTTTCAGCATTACAGACATTGGTATCGGGATGTACAGTTGAGCCCATCAGCCCAAGTCTACTACACAATACCATATGTGGTATCGGGAAATACACTTGAAATTAACCGTCCAAGTGTATTACGCAATACCATATGTGGTATGTGGTAGTACACTTGAGCCCACCTGCCCAAATGTACTACCCCATACCATGCTTGCAAACACTCGTTGACACTACAGATACCTAACCTAACACGACCTACCTGCAACAGCATCTATTATACCCACCCTTCAACCAACATCTGCAATCAGAGTCCGTTAAAAATAGCAGACACTCATTGCCCTTTTACGTACGTTACATTTAGCAACATCATCATTTATTACACCCTTTCAAAATATTATACACACTGCAAACTAACTGTTATTTACAACTGGCAAACACACAACACTAAAGATACCTAACCTAACATTACTTACCTACAACACTGTTTATTACACGCTACAAACATTAAACAATACCATCCATTGCAATCAGATTTAATAAAAACTGCCAAGACTCGTTGCAACTACAAAACCCTAATAGTAATTATTCAGAATAGGGGCTTTTCTGAAAATAAAAGAAAAAATCATGGAAAGTTGTATATTTCCACCCTACTAATTACACGTAACACAAATTTACTAGGGGGCATTAACGTATTAGCAATACAAACCACAAATACGATAGTGGGGAAGGGCTATGAAGATCAGGGAAATTGTGTGCTAAAATCATTAAAAATACACCCACGAAAAGTACAAAAACACCTTAATTTAACATTTGTCCACCCAATTTCGTAGTATGTGCCCACCTAACCTAACTTTACCTAACCTCTTGATGAGTGAATCACTATTTTACATTTTTAATCTAGCCTAGGATTAAAGGGTTTTAATCGAACCTAGAATTATAGGGTGTTAATCTAACCCAGTATTGTAGGGTTTTAATCTTACGTAGTATTGTTGGGTTTTAATCAAACGTAGGATTTTAGGGCTTTTATATAACCTACGATTTTATTCTAATCCAGAATTTTTGGGTTTTAAAGTAACAGTAAAACATACCTGACGTATATGAATTAACTCGCCTTGGTATGTGGCGGGTACAATTCCACTATCCTTGGCCAATTCAACTACCGTCGTGATATACAAGAAACCCACCCAGTAGTGGCCAAAACAACGTTAATTCTGTAAACTGGCAAACGCACAGAAGCACTCGTATTCTTCAATTCTCAAATCATTCGTCACCATTCTTCAATCACAAGCCTTCACATGGTGATTCAACATGGTGTCCGACGTAAACAAAGCTACCAAACTCCTCGTAATTTATTTATTTGATTTAGTACGTTCTACTTATTTTACCATCACGCCCTCCTCAATATTATATAAAAGGTAAGCTGTGCAGAACCCATTTATGTTACTTTTGTGGGTCTACTATGTTTCCTTCAGAAAAGCCGCTCTACTATATAATAACAGACGTCGAACACAACACCATAATGGACCACATATTTTTATATTACCTCCGTACACAGTAGATGCTATTTTGTCCTACAGTTAACTCACAATTTCCACTCGAGGTATTCATTTTTATCATTCTTACTATTTTATCATACTGTACGTGTAAGAAAACTGACTCTGAACACGTAAACTAGTACCGTATTTACTCTATGAACAGAATGAGCAGATGACTCGGAATGAATTTTTAATTATTCTACAATACAAAGAAACACAATCCTACAACTTAAGAAATCAAAATTACTCAGCTGTTGCGAATTACTGATATGGGTTTTAAAATGTACACACTTCATTTTCTATGCTTTTACAGTGTTTAACATTGCGTAAATGCTACTGCCAAACAATTGTGTTTTTGAAACAAAAATTATAATAGTGTCAGTAAATCCATGCCCTTGTGGCAAGTGTACACAATTAAAAAAAATTAATATCAGACAATGGCCAACTTTACAAAATAGCTCAGTTTATATTACTAAACAGAATCTCTCCTTTTTTTATTCTATCGTTCGTTTCCGACACACTTCGGGCTGATTCGAATGGCTATCACTCATTCTAGTTTTATTTTTCTACAAACCTTTTTTTTTTTTTTTAATTTTATTATTATTATACTATCCGTGATTGTTTACGCCATTACGTACATCTCACATACCAACTAATCACGGTTATCATGAAGTAAACTTCACCCAACACATGTTAATGTCATTAAGCGTACATTCATAGGAAGATGGTTAAATAATTTAATAGAAATCTTCTTGAAACATTTTGAAACTATGCATTTTGAGTTAAACTATTCAAGCAATAATCATTTCTCAAATCAAACTTATCTCTAGTATTGTAATAGTGGACATCAGTATGACACTGTGAAAGAGAAGCATGTTATTCTTGAATCTCGATAGAAATCAGACATTGGTAAATATGTATAGAAGGGGCAGTGGCGTAGTTTTTAACATACCTAATAAATACATTTTTACAATGAAATCTTGGTGAAGCCTTACCTAGCAGATGTATTACATTTTTGAAGTATAAAAAGATGATGTAGGAATGGATATAACCAAAATATATTATAATAAAAACATAGGATCTAACAGCAACATTAAGCTTTTTTTACCATGAAAACCTTGGTTTACCAGATATATAATACTCATGTTCAAATAACTGGCATTAAAAAACAGGACACTTGCGAGAAAATGACACAAAGAAAGCGGATACATAATTTTACAATGAAAATATACAAAATCAGTATATTGTGTTGCAGGTCAGTTAAAAGTAGATTACAATGTCGCAAAATTGTATCCAAAAATAGGTTCCATATAGCTTTTAAGTTATACAAAATATTTTTATTTACAACCAGATAAAGTGAAAATCATGTTCACTCTGAATATGAAAGACAGTTCCATTTAGTTTGTAGGCACTACAGAATATTTTGCCAGAAGATAATACAGAAGTATTCACTCAAAATCACAGTTGAACATACGCACTGGACAGAATTTTTTTAATTGACAGTTACTGACTCTTGCACGTCTCAGGTTCAGATGCATTTCAATCGTATTTCTTTGAAGGTTTTATTTGATCTAACAAATTTTCTGTTTCCTAGCAAATAGTTGTGAAATTTTTAATATATGAAGCACTTTTCAACTTAAACATGTAAAAAAAAAAAAACTGTAATTGAGAAATGTAGGAGTTTTGATAAAGACAAAACATATTCGTAATATTCTCCAAAAAGTTTGCATTTTTGCAGGAAGTTCGTTGGCATCGTTAATAATGTTTAACGCCATATAAAAAAATTCACAAAAATGTTTAAGTTTGCGGTTTTTCACTTTTATTGAAAAAGTGTACATTTAGATTTTTTTTGCAAAACCCGACTTGATAGTTTACAAGGCCTCAAAAAGAGGACAAGTCCGAGTGAAAGAGGACATCTTGTAACCACATGAAAACCCCTGTTGCTACCTTTGGAATTACATAATCAATAAGAACTCACCATTTTAAGTTAGATTGAATAAACAAGCCCACAAACTTAACAAAACTACATAAAGTTTTGGTTTTAAGTGATGTTGCAGCACAGATCTGTTAAAATATTTATTTTAGTATAAAAACTTTATGAAAAGAGTTGACAGAAGATCTTACATTAATGCAGATATCATCTGTATACATATAACACTTAGAAAAATCATCTTGTTTGTTGCAGGGTAAATAATTAACATAAATAATAAACACAGTGGACCCAAAATGGATCCCTGAAGGAAACTATGAACTACTGATCTAATACTGGAAGAACAGTTATTGAACAACACAATTTGGGACCCATTACTAATATAAGATTCAGTTAGGACAACAAGGCATCATTAAAACCCAAGGATCTCAATTTAATCAAGCAATTTTTGCGAGATACAGTGCCAAAAGCCTTTGAGAGATCAAAAAACTTTGTACCCACGAAAGGTTTATCTTCTAGTCCATCCAAGCAATCTTGAGTAAAAGTCATAGCATCACATGTTAGAGTTTTTCTAAAACAATATTGCCGGTTTGATAGATCATTATCTTCCAGATATTTTGATATTTGCATACAAAATAAACTTCTCAAAAATTTGTGATAGTCGGAACAAGTGAAATGGGCCTGTAATTACAATTGTAATCACGGAGTTCCAGTACCCTGTTATATGTTCATTGACGTCTCTCTACTTTCCATCTTTAAACTCTAGAGTCTCCCGCCACTCGTGATATTTCATGGTTAACACTAAACATCGTAATTGGCATTGTCAAAGCTTTGAAAACTTCACTTTATTGGGTAGCACATGGCTGCCGCATGCATCATTGTTCAGTGAGCCTATACTTTTTCATGTGCTCTTTACCTTTTTTTTTTTTTCTTTCTGTTGATCTTGTTTTAGGGATTTAGGGATTTTATAATCACCAACTTGTAATTGTGTAGAGATAGACGTGTCCGGTTGTAGCATTTGGGCAATTTTTACTTTTTATGAAAGTTTAAAACTGAGGAAATGTTTTGTGCATTAAATTGTTTTGTATATATTTTATTATATTATTTATTGTCATTCCCACATTACTCCAATTACAAGATACAAAAAATACATTAATACAAATTACTGTTGTACTGTTGTAGCAAAGGTGATAATTTTCAATTTATTAACAATCTAAATGAAATACCCAAGTTAATGGACAGGTAGAACAAATACACAAATGCATACATTTAAACAAGTATAAATAAGGCTAATTATATTGGATAAATAAAGACTTATCTTTAAGGATTAATATTTCAGCTTTATTTTGTAGAAAATTTAATTACTGCAGTGTAACATTGGTTATGTAGTAAGAAATGTTTTTAGTCTTTAGTGGCAGGTTGCTGTAGTCTTTTCCAACAACATGTACCAACTGCACATGCTTGCACACAGAACAAAACAATAGACTTCAAATTGTTAGTATTCTAGTATGAAATTAATAAATAAACTTCCTAATACTCTCAAATCAATTAACAATTAAGTATAAGAAGTTTAAATCTCAACTTGAAAGTTATTTCCTTACTGGTGCTTTTTATTCTGTTGAAGAATTCTGTGATAATACAAATAAACTTCTAAAGTCTAACCTCAATTCTCATTTTTAAAATTTTTTTCCCATCATCCAATTTATGTAAAAAAAATTACAGTGAATTTGTCAATTTAGTAGATTTAGACAGTAAATACGTACACTCAACATTGTTATAGCAACAATAGTATGCGTCTTCTGCAAAATATTTTATATGTAGGCCCTATGTGTTTGTATATATGTGTGTGTGTGTGCATATGTGTATACACATACATGAACACAATGAATTAGTACAATTACGTATTTATCTTCCACTGTGTTATATGTTTTCATTGTTANCATACACATACATGAACACAATGAATTAGTACAATTACGTATTTATCTTCCACTGTGTTATATGTTTTCATTGTTATTTTGTGATATATCTCTTTCGCTGTATCTCATTTTATGAGTTACTGCATTTATTAAGTATCTAAAAGATGCAAGCTTGAGAACTCCAATATAATGGAATTGATGTACACAGTAGGCTTTTAAATAAATAAATAAATGAACGAACCAGCTTCATAGTGCTGATTTTGTAGGCATTCAGATGAATATTTTCTTTAGTTTTATTATTGTACAGACTGTTGACAGTAAATTCAGCACAATTGAAATCAATATTTGAAAAAAAAATTACTGTCCTATAACTTTATGTATGCTGCAGTACACACCAGCGTGCAGACTTCCAGTTAAGTGGGTAACAAATTCATAAAAACAGTTGTAGGACTTGACATACTGCAGGTCGTATCCTTGTGCATTCCCTACAGGATCCCNGTAACAAATTCATAAAAACAGTTGTAGGACTTGACATACTGCAGGTCGTATCCTTGTGCATTCCCTACAGGATCCCTGATCTGTGTAAAAGCAAACTACTTTTTGCAATGTTTGTCATTTTAATTGGGTGGCCATTTCTTAAATTTTGCTCATTCTGCTATTTCTGTTGTACCTCAGCAAGCAAGACAAAAAACNACTGCAGGTCGTATCCTTGTGCATTCCCTACAGGATCCCCGATCTGTGTAAAAGCAAACTACTTTTTGCAATGTTTGTCATTTTAATTGGGTGGCCATTTCTTAAATTTTGCTCATTCTGCTATTTCTGTTGTACCTCAGCAAGCAAGACAAAAAATAGCTGCTGTTACAGCAGAAATAACAATTGCTACTGCCATCTGAACAGCATACAAAAAGTGCTTCTAGCAAAAAAAATAACAAATAATGCTAAATAAATTAGCAGAACACACGTAATTTTACATATGAGCAGAGCTTTCAGAACTGCCCAGTAAGCCATGAGCAGTCTTTAGTCTGTTCATGGTTTCTTCATATTCCTTTTAATTAAACCTAAGAAAAATCATCTTGTGTATGGTCGTATCCTAAATGTGTCGTGTATCACGAGTACCACAGAGTATCTTATTTTTGATTAAGTAGAACTTTTATACATATTTTATTTATAAATTTCAATATTTAATTAATATGAATAAAAATGGTGAGAAAATTGGTCTGTTTGGTAATGCCTAGTAAGAAATAGTTATAATGCAAAATGTCATTACACTGAGTGTGCACGAATGTGGTGCGCTGTTCCTCTGGTGTAATTTTCTTGACTTGGTTAAGCTTTGTTTGCATGAGGTAGAGGAATCTCTTGAAAGTAGAACTTTAGCAGGACTTCTGAAAAGTTGGAAGTAATTGTAAACGGGCTAAAATTTACATGTTTAATTGGTATTTGCTAGAATCAATAGANATAGCTGCTGTTACAGCAGAAATAACAATTGCTACTGCCATCTGAACAGCATACAAAAAGTGCTTCTAGCAAAAAAATAACAAATAATGCTAAATAAATTAGCAGAACACACGTAATTTTACATATGAGCAGAGCTTTCAAAACTGCCCAGTAAGCCTTGAGCAGTCTTTAGTCTGTTCATGGTTTCTTCATATTCCTTTTAATTAAACCTAAGAAAAATCATCTTGTGTATGGTCGTATCCTAAATGTGTCGTGTATCACGAGTACCACAGAGTATCTTAGTTTTGATTAAGTAGAACTTTTATACATATTTTATTTATGAATTTCAATATTTAATTAATATGAATAAAAATGGTGAGAAAATTGGTCTGTTTGGTAATGCCTAGTAAGAAATAGTTATAATGCAAAATGTTATTACACTGAGTGTGCACGAATGTGGTGCGCTGTCCCTCTGGTGTAATTTACTTGACTTGGTTAGGCTTTGTTTGCATGAGGTGGAGGAATCTCTTGAAAGTAGAACTTTAGCAGGACTTCTGAAAAGTTGGAAGTAATTGTAAATGGGCTAAAATTTACATGTTTAATTGGTATTTGCTAGAATCAATAGATTTCCGGTTGAACAGATTAGCATTATATATAGATGTACAAGGAGTAGGAATGATTCTCGAAACTTTGAAAAAAGGTTTATTTTGCATTTGTTTTTTTATAACTTTGTTTCTAGTCGCCACAGTGTTGGTCTCTCAAAATTATTTACCAACTTGTATCCCTTTTACGCCATTTCTCTTTCTTATCCATTGTTTACTTCTTATATGCTTGAAGTTCAGCGCCTTTCGTCAAACAATGTACATCTTCACAAGCTGCCCACAAAACACTTGATAGGTACCCCAAAAAAATTGTCTTTAAAAGTACNTCCGGTTGAACAGATTAGCATTATATATAGATGTACAAGGAGTAGGAATGATTCTCGAAACTTTGAAAAAAGGTTTATTTTGCATTTGTTTTTTAATAACTTTGTTTCTAGTCGCCACAGTGTTGGTCTCTCAAAATTATTTACCAACTTGTATCCCTTTTACGCCATTTCTCTTTCTTATCCATTGTTTACTTCTTATATGCTTGAAGTTCAGCGCCCTTCGTCAAACAATGTACATCTTCACAAGCTGCCCACAAAACACTTGATAGGTACCCAAAAAAATTGTCTTTGAAAGTATCGCATGAACTATTTGTTTTGTGCCTTTGAACTTTCAAATTAACGTGCTTTCTTTTATATGTGATCAGATCTGCCAAAAATGTCTTTAATAAATAATATTAATATGAAAATGAAGTCGTTAAAATATCAGTAGTTTGGTGGGGCCACATTGTGATGCACCAGTTTCCTAGCACGGTGATCAATTTGATCCGTAAAGAGGTCACACCCATGATTTCATGTGTTGGAAACACTGTGGACTTTGCCATTGGCCAGTGGGTTTCCTAGAGGTATTCATGTTTACCGCACCACTGCGTGCCTTTGACACGCTATCCTCAGGGTCCTATTCCATGTAGGCTTTCAGGGATGATGGGCACGTGCAGGTATCACCTTTTAAAGACCGTCATGCAGATGTTAACCGTTGCTCAAGAGACTACCTCTACATATGCGTTATTACTATTATTAGTAGTGTGGTACTTTGCTAGTAGTTTTTAGTTTGTGACTTACGTAACTCATGTGGGTTGTGTAAAAAAAAAAAGCACAGTTTAAATACTTAACAGCCTCATATGTATCAAGGAGATCATTTCTACTGTATGTTTGCTTTTAGGCTATTCACAGTAAAGTGAGCACTTTTTAAGGCCCTAAAATATTTTTATATTCAGCAGGTTTCCATCTTTCTTCCACTTTAATATAAACGTTGCCATGCAACTAATGAACAAAGTGTATACATTTCTACTCTCTCAAAAGTTATTGGATGATGCTGCAGTAAAATATATTTATTAGTGGTTGATGCCTGTTGGGAGGGTTTTAAAAAGTGCTCACTTTACCGTAAATGGCCTATAATAATTTTTTTAAGGCTCTTCAGAGAAGCACTTGGTGGGAGGCAGACAAGTCTGTTGGTTGCTGGTGTCTGGTCGTCCTTCTCCCGTTCTCGCCGTTCCCTGTCCTGCCGCGCACACGACTGCTGCTGTCACCTTCCCGTGCAGACGGCAGCTTCCTTCCTTCTGTCCGTACAGGGCAGTTTCCCTTTCTTTTATGGCAAATCAAATTGCATGTGGTTTGTGGTTTATTTTATTAATTTGTATGGAAGTGTAACCTTAACTCATGTTCAACATGAGAAACTAGGTTATGTGAAATGTAACTAACAGTAATATTGTTCTTACATTGTAAAGAATGCCTGTTGCAGATGGTATGGAAGGCGACAGTATGTCTGACCCATGGGCGCAGATCCAAGAGATCAAGAGTAAGAGGAACAGTCTTAGGGAGAAACTTCAAAAAAGAAAGAAGGAACGACAGGATATTTTAAATTTATCATCTGGCTCAGGTTAGTTTTCAAAGGCATTTGGGTAACATTTGGCTGTTAATAAAATTACNGTTAGTTTTCAAAGGCATTTGGGTAACATTTGGCTGTTAATAAAAACAATTTGGTTATTAAATTGTAATTAAAACAGAAGGTGATGACTTTTATACGTTTGGCGACATTTCCAAATACTTTCACTGTGTAATTGTTTTTCAAGAAGCTAGAGTACATTATTGCTGGGAATGTCAGTTAAAGGAAGATTCCTTTCTCAGCACAACATCTCTGGTTTGGAAGATTTGGTATGTGACTTAGACTTTAGTCGCACTCGTAATTATTGTGGGCTCACTGACTTACGGTGGTTTCACACGTTCGCAGATCTTGCCAAACAAAGTTAGCACCAACAGCCAATCAGAGAGCTTCTCGATGCTTTGTTTTCTGCATGGAAAAAGTTGATCCTGTCTCAACTTTTCCCGCACAGACACCAATATTACCCAAAGTTCAGTGTGTGGTATCAAACATCACCAATATGGCTGCCATAGAATAGTGTTTTGAGGATAAGGCTTCTTATGATGGAATGAAAGAATATTTGTGGCATGCTTTGGTAAAAATATACAAAACTAAATGAAGTAGGAAAAGGTAATGCAAGAGTAACTGTAGTGTATGTATGTAAGGTTACTGTAGTGTATAAATGTTAAGGTTATGTAGGAAGGTAAACATGTAAAGGTTGGCAACAGCAAGANGTTACTGTAGTGTATAAATGTTAAGGTTATGTAGGAAGGTAAACATGTAAAGGTTGGCAACAGCAAGAGAGGCAGTGGGTTGGCATGGACAGGCAGTTGGAGGATGATGTGAAAAGAGAGAATTATAAGGCGTCGACAAGTGCTATAAAACAGTTCCAGGCACATCTTTTGGTGGAAGAAAATGTGATATCTATATTTCACAAATCATATTCAGTACCCTATGCATTGTTGAAGCAAGTCGAAGATCACCTGGAGGAATTACAGAAGTTGGGAAATACAGTGCCAGTGAAACATAGTGAGTGGACAAGTTCGATTGTAATAGTGCCTAAGAAGTCAGGGGGTTTTCAAATTTGTGTTGATTGTAAGGTATCGTTGAACAAATTCTTGAATGTGGATTCTTACCCACTGCCTAAGTTAGAAGATGTATTCGCAAATTTGGCAGGGGCACAGGTATTTACAGTGCTAGACCTCAGTAATGCCTATCAGCAGCTAGAGGTGGGGCATGAATCCAGAAAGTACCTCACAATAAACACTCATCTCGTTCTCCATTGGACTCGTCTACCATATGGTGTGGAAAGTGCACCAGTAATCCTCCAGTTGGTCATGGACAGAGTCTTGCAAGGGTTAGAGGTGGTGATGTGTTACATTGATGATGTTTTTATTGTGGGTAAGTCATATGAAGATTGTAAACAAAAGGTTATGAAAGTGTTAGAGCGCATAAATAGCTTTAGTATTAAGGTTAATTTGTCAAAGTGTCAGTTCTTTAAGAAGTCAGTAGAATATTTGGGGCAAAAGATTGATAACGCTGGGGTTCACCCTACCTCTCAGAAGGTGGAGGCAATAGTACAGGCAGTAGTTCCTAAAAGTGTAGAACTAAAATCATTTTTAGGGCTCGTACAATTCTATCAAAAGTTTTTACCAATGTTGTCAAGCGAAATTCAACCTCTCTATGGTCTCACGACAGCTAGCAGTAAGCGGGACTGGAGTAAGGAATGTCAGGCAGCATTTTATTGGTCCAAACAAATGCTCACATCCAACCAGTTGCTAGCACATTTTGATCCGACACTACCCATAGTAGTGGCACGTGATGCCTCACCATATGGAGTAGGCGCAGTTTTGAGTTAGAGGGTAAATGGGGAGAAAAAACCAGTTGTCTTCGCATCCAGCNCTCACCATATGGAGTAGGCGCAGTTTTGAGTTAGAGGGTAAATGGGGAGAAAAAACCAGTTGTCTTCGCATCCAGCACCTTGTCTAAAGCAGAAAAAAACTATTACCAAATTGATATAAAGGTTTTGGCTATAATTTTTGCTGTTAAACGTTTTCATAAATATTTATATGGCCAAAAGTTTACGTTGTTGACAGATCATCAGCCATTACAGAGGCTTTTGGGACATGACCAAGGAATTCCTACCGTAGCCAACTCTTAGATTACAGCGTTGGGCTGTGATATTGTCGGCATACAATTATGTTATAGAATATAGGTAACGGTTCTTGATGGCAAATGCTGATGCTTTGTCACGCTTACCAATGCTGGGTAGTGTAGATGAGTGTGTGTACTCATTCAGTGAGGCATTGGACATCCTTGTGGAAGCCACAAAAAATGATCCAATACTGTCCCATTCTTTTGCAGCCGCTTTGAACTTGCATGTACANCATCCTTGTGGAAGCCACAAAAAATGATCCAATACTGTCCCATTCTTTTGCAGCCGCTTTGAACTTGCATGTACAGAGGGGTGTTTAACGTGGGGTAATCAGGTTGTAATTCCTTCGGGGTTGCAGCACGAAGTTCTGAAGGTACTACATGCCGAGCATCCAGGCATAGTAAGAATGAAAATGTTAGTGCGTTCTACAGTTTGGTGGCCAAACATTGAGGATGACTTGCAAAGACAAGTGGAAACCTGTGAAGCCTGTCAGAGTTTGTTGAATGTAAGGAATGATATTCTCGCAGTGGCATGGCCAGAAACAGTTGAAGTATGGGAAAGAGTTCATATTGATTTTCTGCAACATGAAGGTGTAACCATGTTGATTCTGTGTGATCACTTTTATAAGTGGTTAGAAGCATGGGCAATGCAAAAAATTTACTGCAGCTAGCGTTATTGAAAAATTGCGTGAATGCTTTGCCACTTTTGAAATACCATCCACACTAGTAGTGTCTTGACAATGGCCCTCCATTTAATTCTGAAGAGTTTAATAACTTTTGTCGGGCTAATGGTTTAAGTGTGATGAAAAGCCCTCCATATCGCCCAAAATCGAATGGGGTAGCTGAAAGAGCAGTTCAGACTTTAAAACAGAATTTTAAAAACATGTCATCAATGATAAAGAAAGGTAACAAAAGCAGAGACATGCAACATAGATTGCATAATTTTTTGTTTTCGTACAGAAACACCCCATGTTGTATAACAAAGCAAATAATATTTAAACACAAACCACGAACATGGCTGACCATGTTAAAACCACAACAAAAACCTTTACCAATGAGGGGTCAAAGAGAATCAAATAGGAAGTTGAGTAATTAAATAGTACCAACATATAAGGTAGGTGAAAAGGTATTGGTACAGTCAGTGAAGAGTAAATTGAGGAAATGGTTTCCAGGTAGAGTGGTAAAAATGCTAACTCCCATGATGTATCGAGTTATTTGGGGGAATAAAGAACAGCTACAAAGAGTCGTCCAGGTGGATCAGTTGAGTAAATTGCAGCTGCCTGTGTGTATTCACCCAAGGTTGTTGAGAGCAGGTGGGCTTGTTGGTCAGCCACCTGCTAAGGCCACAATAAGGGTGGGTGGAGAGTATGGCACTGGGGTACAGCACTCCCCACNCTCACCATATGGAGTAGGCGCAGTTTTGAGTTAGAGGGTAAATGGGGAGAAAAAACCAGTTGTCTTCGCATCCAGCGCCTTGTCTAAAGCAGAAAAAAACTATTACCAAATTGATATAAAGGTTTTGGCTATAATTTTTGCTGTTAAACGTTTTCATAAATATTTATATGGCCAAAAGTTTACGTTGTTGACAGATCATCAGCAATTACAGAGGCTTTTTGGGACATGACCAAGGAATTCCTACCTTAGCAAACTCCAGATTACAGCGTTGGGATGTGATATTGTCGGCATACAATTATGATATAGAATATAGGAAAGGATCCTTGATGGCAAATGCTGATGTTTTGTCACGTTTACCAATGCTGGGTAGTGTAGATGAGTGTGTGTACTCATTCAGTGAGGCGTTGGACATCCCTGTGGAGGCCCAAGTAATAGCAGAAGCCACAAAAAATGATCCAATACTGTCCAAAGTGTTGACAATGGCAAAAACAGGTTGGCCTAATCATGTAAATGACACCGATAGGAAGCCTTTCTTTTGCAGGCGCTTTGAACTTGCATGTACAGAGGGGTGTTTAACGTGGGGCAATCAGGTTGTAATTCCTTCGGGGTTGCAGCACGAAGTTCTGAAGGTACTAACTACATGCCGAGCATCCATGCATAGTAAGAATGAAAATGTTAGTGCGTTCTACAGTTTGGTGGCCAAACGTTGAGGATGACTTGCAAAGAAAAGTGGAAACCTGTGAAGCTTGTCAGAGTTTGTTGAATGTAAGGAATGATATTCTCGCAGTGGCATGGCTAGAAACAGTTGAAGTATGAGAAACAGTTCATATTGATTTTCTGCAACATGAAGGTGTAACCATGTTGATTCTTTGTGATCACTTTTCTAAGTGGTTAGAAGCATGGGTAATGCAAAAAATTACTGCATCTAGCCTTATTGAAAAATTGTGTGACTGCTTTGCCACTTTAGAAATACCATCCACACTAGTAATGCCTGACAATGACCCTCCATTTAATTCTGAAGAGTTTAAAAACTTTTGTTGGGCTAATGGTTTAAGTGTAATGAAAAGCCCTCCATATCGCCCAAAATCGAATGGGGTAGCTGAAAGAGCAGTTCAGACTTTAAAACAGAATTTAAAAAACATGTCATTGATGATAAAAAAGGTAACAAGAGCCAAAACATGCAACATAGATTGCATAATTTTTTGTTTTCGTACAGAAACACCCCATGTTGTGTAACAAAGCAAAGTCCTGCAGACGTAATATTTAAACACAAACCACGAAAATGGCTGACCATGTTAAAACCACAACAAAAACCTTTACCAATGAGGGGTCAAAGGGAATCAAATAGGAAGTTGAGTAATAAAATAGTACCAACATATAAGGTAGGTGAAAAGGTATTGGTACAGTCAGTGAAGAGTAAATTGAGGAAATGGTTTCCAAGTAGAGTGGTAAAAATGCTAACTCCCATGATGTATCGAGTTATTTGGGGGAATAAAGAACAGCAACAAAGAGTCGTCATGTGGATCAGTTGAGTAAATTGCAGCTGCCTGTGTGTATTCACCCAAGGTTGTTGAGAGCAGGTGGGCTTGTTGGTCAGCCACCTGCTAAGGCCACAATAAGGGTGGGTGGAGAGTATGGCACTGGGGTACAGCACTCCCCACCAGATAGAAGAGTAGTGGGAAATGACAGCAGGCCACTGAGCATGCCCCGTGTAGTGAGAAGTGAGGAGAGGGGCAAAATAGCCAGTGTTCTGTAATGGTTTGTATTAATTTGCTAAGGGAAGATGGAGTGTAGTGTAGGAATGTAAGATTACTAAGGTTATGTAGGAAGGTAAACATGTAAAGGTTGGCAACAGCAAGAGAGCAAGGAAGGCAGTGGGTTGGCATGGACAGGCAGTTGGAGGACGATGTGAAAAGAGGAATGTGTGAGTGTAAGCTTTATGGTAAGTGGTAACGTATATGAGTAAGAATAAAATGTTGAACAGTAAAGTAACCTCGGCTATACAGGTAGTAAAGTTGAACATCAAATATTTAGTTGAATTTTTACGAAATTTTAATGTTATTTTTAACGTTCAGTAATATGTTATGTCCGTTATGGTGTAATAATTCTGTCTGTAATGAAACTGTATTATTTGGTTGGTTATTGGTTGCAGATTCTGTACCGTCCCCTCTGTCAAAAACAAAATGTCTGTCTAATGAAGGCGGAGGCAGCAACGCTCCATCTCCAGTAAGCCAAGTACAAGGTGAGCCACTGTGATCCAGCTTAACCTTTGCAATTACTTTGATGTACTGTATCTTCGTCACAGCAGTGTTAAGTAACTATATTCCAGCTCTGGTTACTCATTCTTGTAAGCATTGCCAAAATACTTTCTGTAATTTTGATATCAAAGTTACCCTGTTGAATAATCTCGTATTTTGCATTAATAACTGTAAATATTTAGTTCTTGCTTATAAAATTTTGGTGTTCACCGACTGATAATTTGTGTATGAAATGCAGTCACCTCTTTGGGGACTTCCAAAACATTTTGGTAGCGAAGTTCATTTTTGTGAACGAAATTGCTCGTGTTGTAACTTGCAATTATTTGTTTAGGTTGTAAAGGTATTATTAGATACTAGGAGCAGTCGTAGAAAGAATACAACTGTGTCTGCCTTTGTTGTGGAACNGTCTTCCTTTGTTGTGGAAGGATGAAGTCAGTCACTTACACTTGGAAATGTTTTTGATCAGTACAATTAAAGTTCAATGCATGTTTCTTTTATTTAGGAACAGAGGGGTTGCGAAAAATTGCAGGGACCAGTCGTGCTAGACAAAGAAGCTTGTATGTGTCATTACAAATAAATTAATGTGCTGGTGATAAATAAACTCTTCTTGGAACATTTCATCTTCCCATTACCCTTTTGTTTATTTCACAGAAGTCAAAATTTGATACTTAATTTCCTGTTTAACATCTAACAGTAGTAATTATATGTAAGTAGGAATACATTTTTAATACTGTACATCTGTTAGTATCAAAATAATTTATTTGTCACAAAATTATTTTTGCGGTATTTAAAAGTTAGACATTAATTGTAAAAATCCTATTCTCTTATGGGATTAAGTGGAGAGTAATATCTTCTGTGCACTGGACCTTTGGCCAAGTGACGTAGATGACTCTACTTTGGTCTTGTTTCTTCACGATGATGACCCTTTCTTTGAGCAGAAACTACATGAGAATACTTGTTTTATGTGAAGCGCAGTCTCCACGAGTTTTGTTTATGTAAAGTATTGAGACATTTGTGAGCATCAATGTGGGGCCGCAGCACCACAGTAACTTCCTCACAACACATGCTCGAGCCCAACTAAGCATCACCTTCTGATCACGCTGTATAATGTATTATGATTGGTAGCAGAACCAGAAGTAAAGACACACATCTGTTCAGTTGGCTATATTGGTCCTGCTCAGGATGTTGTTATGAAAATACATCCGAAGATAGAGAGCCTTCATGTGCACACATTTCCATTTGGCTTGTTCATTGTTTAAAAATTTAGTGAGAGCAGACACAGAGATTGACAGCTAAAACATTTGCACCATTCCATAAGGCTCTCTTTCCAAGGAAAGCAGGCAANCTCGTGTTGTAACTTGCAATTATTTGTTTAGGTTGTAAAGGTATTATTAGATACTAGGAGCAGTCGTAGAAAGAATGCAACTGTGTCTTCCTTTGTTGTGGAAGGATGAAGTCAGTCACTTACACTTGGAAATGTTTTTGATCAGTACAATTAAAGTTCAATGCATGTTTCTTTTATTTAGGAACAGAGGGGTTGCGAAAAATTGCAGGGACCAGTCGTGCTAGACAAAGAAGCTTGTATGTGTCATTACAAATAAATTAATGTGCTGGTGATAAATAAACTCTTCTTGGAACATTTCATCTTCCCATTACCCTTTTGTTTATTTCACAGAAGTCAAAATTTGATACTTAATTTCCTGTTTAACATCTAACAGTAGTAATTATATGTAAGTAGGAATACATTTTTAATACTGTACATCTGTTAGTATCAAAATAATTTATTTGTCACAAATTTATTCTTGCAGTATTTAAAAGTTAGACATGACTTGTAAAAATCCTATTCTCTTATGGGATTAAGTAGAGAGTAATATCTTCTGTGCACTGGACCTTTGGCCAAGTGACGTAGAGGACTCTACTTTGGTCTTGTTTCTTCACGATGATGACCCTTTCTTTGAGCAGAAACTACATGAGAATACTTGTTTTATGTGAAGCGCAGTCTCCACGAGTTTTGTTTATGTAAAGTATCGAGACATTTGTGAGCATCAGTGTGTACACAGGATGTACCCTGGGGCCGCAGCACCACGGTACCTTCCTCACAACACATGCTTGAGTCCAACTAAGCATCACCTTCTGATCATGCTGTATAATGTATTATGATTGGCAGCAGAACCAGAAGTAAAGACACACGTCTGTTCAGTTGGCTATATTGGTCCTGCTCAGGAAGTTGTTATGAAAATACATCCGAAGATAGAGAGCCTTCATGTGCACACATTTTCGTTTCGCTTGTTCATTGTTTAAAAATTGAGTAAGAGCAGACACAGAGATTGACAGCTAAAACATTTGCACCATTCCATAAGGCTCTCTTTCCAAGGAAAGCAGGCAANAAGAGCAGACACAGAGATTGACAGCTAAAACATTTGCACCATTCCATAAGGCTCTCTTTCCAAGGAAAGCAGGCAAAAAGTGAAATAGGCCCATGGCTAAGTTATGATTTGAGCCAGGTGGGCGTATCATGACTGTGACACAAAGTAGTTTTGGGTTCGTCCGTGATGGAAAACCATACTTTACATTAGTTATGATCACAAGCGCTCAGGTTGCGAACACAAAGTTTGCATCAATGATAAAAATTGGTTACAACTCCTTATTTTTACCTGCAATTTTATAAATTGACTAGGAATGTCAGTGTTTATCAGCTAAGATTATCAGTACACAAGAACAATACATGTGAGAATATACGCAAAATATGAAATATCGCAGTTCACAACTTTGTGGTAGATGACAGTGTTCAAAATTTTACAAAATGTTTTTAATGTGCTAATTTTAATATTTATTTTCTTCTTCGTACATGTGATATTCATTTCAGTGACATCACAAATGGCTTTAGGGAAATTTTGAAGACAGAAACTATCCTTTATTTTATTCAAAGGAATTATATTTTGCCATCAAAGTGTTGTAGATTGTCATCACAAAGTGTGTGTTCATGGCACGTTTTTGTGTTTGAAGCAAAAGATAGCGATGGTCGCAAGAAAGTGTGGTCACAATCACTAAAACACAATCTGAAACATGGTACAAGCAAAGTTGCATTGGGGAGCAAACTTAGCTTTGATGAGTCTTAATTCACCTTCAGGACTTTGTGGTCAGCTCCAAGACTTGGCGATGTCCGACATGGAGGTTGGGGGTTTGTGCTGTATCCGAGGGAACCGTGTTGGGTGCGTGTGTCAGATGAAGCAGAGGCGGAGGTGCCGAGTGCGGAGGTGGTGAAGGCAGACCCGGAGGTAGAGAAGAAGCTGCTGTGCTGCCTGTGCGAGGCGTCCCTGACCTTGCCCACCACCTCACTGGAGCTGGCAGCTGCCGTGGGGAAGCAGCTGGGACAGCAGGTCCTCCACATTGCAGTTTCCAATCTGCTGCAGAAGTTTGCCACCCAGCAACTCATCAGGTACACTCACCCCCACCGCAACTCCCATCTCTCAGCTGCTCAGCACCTTAATTGACCCTATTTCACTGCATAATGGTAACCCCTTTTAAGACCATCTCTCTTCAAAAACTCATTTTTAAGGAAGTGTAAAAAATTCTTAAAGAAAAAAAAAGGTGGAAGTTTGAGGGAAATCTGCCGAAAAATAAGTTGCTACGTATTGCATTTCTCTTGTCAAATACTGTACTGCAAGCGGTGCATATCTAAAAAATAAAAACAGATACCCCCATTTTGATGTATAGGATTTAGAGTGGATCAAAATCAGTCCAAAATTTTTCAAACCCTGTAGATCATCCCGCTTTAACAACCCTATTCCTGGAGACAGCGAGGAGTCCTATCAGTGGAGTTCTACTCTGTGTTGTACAACCTACCACAATGATAACTTTCTGCAATTATAGGCTGTCCACATTAAAACAAGCACTTTTGAAANATCAGGTACACTCACCCCCACCGCAACTCCCATCTCTCAGCTGCTCAGCACCTTAATTGACCCTATTTCACTGCATCATTATGCCTTTTAAGACCATCTCTCTTCAAAAACTCATTTTTAAGGAAGTGTAAAAAATTCTTAAAGAAAAAAAAAGGTGGAAATTTGAGGGAAATCTGCCGAAAAATAAGTTGCTACGTATTGCATTTCTCTTGTCAAATACTGTACTGCAAGCGGTGCATATCTAAAAAATAAAAACAGATACCCCCATTTTGATGTATAGGAGTTAGAGTGGATCAAAATCAGTCCAAAATTTTCCAAACCCTGTAGATCATCCCGCACTAACAACCCTATTCCTGCAGACAGTGAGGAGTCCTATCAGTGGAGTTCTACTGTGTGTTGTACAACCTACCACAATGATAACTTTCTGCAATTATAGGCTGTCCACATTAAAACAAGCACTTTTGAAAGCCCTGCTTAAGATTTACTTGTATGCACGTTGTGTATTCTTCTGCCTTATGTAAAATTGACATTGCCATGGGCCTCAACATTATTCATGCATCTGTCAGGTGAAACTGTAAAATTATTAGAAAAGTAAATATTTTACAAATCTGGTCATTTTTACACTCTGATGCATTACAAAAAAAAAACAGAAAGTTAAATTTAAGTTATCACAAATGGTTACCTAACACTTTTTGTTCAACTTTAAGATATGAAACTATTTTCCCTCCATCGTTACCAACTTTATTGGGCGCCTGTCACTCAGTGCACTCATTAAAAAATATATACAGGCAGGGCAGTAACTTTTTTCTACGGTTGATTTTAAAAGTTCTCACTTTATCATGAATAGCCTTTTGGTACGATACCAGTGATGACTGCTTCAGTGTTTCATAAATATTTATTAATGACATGATGTGTGAACAGTAAGAATTTTATTGTATTGTGAAGTGTATAAAGTTACACCTGTTACATATGTTATTTTGTATTTTCTCTTTGTGTACTCAATATGTGCAATCAAAATGTGATTTATTTAGTTTTAAAGATGGTTATCCATGTATGTACGTATCTGCCAATGTATATGCAGATACTTGTAGGGAAAAAAACACCAATGAAGAAAACTGCAACATGTGCCCGTATTCATCATGCTAGTTTGCTATATTATGCATTTTTATTTCGTTGACTATTACTATGAAGGTACATATATAATAGTAATCTCTAAATAAAAGCTATCATTGTTCTTCTTTTGGTATGTGGAAAGAAATTCAAGGCAATGATTTAATTGCTGATGCATTCTAAGTGCAGATTGCGAAGACATAACCAGTCTCGGGTAGAAATGTTGAATTGCTTCCTAAGAAGTGACTGCGAACTAATACCACCTGGTTTGTGTTTGGTGGCATCAGCTTGGTCAGATACCAAGTGGAACTGTATTGCATTTAGTTGGTTCATGGCTAATTTGAGTACTTTTGAAAACACCTTTGAGAAAATTAAATGTCTGTGACTAGACATACAGTGGAACCACGCTATAACGAGTATGGCCTATAGCGTCACGTCCGCTGTTGCGATAGTTTTTTAATGCACCATCATTTGCCTTATCATTTGAAAGGTAATTTTTTCGTTTATAATGCAAATCTGTTAATGAAGCCTTTTGCTATAGCAATATGAACATTTGTAAACTCGTATTTTAAAAATTTTTAAACACGTATCGCAAGTGACATTCGCCCACTTGCCACGCACGAGCCAGCATTTGTTAGTCTGTGTGGCGACACTCGCGTTGGCCGGAGCTACGAGAAGAGCAGCCGGCGGGTGTTGAGAGAAAAGGAAGAGGGTATTATAGAGGAGGGGAGCGGTACAAATGGGAGTAGAGCTAGTCGTGGCCAAGAAAAGGGGGGTACGCTGGTTAAGAGTGGAAGGGGAAAGGGGGCGGCGAGATGCTAGCAGCCTACCGCTCCTGTTATGCTGTGGGGGTAGGAAGACTCTGCTGCTTGCAAGGTCATCGCATTGCCACCTGCAAGGCGTGCAAGGGGGAAAAGCATGATTACGTCTTAACAGTTGCTAGACAATGCTACATTGTTTATGATACCGTATTTACTCGTGTANGGGAAAAGCATGATTACGTCTTAACAGTTGCTAGACAATGCTACATTGTTTATGATACCGTATTTACTCGTGTATATTGAGCACCATAATTTTTGCAACAAGTAGCAGGAAGAATTTTTTTTTTTAATAAAATTGCACCAACAATTTGTGGCATCTGTTAGTATGTAACAAATTCTTCTTCTTTTACATTAATGTGTGGTGATTGCGATATGTTTGGAAAATAATTTAATGAAATAACTTGCGGTGCTAAAAGCCAAAACATTGTGGCTCCGCCGCCGCTTGTATTAGGAAGAAGCAAGATTGGCTCCCTCCCAACTCCCTGCACCGTCCCAATTTGTAGTTACGGAGGTTTCCCTCCGCAGCTCATTTAATGGGCACACTGAGTTTCCCCAGCAAGCCCAGGCGTCTCATAATATTCCCCTCCACATGCCAGCACAGGGAAAGAGGTGGGAGGCAGCACTGCCTAGGTGGTTGACTCTACTTTAGTTTAGTTGTTAAATAAAATGGGAATTTTGAACATTGCAGTTTTTTTATATTATTAAAAACTAATTTTAAGTGCCAGATTTTGTTATAAAGTTGTCTTAGATCGTAAGGGCGTGACCCGGGAAAAGTTTTATAATTGAAAAAAGTTATTTCATAATCTGTGAGAAACTCTCGCTGGGTGCTGGCTCTGGATGCTGTGTTGTTGGATTCAATCCCCAGAACCAGGGGTAGGCCCAGGCGCAGGTACTCGACGACGGANTGGATGCTGTGTTGTTGGATTCAATCCCCAGAACCAGGGGTAGGCCCAGGCGCAGGTACTCGACGACGGATGAGCAGCTCCAGGGATTTTCACCAAGGGGCCAAATAGATTAGTGGGGTGGACTGGGAGATGAGGCCTCGGCAGTCGGCGAGTAGCTTGAGCTCGCTACCGTGAGGTTTGATTACTCAGCGACTGTTCCTCGGCGAGGACAGCAGCTGTACTCCGGTCGTTCCACTTACTCCCCCTTCTGTGGGTGAACGGCATGTATGGGGAAGGTATAACAGTTCCCGCTCGAACAGAAGCGGCAGGCAACGGTTCCATAGCTATTGTGTAACCCAGAAGAAGTAGGTCACTCCTTGTCCTTCCGGCAGGTTTATACGCAGTGGATGGAGTGGGTTAATTGACAAGGGTGGTTGAGCCTCTTCGTCGTGTCTCTTTCTGGTAGGCGTCTACCGTACTGTGCACGCCAGATGTTGTGGACCTTCGTCTACAGTATGGGTAGCCTGAGAATATGCAGTGTGGAGATGTACGTTGAGTCCTTGTTAGGGGACAGTCTGCAGTCCTATTCTAGAGTCTTAAATCTGTTTATAAAGTCGCGGTTCCCTGCCGCTCCCTTGCAAGGTGTGACACCAGGATGGAGACTAAAGACAGTTCACTCTAAAAAGGGAAGAGTCTATAATTAGGCAGCAACGTGTTTTATTCCATTCAGAATAGAACACTGTGAGCCGTACTCTCCTGCGTAGAATCAGCGCATTTAATTATCCACGGAAGGGAAATTAAGAATAAGGAAAGACCAGTGAAGGGGCCTGTCGGCTTGATGAGCGTGCCATGCGTGAAAAGCGAGAGCAACAATTAGGTGGCAGTGATAACCGCTTGACTTTTAACTGAAACTTGGTTATCCTGAAGTATTTGCCAGGATGGGGGGGTCTGGGTGTGCAAAGTTGACTGAAATGTCAGGTGGGGTGGTGCGTAGACACTTCGGGGCTGCAACGCGTGCTTGAAACGTCAGGCGTTGGCCATTCGGGGTTCCTCGGGAGGAGGAGAGGCGAGCAGAAAGCCTTAGGACGATTTGTGCTAAGACGAGCTGCTGAGTTAGACTGCTGTTACTCGGCCGTGCGTGGCTTTTTATACACCTGGCCAGGGGGTTTCTTTGGCCATTGTGTGCCTCTGGCTGGGTGGCTTCTCCCTTCGTGGATGGTGTAGCACTGGCTGCGATTTCTCTGGGAAGGTTGGAAATGGGGTAGTTTCCTTGTATGTTGGCGGTATCCATCTCTCGCGTAGGGACAACTCACTTATGTTTCCGGCTGGCATCCCTTCTCGTAGGAATTGCTAGGTGGAAGCGACTTGCATGATTATTCCTTAGTTGCTGTATTCCGCTCTCCCGGTATCTCACGTTTTCGAAGGAGCCAGATTATTGGCCATGGTGGTGGCCAGTTGGGGTTCGTAACTTGTCTAAGGCATGTGGCACGAAGCTGCAAAAAAAGAAATAGCTCACATATGCGTCACGTATCTAACCATGTATTTCTCAGATGAAAAAAAAAATGAAAAGTGTGCATAGATGCTGTATACTGCTGTTATGTATGACATACCCAAATCAACTATGAAAAATGAAGGGCCCATGGCAATGAATTGGATAATCACCATTTAATAATAGTATGTGTGTGTAAACTTTGTGCCATATCTTTGGCGTCTTCCAAACTAAATATTTGTGTTAGAGGTTATGTAATGTATACACATGTTAAAAAAAAAATTATAATTATGATCACTGCATGAGCTTATTCAATTGCAAAAATGTAATTAAAAAATTATGTGGTTTGTTTAATTCTCAAGTAGAAAATCCAAAAACTGTGTACCATATTTACTTATGTGCTGTATTACTAGATAAGTACCGTCTACTTATTAGTAAACTTGTGCATATACATAACTGTTTTTTTTTTTGTGAATAAAAATAATAATTTTTGTTCATTTTGCATTTTATTTTTGTGTTTCTCTTTGAAACCAGTCACCGTGTATAAAAGGAAAACCAAAGTATCTAAAAACAAGAAAAATAATCGAGAATTGATTTTTAAGATGCCGGGACTGAACTGAGAACTGGAAAAATGATGGAACCAACCCATTCCTATTTAAAATGTAATGTTTAATGTAGTAATTTCTGAAATACCATATTGTTTCAAATATAAGTTTACTAACATATGAGGTGAGGTGAGGTATTGATTGTAACATTTACGATGTAAAGTTGGGAAAAAGAAAATGTGTTGTATTTTCTGTTTATCTTAAGTGTTTCTTGTCAACTTCAAAAACATCCAAATTATCCTCTCAGTTCAAACACACAGGTTATTTCACAAATGAAATCACATATATTAAATTGCACCTCATTTTTGGCTTTTATGCTTTTCATTGCTAATTAAACTTATTTTTTTCATGTGTTTCCTTTTATGTCAAATAAAATGTTATCTGCTGTACCATCAAAGTTACTAGTCGTATGACATTTTGCTGGATTGTCCACATATAAGTTGAGTGGCAACTTTGGGCGTAATATTTCTGGGAATGAGAATATGATAGCTTTATTTATATTTGTTGCAAATTAAAGTAAAAATGTGGAATGTGTGGATAATTAACATTTTTATGTTTTTAATGGTTTGATTATGTCCTGTGATTCATGCAGGGATTAGTCACTAAGTGCACTGCAATGTGTATGTATGAAGGGGAGACAGAAGAACCTCTGCAGTGCTCTAAGAGCGCTCAATAAGTCAGTGACTGGTGAGCCAGCTATAGAGGCTGTGTTTGTTCATGGTGTGTATGTGACTGCAAGGGTGAAGCATGTGACTGTTGCACAGCGTGAAGGAAGGCATGAAGGATGGCGAGACTCACCTGGAGGTGGTGTCTGCGGAGCACACAACGCTCGTTGCAATGGTCAACGAGCTGACGGGAGAGGGCAGCAAGGAAGTGGCCGCCTTGGAGGACGTATCTAGTCGCAAACGGCGTGGCGAGGCGGGGGCAGAGGGCGAAACCCCAGCCAAGGTCGCCAAGGTCACTGGTCCCGACAAGGATGACAAGAAAGAGAAAAAAAAGGACCCTAAAGCTGCCGACTTGATGGTAAGTTAACTGCTTAGCATTTGGTGTATTCGCACTTCGTGGTTAATATGAAATGTTTTTTAAGCATTTTACAACTACTGTTTTTTTGCCATACATTTTGAATACAATATTTCAAAACAGACTTCATGTATATATGTTGGTAATTTTAAATCCAATTTTCAGTTCTAAACATTCTGCATCCTAATGATAAGACCTACATTCAATAGTGATAGTGGCAAAAGATTAGATATCTACAGCATGCATATACAGGTAGTTCATCCACATTAAGTATGATTCCAACTGTCTGGATTGAGCAAGGTTGACGGTTAGCTTCCCCCTTCCCCCGGGCGCCAGTGGCCAATGGAAGTTAAAGGGGCGTGAGTGACCTGCAGTGACGAAGTTAGACGAGGGCACCCATCATCACCTCAGAGACATAAATTGGCCATCACGATAAATGGATGTGGGACCTGGATGGCTGTGTTTATTAATGACTAACTGGATGTAATGAATTTATAATGGATTTTGCAATGCTGTTCTCATAGTCTGTGGGGCTCATTGCAACTGTCTCCTGTCTCTGCTGTGTAAAGTACAAGAACTGCATAACCACCAATAACTCTTTGAGGAATGTTTCCGATGGTTCATTTGTTTTTGGTAATGGCGCCTTTATTTATGAACTTATCTCATACTTTTGTACCGACTGAAAGTCAAGCTGATGCTTTAATAAACTCACTTTTTTACCTTTGGTAGCAACTGAAAATTGACTTTGCACTTCTTGATGATTATGTGTTGCCTTGTTTAAACTTAGTTTTTGGCATCAACAACGGGTTGTATGTAACTTTCTGGGTATTATATTATTTTTAAGACATCTGAATAATGAAATAAATTTATGTGTTTTAAATAATAAAACCACTAATTTTCTTTCGAGCAGAAACTGAAAATGGTCTTTGCAGTTGCTGAAATTTGTGCAGCGTTCTGTTTAAACTTTATTTTTGGCATCAATACGTGGTTGTTGTAAACCTTTGAAAAATTATTTCATGTGGAAGAGGTTTGAATATTAAAATACATTAATATATTTTTAATAAATCCACTGATTTCCGCACGAGATGCAATTGAAAATGGACTTCGGTCACTATAAAGTTAGGATGAACTCTTTGTTAAAATTTTTTTTTGGTGACACGAGTAGTCATATATAGCTTTGTGGAGTGTTATTAGGTTTAGGAAATTTCTGCCTATTGAATAAAATAAATATTTCATTTGAAAAATGTGCTATTTTTCACTAGAGACAGTAAAACTTAAGACTTAACAAAAAAAAAATAATACTTACCACAATTTTTTGTCTTTGGGGAATAAAATTCAGTCTAGCTTGATTTTAAGAAGTCAGCGATTTTACAATGTCATTCTTGGGAAACGTGACACTGCATAAAATCAGGGCTCTACTGTAATATTTTAACTTGCATATTGAAACATTAGAGTAGAATCTATCTATAGTTCAGAACACTTATGGGCATTATTTTAAACATTTCTACTTACGTATGAGTGGGCTGGCCTATTAGTAAATACCCTTTCAATTCATGCTTCATGCTGCTTTATTAGTGTAGTTCATTTGATAATTTTATAATACTTAGCAATATTTTAGTAATGTGACGTACCAAGGGCAATGTCCTTAATCCACTTAAGCCTCTGCCACAGCCAGGCCCTCCCAAAGTATAATCACTGCACTGTCATGTGCCTGCGTTGCATGCATATGCACTCTACGGAGCTGTGCCTGCCGCTCCTTAACGTGTTATTGCCGGCGTGCACCCCGACAGCACAGAGGGATGGCACTCTCCGATTTGCTCGCTCATCTCATTCTCTCTTGCCATTCGCCCCGCACCCTCGAGCTTGCCATTGTTCGGACAGTATAAAAGTGACTTCAAATCCCATCTTAGTCTTGTCTATCGCCGGCTGGTCTCTCGGCCACATTGTAACGTTCCGCTAGTTCATACTGCTAAACTGCTCTCAGTGACTTATGACCAGTTGCTGTCCCACAAGTTGGCATCACCTGTCCCGGCTCCGCAGAGGTTATTCTCACTCTATGAACACTGCATTACTGCGTCAGTCCTACACTAGGCTAACTTAGCTTCACCCTTCAGGCAAGCACTTTGGGTACAGCCTGAAGTATGTGACACTTTAGCAATGTAATAAACAAACATACCAAGTTAGAGTGAGGACTTTGTACTCTTAGACCACTTTGTTTTTTGAAGCCTGTATCTTGATGCCCCACCTAACAGGTAATTCTGGAGTTCAATGGTATCTGATATCCCCCC
>NQII01002416.1:178845-203336 GCA_002778355.1 Clitarchus hookeri | reverse complement strand
ACTTGACGGGGTTGTTTCTGAGTGCGTGATTGTGTGCCTTTGGCTAGGCATGGCGAGGATCGCTGGTCTAGGTTGACTGGGTTTGTGCTCTTAGTGGGTGTGTAGCTGATCTGGGGCTGCAGGCGTCATACCACATTTTCTATGGCTACAGGCAGTTTGTAAGCCACCAGCTTCAGGGAGGCAGTGGGGAAATGGCGTAGGAATGAGCCAGAGTAGCTTGAACTTGAAGGATGTATCTCAGCGTGTAGGCTGTGGAACCCCTCTGGCGAGCTGCATCCTCTCTCTTCCAGGAATACACTTGGTTGGGACACTGTCTGTCCCCTACCAGGCCTCCAACCAGGACTAGTCCGTGTTTGACAGCTCTATCCCGCCCAGCCCTGTGGTGAGGCATCATAAAAAAAAAAGGGGGGGGGAGATAGCGTAGAGAGGATGGCAGTGGGTGTTCCATACGGGTGGGCACGGCTTGAGAGGAAGAAGAAACAAGTAGGCGAGTGTGGTAGGTAGGCCTTACTACTGGCTTCCTACAATTGCGGTGGCAGGCGGAATTTTGCCGGCAGACCCAAGCACTTAACATATGGTGACAATAGCCAGGAGAAGGTCACAGCTCTCATGTTACTCAGGAAGGTGGGACGTCGCCATAGATTCAAATATCATGTAGAGACTGAGCTCTCCGAAGGCAAGGAAGGAACAGGGATGCAGCACATGCTTACTCCAACAAGAGTGTTTGTAGATCACGGGGACAAAATAGGCAATAGAAGGAGGCAGGTTGAGAAGAATAGTAGCTGTTAGAGATAAACCAGCCAACTTTGATTGTGTCTTTTTATCGCAGAAACAAGTAAACAGACATATGTAGCCTATAACCTGATAAGGGCCTGAAGGGCTGATCCTAGGTTGCCAATTGGAATGACGACTAGTCTCGGTAGACATGATGGCATGGGGGTAACCTTAATGGCTATTACTCTGATTCATAAGCTCTAAGAACGTGGCTAGCTGATAGCCGAGAAGTGTGGGTGGCTTCGGTGAGCTGTCAGGCAGCATAACGTTATGAGAGTGGTGCGCGAGTCAGCCAGTAGTAGGTGAAATTGTAATACTTCGGAAGTTGGCGTCGGTGTGTAGCTGGGCAGAGTGACAGTCTGTAGCAAAGCTGTACATGTCAGCCTCAAACTTAAGACTGCTGGTCTTGTTTGTACCTGGAACACAGGGACAGTNGAGGTGGGGATGGCCGAAGGCTGCAGAAGATGGGCTGCGTTTCCCCTCCGCGGCCAACTGCCGGAGGAGAAGTGAGTACCCGCCAAGACATGAAGCGGGCTGCTGAACAGCAGGCGGCAGCAACTGGCCTACGAGCTAACCCTGGGCTTGACAGCTAGGGACGCTGTGGCGTGTGCGGTGTAATGTTCTTGGGAGGGGGCTGCGGCTGTGGCGAGGATAGATTGGGTCAACGTCGCCAGTGGTGCATCAATCTCTCTAGCCCTATTTTGACCAACTTTTTAAAGGGGAGGCACAGGCGGCAACACCCTCCTCCATGCCCTTCAGGCTGGTTGTTCCTGCACACTTCTGCAAAGGTGACGACATATGCGTCAAGTCTGCCAGATCAGTCTCCAATGTGGACAGAGTACCAGGACCTTGGTCTGATTTGCCAGTGGATTCACCAGGCTGAGCTTGTATCCTACTCTTTGAGAGTGAACCATGGTGGGGATATCAATGTGGCTCAAATAGGGAATGAGTTTGTGAACCTTCGTGGGGATTAGAGGGTGATACCTCAATTGCAGAACACAAGACAGAAGTCACCAAGTGGGTACAGGGTTTGCACCTGGCTACATGCCTAGCTGCTTCTCAGTAATGAGAGCCATTTCACCACTACAACCACCTCCTCCTCGCTCCAAGGCTGTTGCTACACAGTCACTCATCCAGACTGCTGTTGTCAGTAGACTCATTCTACAAGAGACCAACCGCCCACGTTACTGCTATTGCTGTCAGAGCTAATGTTCGGCCAGCCACCAATCCAGAACCAATTCATATTACTCAACCATTCATGAACAGTCAGGCCCGATCAGGCAGTCCCGTAATTTGTCCAGTAATTTGGCCAGCACCACTCAAAGCCAACCTTCAAGTGGTTGTGGTTCCCACCACGCCAGGCCACCTCACCCTTTTCAAATTGCCAAGTGACCCCCATGAATACAGCTCTGGCTCCACAGCCCTAGGGGAGAGAATGTGTAGATGCCAACACCTCCCCGAGCTAGAGTCTGTGTCTGCGTTAAATTTACAAATTCCACAAAGGACCGTGAGTAAATCCTCTGTTCTGCATGCTTTCAGTCACTGTTGTCAATGCCCTCTATTCGGGAGAAGGAAAGCAAGAAAGTAGGAGAAGAAATTATGGACCTTCTGAGCAAGCCAACTGCGAAAGAGAGATCCTTAGCAGAGAGATTTAGGTCTCAAGGAGGTAAGTTCAAATTGTATTTAAAGTAACTAGCGTTAGCAACATAAGTGGTACCACATTTTCTTTTTGGCCAGTAAGGCAGTAAGACAATACTACAGTAAACTTTAATTTTACAGACACTCACGTTTCCCCAAAATTTGACAGTTGTTCGGACAAACCGATATAGCCAAATTTTGACCCGTGTGCTCCCCTCCCCCCTTCCAACTCCCCAAAAATGAAAATTGTGTCACATTTTGCTGATTGTGCACATGAAAGTGATGCTCACACGTCTCTGGCAGAAAAATTATGAGTTTTATTGATGAAATGTAAATTTATATAAAGTGAAACCTCGTTGCGATCCCGTTTATTCTGTTTTCCCGTTCGGTAGTTTTCTTGGACGGTCCCGACAACTATCCTATATAAGCAATGTTAAAAAAACCTGCATGCTACGACTCTTAAAACATAAAATTCCTACATCCATTGATCAGATATTCTGTCCGAAAGCCAAAATATATTTGGAACAATCGTTTAACTATGAAATACAGTGGATTTTAGATGATTTGTTCCAGTTATTTGCGTTTTACTGTATTTCTCATCGGTACATTCGCAAAAGATTGTGCGCTTCATTAGTTTTTGAATGCTACGAGAATGCAAAACAACACGGATAATCGACAACTGGTACTATCGTTAGTATTGTTTACATTCCGCAACAGTTTTTTTTTTTGTGTTCCATAGACTACCATCATTCTTCTTCCTACATATTTACTATATTATACCTAGGAAATGGATGTATGGATTACAATTGCTATTAAGTCTTACATTGATACAAAATGAAAATAACTATTTGGCGCAATCAAAACAAACATATTTAAAATATAAATATTATGAGAAAATTAAAAACAAAACATTAAATCGATATTTACAGTAAACATAAGTTTTAAGGAAAAATATATAATAGAATTATTATAGTACGAGCACACCAGGTGCCTTTGCGTACCTGGTCCACAATATGGGTGGCAGTCTAATGGGTATGTATTGCGACGTATGTGCGCCCGGTTAAGGGAGTCCGCAGTCCTACACTAGTTTTGGCAAAGAGGTTTCAAGACACGGTATCCTGCTTTTCCATGGTAGGTTTGATGTCTACGGGGATGGAAGTCATAATCAAATAAGTACTCGGGGGGTTAGGTAAGATGACGTGTTTATTCCCCAGATGAATATACATGGTGGCCCGTACTAACTCCTAGCTATCAATGAACTGTAACGGAAATAAACTACAGTAAACCAGGTGAAGGGGACCTGGGGCTAAATTAAACAAGAGCAGATATAACCAGGTAGCTATGATAACTACTAACTCTATGCTGTTGTTCAGAAGGGACTCGGGGTTCACTGCCAGAGTGGTAGTGAGTGCAAGGGAGGTCGAAGACTTCTTCAGGGGTTGCTGGGTGAAGATCCAGAGGACTTCTAGAAGTGCTGCTGGTCTCTCGTTAGGAAAGCGGTAAGCAGAGGGCTCCAGCACACGAGGTGGGGGAGCAAGCTGCTGAGTATCAACCGGCGTTTCAGAGCTGTGCGCTCACATATATAGACGGCTGGCTGCGGGTAATGTGGCTACCTTCGACCGGTCTGGTATCTCCAGTCTGGAGCTCCTCACTTGGCGGCGCAGGCTGCATTCTCTCAGGGGAGGCTGAAAGTGCTGTTTTCCTTGTATGTGGGTTGCATTGCTCCCGTGATTTTAGGGGCAGCGCTGGGCTGCTTGGCTGACTTCTATCGCACGCGTGGATGATTACCGGACACGTGATGTCTGACATAAAGGCGTAGATGGCCTTGACTGCCGTGTCCTTTGGTGCCTCTTGCCTATGGGCGTGCTGGTGGGCTCT
Organism: Clitarchus hookeri; assembly: GCA_002778355.1. Lineage (NCBI taxonomy): Eukaryota > Metazoa > Arthropoda > Insecta > Phasmatodea > Phasmatidae > Clitarchus > Clitarchus hookeri. The sequence continues at coordinate 199,046 of NQII01002416.1, read as the reverse complement.
GGAAGCAAGTTGTCCTGGGTTCAAACTCCGCTCGGGGTGACGTGACGTCACGTGAAGATGAGGCAGAGTCGTATTTAGTAATTATGTCAGTACGTGTCACGCATCAGTATTAATTTATTTCAATACTTCTTTTGAATAAACTGGTATTCTGTAGGGGCATATTTGACACCTTTTGTCTTCTAAAAATGCACGAGGACTAAACCCAAGTGCATCGTAACTCACGACAGGTGTAGGTGTACGGGAAAATCAGAGGACGTGGTTTTAAATGATTAATTATGGAAGACCATTAAGAAATAAATTATAATTGCCTTATTTATTCATGTCTATCTCAAAATCACACATTTTTTTAAAAGTGAAATATTACTAATTTCTTTAACTATACATAGAGTTGTGAACCTGCTGTGGAAACAAGTGATACTTACACACTTTGTTTTACATGTCAAAACTGTTACATATGATTGTTCTCTATTCTGTGGAGTTTCCTTACTTATTTCTATGTAGATGTTTTTATACGAAAGATTATTTTTTTTAAGATAATTTTGTTTTTTGCCATAAAAGGTGCACAAGTGATGGAATTTTGTCCTCATGGCACCAAGTTAGAATGTTCCAAGTTCAGCTCATCTTCGCCATGCAAGAAGTTGCATTTCAAGAAAATTATCCAAAAGCACACAGATGAATCGCTTGGTGATTGCTCCTTCCTTAACACATGCTTCCACATGGACACATGCAAGTGAGTTGTAGATATGTTATGCAGTTTAAAAAAATTTTATTAGTGGAAAAAATAGTTACTGATAATGTCTACAAGTTGAACAGTATGTGGTGGACATGCAAAATAACAAATTTCTCCATGGCCAATGCCCTAAATATGTACATGCAGCTTTCAAAATTAGTGTTTTTATGGTAAATTTAACACAATTATTTATTGTTGCAGCTGGTTCATAGATTTTGTTTTGATGTCATAACTGGTAAAGAAAACTAATATAATCAATACAGACATAAAATTAGATTAAAAAATTAGTTGACCAGAGATGTGGTCAATGCTTAAATTTTGTGCATTTATTGCCCAGTGCTGCAACATTAATTTATGTTCGCAGTTGTCCAGTATGCTAATTTTAACATAATTTTATACTATTAGCATTAAAAATTTAAAAAAAAAGAACAGCATAATGAGTGTACAACATACCCATTTTACATACTCACCCCATTGCCTTTACCTTAATTCCACTCCATTTAGTTCTGTAAATTATTTTTATATTTCTGTATATTTCCATTTTGAATGATTTATACTGGCAAACCAACCGTTTATCTTATATGTCAGCAAAATATGTGCAGTACATATTTACATAGATTGTACCTCTCCTTATTGCAAGTTAACTGGTGAACCTTTGGTTCAGGAAGTGTGAGCAAGTCATTCTTACTTAATACTTTTAGGCATTTCTTAGTGCTTGAAACATTAGCTGTGTTTCAATATTATGTGATTTATCTACAAAACATTATTGTAGGTACGTCCATTATGAAGTTGATGGACCGACTGTGCAGTTCCCAAAGGAAGCCGTAGCCAAAATTGATAGTTTGGAACCAAAGTCGCTGTCGTGCACCAAGCAAGACATGACGATCCTGTATCCTCCGCAGTGGGTGCAGTGTGATCTACGCTACCTAGACATGACCGTCCTGGGTGAGTTATGTGTGTATATTGTAGAGTGTGTGTGTGTGTGTGGTAGTTAGGAGCGATGGAAGACAGTTCACTAGTTTGTGCAAATATTTGGTATATTGATACAAAAATGAAAAATGACAACTTTCATTTTCATTTCGGTAAGAAATTAGGTTGCCGAAATTTGTAATGAAATAAAAGTTCTTGATTTCTATGAATACAGTAAAATCTCGTTATAACGTATATGAATAAAGCCTTGACTTTGACACTTGGTAGCGAAAGTACTTCATGCCGAAAGTATTACTTTTAAAACCTTATAACATGGGCTCCTTAAAATGATGGCACAATTAGTAATTTCTGTAAATAAAATTACTATGTAATTACTAAAAAATATTTTTTTTTTAAGAGAACAATTACACCACCTACCCTCCTTAGCGGGAGTTAGTGGTATTGGCCGCAGTCGGAGTTTCTCCTCCCCCCACGGCTGGGAAGCAGGCGTCCCCAACTTGACTGGGTTTTTACTGGGAGTGTGGCGGGCTGTCTTGGGTTATTCTCTAATAGCCCGTTGCACATGTGGAGATGCATCGGGAGGTGCAGGCCTAGGTTGACGTTATATCTAGTTTGTCGCCTCGTCGTTCACCCTTAGTGGGATTGGCAGTTGGAGGGTGAGGCCGAGGTACTTTCAAGTTATGATATGTTAATGTGTAGTGTGTTATAATGGAATTTTTACTGTATTTGGGTGTNCCGCTTATTATTTAATAACTAAAACAACAACATAATAGGCAAAAACCCATGTGGTAAATACTCCACAGCTTACATTTTTTGGTTTGGTTTTGCAACAAATTTTTTGTGATTAATAACTTGCTAAAATGTTTTGAAATTCGTTAAACTTTTAAAGACTAAGCTTTTATAAAATTATTTTCATTTCAGTTTCACGAAAGGTTATAAAGATGAGTCAAGGTGTTAACTTTACCTTCATAATTCCTTAGGCCACATTCACTACAAAAATGTATTCCGAGGAAGCCAAGTAAGTGTGCTTATTGATATGCTAGGTGTGTTGCAGGAAAGTTTGCGGTGATCATGGCAGACCCACCATGGGATATTCACATGGAGCTCCCGTATGGAACAATGTCTGATGATGAGATGAGGCAGCTTGGCATTCCCATGCTGCAAGATGAAGGCTTGATATTCCTTTGGGTTACTGGCAGGTAGCTTACACATACCTTTCATCAAAACCAATACCAATTTGCAACAGATTGCTCTCCAAATTACTATGTATCAGTATAACTTATGTCGTAAATTATGTGTTTTATGCGAGATATTTGGTTAATTCAACATGTAAACTTTTGTATGTTATAAAAACATATTAGGTGAACCAAGATTAAATAGTTTATAAGTACATATTTTTTTGTAGGGAATGATATAAATGAGATTTACATCACAACATGTAGTAGACATGGGGAAATGTTCAAATGCAGTGATTGTCCTGTTGTGAGGAATTGGCGGGTATGAGTTTTATTCTGTGTGATGTGTGAGCGAGACTTTACATACATGTAGTGGCATTGGATGGTACTGTTAGTTCACACATTTTTGTTATAAATCTAGCTTCCCCCACCCCATGCAATTTAGGCAGTTGTTATTGGATATGCGGTTACTTGGAAACCTCGGCACATGCCACCTTAGTCATACCTTTATAGTTTTGGCAGCCCTCATCTGCACTGCCTCATTTTATTTAGGGATTGACAGATGCCGATACCACGACCGTCTGCATCAGCGGCATCTGACCGTTATTTGCTGATTATTATTCATCGATTAGTAGCACTAAGATTACTTAAGTAGCATGTATGTAGCACTTACCAATGCCACGTCAACGAATGTGAGACTGTTCACTGTGCTAGGACTCGTAATACAGTGGAACCTCATTGTTGCAATCCCGTTTATTCAGTTTTCCCGTACGAGTCTTTTTTAGGCAGTCCCGACAAATATCCTATATGAACAGTGTTAAATAAACCTGCATGCTACATCTCGTAAAGCATTAATTTACCGCATTCATAGATTAGATATTCTGTCCGAAACCAAAAGTATTTTAGGAACAATTGTTTTTCAATGATTTGTTCCCGTTGTTTGTTTTACCGTATTTCCTGTCTGTAATTTGCCAAAGATTGTGTGCATCATTCGTTTTTTGAACATTACGTGAATGCAAAACAAGGCGGATAGTCGACAACTGGTGTTATCGATAGTATTGATTACATTCCGCAAGAGTTTTTGAGTTATATTTTCATCTTATGTCTTTACTGCATTCGTAGGGTGGCGACAACGAGAAAGCAACTTGTATTCTTATTCTTCTTACACATTTACGGCACTTGTAGGTTGTCGACACTGAAAACGAATCTCACACTCAGAGACTGTATTCAACGATCTATGTGTTATTGTAAAACAGAATTTTAAAGGTTATAGCTGTGGCAGTATTTTGACTGGCGTAGTTACTGTATTTTATTGCATATAAGTCGCACATTTTATTCAAAATTTTTTATTGAAAACTTTGAGTGCGACCTATAAGTGAGAAAAATTCCTCCAGCCCCGCACTAACTTTTCATTTACTCTGAATTCACGGCTCGCAACTCAATTTCCAAACTCTTCAGCGAACAAAATCACTTTCATTTTGAAACCTGCGGTGTAGGTACTTCGCTTTTCCATCAAGAAACTTCGCACTTAGAAAAAAACTCTGCATGCGGAAAAACTCAACATTTGGACCACTCTTCTCAATAAGTAAAACCTAACCTAAAAAAAATAAATTATTTTCATTCTTGGGTATACTGGGTTGATTGCCTGTAATTAACAGTGGGCATATCTTAAATACTGGATAAAAAAAACATATCTCAATCATTCAATATAAGTATTGTATTATAAAATATTGAAATGCACTTAATTTCGAAAATCTGCCGAATATTTACATAAAATTCACTAAATTTCTGCAAAATGTAAAAAAGTGGCAAAAATCAAACAAAATTGATTTAAAAAAATGATTTAAAATAGAAACGTGGCTAAAAATTGTTAAAATTTAAGTACAGTAATAAAGTATGTAGTTTCGTCATAATAATGCTGCATTTTATATTTTTTACTCTTCTTTGAAGGCTAATTTAACACAATTTTTCGGAGTTTGACATGTAAAAATCAGATTTTTTTGAAATTATATCTTACTCTGCTAAAAATTCCGTTGCCCGCTAGATGTTTTTAAATTTCGCCAAATTAAACGGAAAGTCTGCTAAGTTGACAATACTCGCCATCTTGTGCGACAGTTGATATCACTGCATTACTCTTAAAAAAAAGTTACGTACTGGCGTAATTTTATTTTAACAGAATTAATCCATGAAAACATACTGTTCCCCTTTAATGCTTGTAATTTATATGGTTATTTATCGTACTGACCTAAAAATTATTACGTTTCCTTTGTTGAACCAGAGTAAAGTTCAAATCCGTTCCGTCCATTATTAAATTTTGGTTCTGGTCCGTACGACATCCATTAAATATACGTGTTTTATTTGCGCGAATTTTCGTTTGCTGACTTGTAACAAAGAAATGCCTGCAAATATTATGTTATACCTGTTTTTTGACGTGAGTAATTGAAAACAAATGGTGATTGAATGATCAAAAATAAATTACGTGGTTGTTAACAATTGCAACGTTTCACGACAACTAGTTGTGTTGTACACTAGCATTTGAGGTTAGGGAGTGTCTGTTTACCTGCTCTTGGCGCTACTGAATTTTGGTAGTACCAGTTTTAGGATAGTTTTTTCACAGATAAACAATAGTTCCGAATATATTTTGGTTTTCGGACACAATATCGGATCGATGGATGCGGGTAAATTAATGATTTAAGGGTGTAGCATGCAGGTTTTTTTTAACGTTGTTTATATAGGGTATTTGTTGGGACCATCCAAAAAAATTGACTGATACGGGAAATAGACAAAAACGAGAACGCAACAACGAGGTTTCACTGTAAATATATCAACTTCGGCAGTCAAGGCTGCATCTCGAGCGCTAAATCAAACGATCTACGTCCAACAAACATGCAGTACACTGTGTCTGCGCTGTAGGCCTGTAGCTACGCTTGGCAACACCGCTTGCTTGCAAGGACACAGCTGCCACACTACCTTTACCAAGGTCGCGTGCATCAGCCATCCGTGGCGCAGGCTGTGTTGTACAGGATGTACAACAATGATGAGCGCAACCTATAAACGATAAATATATATATTTTTTTTAACATCTTTTGAAAATAATGGTGCGACTTATAAGCGCAGGCGACGTATGTGCAATAAAATACGGTATTATTGGAAACTGTCTGCTGCGGTTTGGTCAGAATTTCAAGGGTTTGAATAGGAGACTNCATCCGTGGCGCAGGCTGTGTTGTACAGGATGTACAACAATGATGAGCGCAACCTATAAACGATAAATATATATATATTTTTTAACATCTTTTGAAAATAATGGTGCGACTTATAAGCGCAGGCGACGTATATGCAATAAAATACGGTATTATTGGAAACTGTCTGCTGCGGTTTGGTCAGAATTTCAAGGGTTTGAATAGGAGACTGCAAGTAATAATTGGCAAAAATTATCGCAAATAAATTTGTTGTAATTTTAACCAAGGGATTGAGTATGGCTCGGCCAATAAAAAGAACATTAGGCGAAAATATTAATATTAATATAAATAAAATTCAGCTCAATTTCAAAAGAATTTTTAATACTAAGTTGATTTCAATAAGTTTTTTTTAATGACATATTTAGGCTGTTGGTTTAATCAAAAAAATGAATTTTGAGGTTATGTATGATATTTCTCAGCTCTAAAATCCAAGTTCACATCAAATTGCCTGAAGTTTAGAAGGTTGTCTTTAATGAACTGAGTTTGTAATGAATACTGTATTGTCTGGTAACAGTTTTTGCACGACTTATTTGCCCAGCTAAATTGTCTATCTTATCATTTATTATTAAAATTAGTGTTGTATTTATTTCTGTGCTGTAGATACCCAACACAAAGTGCTTAACGTGTTCACAAATCTGACGACTTAAATTTAAGTAATTAAATTATTATCAAATATCGGAAATTGGGAATTGTGATTGTGCTTATCAAAACTGGTATCAGCGGCATCTGCAACTGAAAATAGGTATCGTGGGTATCGGCAAAATGTGAAATCGGCCCATCCCTAATTTTATTGTCTCTCGACGAGTCAAGATAGCATTATTTATTATTTGTTTCATGTATTTTTTTGTTGTGGCAGCTAGAATACTGTGTGTATAACATTTTAATAGTGTGTTTGTTGCACCTTTGCTCTAAACATGTGTGTTCTTGTGGTGATGACCTCTCTGAGGATTTAGTCACTACCATCGCTGTAGTCTATTTATCAGCCACCATCCTTAGATTCATAACCGATTCATGTATGTTTCATATTGAATTAAGTTGCCCAGCAAACTGCCAAGGTCCCAGAACACACCATGTGGTATTCAAGACACAAGTAGATACAGTATATGGTAGACCAGCAAAGACCAATTCTTTTAATGTGTATTTTACTACATTAAAACCTCATTTTATTCCTGATACAGTAGTTGAGAAAAGTCTAAATGTTATTAATCTGAATCTGCATTGATAAATATATTGTTTCTGACCAATGAAGAATGTAGGGAGACATCCATCTCGCAGATATGTCCTCCACCTCGTTACCTACATGAGGATTATTGGTGGAGAATTTGTATTATCTCCCCTAACAGTAGAAGTTTATTATCACTATTTGACAACCCCAAATTTACAAAAGATTGTGTTGTTCATCTTGAGCCTTCTGTATTATCACGAATCATTTGTAAAAAAAATTAACTGCAAATCAATTTTAAAGTGATAGTATGTTGTAAAAAGGTAACATTACTACAAAATAATGGAATTACTTTTTAAGGGTTTCTATTTCCAGACTGTCCTAGGCCCAGTTTCACGGTATTTCTTCCTCCTCCCCGTCGCCCTTCATTTTGACATGCTTCGTCAACAGAATAATGAACAACATAATAATGAAATGTAGTTTCACTTTTTTGTATGCCACAGTTTGTTATAATCAGCAGTGACGGCAGTGAGAAGACGGGGTGAGAAACGTGTGCTGTTGGACTATGCAGGGCCATGGAGCTGGGCAGAGAGTGTTTGAAGCTGTGGGGCTACGAACGTGTCGACGAAATCATATGGGTGAAGACCAACCAGCTGCAGAGGATTATCCGCACTGGGAGGACAGGCCACTGGCTGAACCACGGGAAAGAACATTGCCTTGTGAGTTTTGTGGCTTCTACTATAGCTGCAATATCCCACAGTACCATTTCTTTATGCTTTGCTATTTGCATGTGTAGTTAAGCATTTATTTTAAGCTTTTATAGTATACAATGTACCTTATCATGTTTATTACATACAATTAGGAATGTAACGATTCCACTTTTCCTCAATTCTCTATCTCAATGCCGATACTGCTCTCGATTCTTGATTCCAAATATTGTGATTCTTTTAGTCACAGACAATTACTCTACAGAATCAAACACTGTATAGGAGGGTGTGAAATTTAATTATTTAAACTAGGTCTACATTAGCAGTAGGCCTATTACTAACACAAATAATATAGCACGAACAGTGGGAGCATATTCATATGAAATTCCAAAAAGCTCAAAAGAGGCATACGAGATAATATTGAAAACATATGTGTGTGTGTGTGAGTGTGTGTGTATATATATATATATCATCCACATAGTTTATTCGAAAATATTTCCAAACCTCACTTCCCATGATATATGTTCACCAACACATGAAATTATTAGAAAGTTTGCCGGAACACCACAGTGAAAATGCATTATGTTTTACAACAAAAGGAATCTTTTTGTAAAATGCAACTGATACACAAACAGTAGACTTGATAATACTATAACAGGGCAATGGGCTGGTGTTTACCATAAACAAAACATACCTGGGTGGGATTGGAGATTTTGAGCCAAGAAAATTTTGGATAGGGCTGAAAATAAATTTCCCCACAAAAAAAGGACGAGATTGGGAATGCATCATTAGTAAATAAAGAAAATCTCCATTATTGCCTTTACGTATAAAGGCATTTCGCACACACTTTATTTGGTATTTTGTTTGTAAGACAGTTAACTGATACTGCTCATTTTTTGAAATGATAGCATGGAAATGTTTTTGTTGTTATAATCAAACACGTTTGGTTTTTTAAATAGCGTGTCATATTTGCTTGAGTAGTATAATCGCTGACGCGGAATTCAACCAACAGCGCTAGCAGTCTAGTAAACAACCATGGCAGACTCGTTCCAAAGCCGTAAGTTGTCGAGAAACTTAGTTTTCTTTTACGATAACGCTATATTACAGCGGTACAAATAGAATTTCTTCTTGTCCCTTACCAAGTCATAACACAAACAGTGAAGTGTGCGCACGTAATTTACAATGTTGTGAACGAAGAAATGTCATATCAAAGCCACAAGAAGACACAAAAAGTGCAAAAGTGAACATTCCATGAGTAGAATAAAAAGTTTGTTTCTATCACGTGCAAATTAATAAAGTGCTACATTCTTTATATAAGTCCTAGTCCTATTGGCCAGACTGACCAATAAAGATAGCATATTACTATAGTTTTCGGTGGTGCTCTTTCGATTGAAATGAGTCTGGTGAGTGTGGTGGTGGTAGTTTATTTGCAGTGGTAACGTTCAAATCATCCTCTAGGTGGTGAGTTTTTTAAACATCCTTTTTAATTTAAGTGAGAAAAGTATAGGTCACGCAAAAAATGAGGCCATGTTTGAATTGGCACTTTTTATTTACTAAAAGGTTATGTCACCTGAATTAGTTGACAAAATGACGTACTTGGTATTTTATTTGGTATTTAGTTTTTCTACTTTTTGTATGTAACGAAACTTGCTAAAATACAAAAGTACCAAATCCCAACCGTACTAAAGCTACTAAATACTAATATACTAGATGGTGAATTTGAACACAGCCAGTAGTTTTATTTTCAGATTATTTCCGCATCTCATATTTTCATGCACTAAATAATTTTCCAAGAGTGATTCAATTACTGGCTTAAATCAAGTAATTTTAAACTGTTTTTGACAGGTGATAAATAATAGGTTATGTATTTGTAGTAATTTATTTTTAAAGCTTTGATTCTTGGTCTTCCGATTTTCAATTATACGATTCTTCAAGAATCGCGGGTATCAAGGAATCGTGGAATTGAGTTTGACATCCCTACACACAATAGGAGGTATCTTATGGAAACACATAGTACTTAAAATTTATTTCATATGTGATATGTTTTATTGTCTGTGGCCTATCCCTAAGAAGAGTTGTGCTAAGCTGTGTGGTAATGATCCACTACCCAGTGTTAATAATTCTTAACTAGAGTTGTTTTTTTTTTTAATGTTGTTGTCATAACATGCAAAACTACATTCCTGTATTGATTTATGGTATGGATTATATTTTGATGAAACTAATGTCATGAAAATTAGTATGGTCACCCGCCATATAAGAGGAGTTGATTTTTGTTCAACACTCAACAGTGAGATAGTGAATACTGGTGAGGGTGAAATGAGGTGAAGATGAAGCAGTGGGGGAATGGAAGGATGAGGTAGATAGGAATACCTCGAGAAAACCCCCCAGTCAATTACAACTTCTGCGATGTTTCCCACGTGTGAAAATCCAGGTGACCCCGCAAAAGAATCAAACCATGTTCACTTTGACGAGGTGCAATTAGTCCGACTACCACTACGGCTCTTCATATAATTGGAGGTCACTGTTAAATTAGAAGACCTTGCTTCCAAAGGTCAACCGTGCATAAAAGACTTTTAAACGTGTTTGAAAATAATTTTTGTTGTATGATTGATATAAATTTTGTGTGTGTGGTTTAGCAGCCAAGTTAATTTTTTTAAAAGGAAAACAATTTTTGAAAATTTGAGCTGTGATTCACGAATTGTACAAAATCCAGTAGTATTTTCGTGAATTATTTTTGTTTTATGTCACATAATTGCTTCTTACGACGTATTTTATGTGTTTTTTCATATTCAAATATGAATGCATGCAGAGTTGGCCAGTAGATTTCTTGCCATAAACAAAACATGTTTTACTTTCGATCACATGTTGTAATGACGCAATATACTTAAATTTTCGGGACTTGGGTGTAGAATTCTTTCGTGTGTACGAAGCTCTGGAAAGTTTCATAATAATTTTAACGGGTTTTTAGTAAAGCCGTGTTGGCTCGTTTCCCGTGTTTGTTCGTGCTCGTTTATCAGGAGTCCGGTTGTGTTTCATCATTTCAAACATCGTGGTTTTTTGGAACGCGTCATCATTAGTTAGATTAGTTCCTCCGGCGCCGTTTTGATATACGAGAAGTTCGTTATCCGGAGGTGAGTGCGTCAACAAGTTTTTGTGGACCGCGAAGTTCGTTTTTGTTGACCGCACAGTTTTAGTTTCCTGTGACGCAGTTACGATATCGGTAACGGGCGCAGCAGTATCGATGTCAGGCTGAGCGTGGGACAGCGCAGTTCTCACGCTGCTGCCGGATGCCAGGCCCTTATCGTAGGAGAGGGGGGTGGTAGGCAGGAGGATATAGGCGTCTGGCTGTCGCCCTAAGCAGTCTTCTTAGAACAGCCGGAGAGCAAGTCTTCTGCAGTCAGAGAGCAGTCGTCAGAGTTACTTCACTTCACGTCGCCCGTGAGGGCAGTAGTCAGAAGTATGATAGCCTAGGCCGCGTTCGGGCAGGACGGTAACCCCCACATCGGCAACTAGACTTTTATTTCATTTCTCAGCCGGTGTGGGAGGTAGCAGCAATTATTTATTCTTCGGGCCAGTTAAACCACTGTGACGCTGTTCGGTACCTGTAAATTTATCTCCGAACGGTTCGTACTCTGCCTACCGGTAATTAATCTGTGAACTGTTGTCATTCAAAAGATAAAGAAATATATAGAACTAACTAACTTGGAACTTGAATTTTCTTTCATAATAACACGGTGTCCATTCATTTGTCTCTCGTGTTTCTACCCTGAGCAACAGCAAGCCGTGGCAAGTAAACAGTCGGCAGTGTAAGCGGCGAAACGTTACAAGATGGCGCCTAACCTTTGAGGCTGCATTATTCTAAATATTATAAATATTTTGTAACGAGCAGAGGCCCGCTTTAATACAACATGGCGTCCAACTGTGCAGCATTATTATAAATATGTTTTAACGTAACGAGAGTGTGTATAAATTGTTTACATTAGTCTCTTCTTGAAACAGCATGCCCTTGCTAGTGCATTGTGACCGTTGTTCCAGGTGTTGGGCAAAATACAAAATATTAAGTAAGAAAATGTGAAATTGTTTTCAATGTTTGTTGATCAAAGAAACTGGTGGTTTTGCCTTAGAAACGTGACAGTATATTTCTCTGCAAGTTAAGTATTTTTGCAAGGAAATAACCATTGATAAAAAATACCACTTTTCAATAGGAATAAAACTGCATTTTCTCAAATTATGTATTTCTTTATAAAGAGCACATGAAAAATTGGAGCAATTCTCATGCAGAAACCTGCATTTTTGTAGCAAGAAAATAACAGCTATTTTTGACTATGAGTCAAGTCACATTTATGGCTGCGAAAACCTTTCAGTGTTGCAGTTAGGAATAGATTACAGCTCTGTACCACATAAACCCTCCGTGGTTACACATGCACCAAGGGAATGCCCAGGTGCAAATTGCCAAACCGAGAGATTTAAAAGATTGCAGTTTCATCATGTTGACATTAACATCTTTGGCCAATGAAACAAGAGAAAATTATTGTGAGATCTCTGTATCTTTGATCAAACATGATTATAGGTGTAAGAGTGTCATCAATTCCTTATTGGACTTGTTTGGTAGTGTTAAATTTGATCTTACTTTCCTTTTCATTTCTGATTTGCTTTATGCATCCTGCTAACCCTAGGTTGGTATGAAGGGGAATCCAGACAATCTCAACAGAGGTCTCGACTGTGATGTGATAGTAGCAGAGGTTCGAGCAACTAGTCATAAACCAGATGAGATTTACGGCATCATTGAGCGCCTGTCACCAGGAACACGGAAGATAGAACTGTTTGGACGTCCCCACAATGTTCAGCCAAACTGGTAAGAAATCATTCCAAGCCATGAGTAAGATTGTAAATACGATTTTTTTTATGTGATATTTAAGGGTGGGCAAAGCCAGAAATTTCATTTTGAAGTGAATTTTTTTTAAATATTTGCACATTCAAAGCTAATATTGAATTGAAAGTTTTGTTGAAAAGTAAACATTGCACAAATTTTTTTTTTTGGATCTTGCTTCATTAATGTCAGCGCTCTTCGTAAAAAATGACCAAATAGCACTTCAGGTTTTTTTTAGCATGTAGTCCAAATATTTGAACTTGTAATTCTGTGCATTGATAGGCCTTCAAAAACTGCCAAAATAGTATTTCAGCACGTCTGCTAAAACATAACTGAAACACAATTATTTCTACTAAATAACATAACATGGATATTTCAATGACAGAATGTGGTGCAAAATGTGTCTGGCCTTGTGTATGAAGCATGTACATTTCCTAAAATGAACATTATGCCGTAAATAAACACAAAAGTGAAATCCTTTGAAAAAAAAAAACACAAAATTGAAAGAAAAAATGAAAAACTCGAAAACACATAACAACGTTGCATCCAGCTCTCCAGCCATTCGACACTCCAGCCATCCAGCTCTCCAGTAATCCCACTCTCCTGCCATCCCACTCTCCATCCAACCAGCCTTCCAGGTTTCCATCCATCCTGTCATCTATCTCTCCATCCATCCAGCTCTCCAGCCATCCCACTCTCCATCCATCCCACTCTCCAGCCAACCCACTCTCCATCCATCCAGCTCTCCAGCCATCCTGTCATCTAGCTCTCCATCCATCCAGCACTCTATCCATAAAGCTCTCCATCCATCCCACTCTCCATCCAACCAGCCTTCCAGCTTTCCATCCATCCTGTCATCTATCTCTCCATCCATCCAGCTCTCCAGCCATCCCACTCTCCATCCATCCAAATCTCCAGTCATCCCACTCTCCTGCCATCCCACTCTCCATCCAACCAGCCTTCCAGGTTTCCATCCATCCTGTCATCTATCTCTCCATCCATCCAGCTCTCCAGCCATCCCACTCTCCATCCATCCCACTCTCCAGCCAACCCACTCTCCATCCATCCAGCTCTCCAGCCATCCCACTCTCCAGCCATCCTGTCATCTAGCTCTCCATCCATCCAGCACTCTATCCATAAAGCTCTCCATCCATCCCACTCTCCATCCAACCAGCCTTCCAGCTTTCCATCCATCCTGTCATCTATCTCTCCATCCATCCAACTCTCCATCCTTCCAGATCTCCATCCATCCAGCTCTCCATCCATGTAGCTCTCCANTCTATCTCTCCATCCATCCAACTCTCCATCCTTCCAGATCTCCATCCATCCAGCTCTCCATCCATGTAGCTCTCCATCCATTCAACTCTCCAGCCATCTTACTCTCCATCACACCAGCCTTCCAGCTTTCCATCCATCCTGTCATCTATCTCTCCATCCCTCCTGCTCTCCATCCATCCAACTGTCCATCCATCCAGATCTCCTCCATCCCACTCTCCATCCAAAGAGCTCCCCATCCATCCCACTCTCCAGCCATCTAGCTCTCCATCCATCCCACTCTCCAGCCATCTAGCTCTCCATCCATCCAACTCTCCATCCATCTAGCTCTCCATCCATCCAACTCTCCATCCATCTAGCTCTCCATCCATCCCTCTCTCCAGCCATCCCACTCTCCAGCCATCCCACTCTCCAGCCATCCCACTCTCCATCCATCCAACTCTCCATCAAGCAATCCCACTCTCCCGCCATCCTGTCATCCAGCTCCCCAGCCATCCAACTCTCCAGCCATCTAGCTCTCCATCCATCCAACTCTCCATCCATCTAGCTCTCCATCCATCCCACTCTCCAGCCATCTAGCTCTCCATCCATCCCACTCTCCATCCATCTAGCTCTCCATCCATCCCACTCTCCAGCCATCTAGCTCTCCATCCATCCAACTCTCCAGCCATCTAGCTCTCCATCCATCCAACTCTCCATCCATCTAGCTCTCCATCCATCCCACTCTCCAGCCATCTAGCTCTCCATCCATCCCACTCTCCAGCCATCCCACTCTCCAGCCATCCCACTCTCCATCCATCCAACTCTCCATCAAGCAATCCCACTCTCCCGCCATCCTGTCATCCAGCTCCCCAGCCATCCAACTCTCCAGCCATCTAGCTCTCCATCCATCCCACTCTCCATCCATCGCACTCTCCAGCCATCGCACACTCCAGCCATCGCACACTCCATCCATCTAGCTCTCCATTCATCCCACTCTCCAGCCATCTAGCTCTCCATCCATCCCACTCTCCATCCATCCCACTCTCCAGCCATCCCACTCTCCAGCCACCCCACTCTCCAGTCATCCTGTCATTCAGCTCCCCAGCCATCCAACTCTCCAGCCATCTAGCTCTCCATCCATCCAACTCTCCAGCCATCCCACTCTCCATCCATCCCACTCTCCATCCATCTAGCTCTCCATCCATCCCACTCTCCAGCCATCTAGCTCTCCATCCATCCCACTCTCCAGCCATCTAGCTCTCCATCCATCCAACTCTCCATCCATCTAGCTCTCCATCCATCCCACTCTCCAGCCATCGCACTCTCCAGCTATCCCACTCTCCAGTAATCCCACTCTCCATCCATCCAACTCTCGAGCCCACCTACTCTCCAGCCATCCCGTCATCTAGCTCTCTATCCATCTAGCTCTCCATCCAGCAATCCCACTCTCCCACCATCCTTTCATCTAGCTCTCCATTCATCCAGCTATTCATCTTTCCAACTCTCCATTCTTCCAGATCTCCATCCATCCAGCTCTCCAGCCATCCCATTCTCCAGCCATCCCACTCTCCATCCATCCTGTCGTCTATTTCTCCATCCATCCAGCACTCCATCCATCCATACAGCTCTCCANGCCATCCCACTCTCCATCCATCCTGTCGTCTATTTCTCCATCCATCCAGCACTCCATCCATCCATACAGCTCTCCATCCAGCCATCCCACTCTCCATCCATCCAACTCTCTAGCCATCCACCTCTCCATCCATCCTGTCATCTAGTTCTCCATCCATTCATCTCTCCAGCCATCCACCTCTCATTCCATCCTGCTCTCCATCCATCCAGCTCTCCTGTCATCCCACTCTCCAGAACTCCCACTCTCCAGTCATCCCACTCTCCAGCCATCCTGTCATCTAGCTCTCCATCCAGCCAGCACTCCATCCATCCAGCTCTNCTCTCCAGTCATCCCACTCTCCAGCCATCCTGTCATCTAGCTCTCCATCCAGCCAGCACTCCATCCATCCAGCTCTCCAGCCATCCCACCCTCCATCCAACCAGCCTTCCAACTTTCCATCCATCCTGTCACCTATATCTCCATCCATCCAGCTCTTCATCCATCCAACTCTCCAGCCATCCAGCTCTTCATCCATCCAACTCTCCAGCCATCCAGCTCTCCATCCATCCAGCTCTCCATCCATCCAACTCTCCAGCCATCTCACTCCATCACACCAGCCTTCCAGCTTTCCATCCATCCTGTCATCTATCTCTCCATCCCTCCTGCTCTCCATCCATCCAACTCTCTAGCCATCCAGCTCTCCATCCATCCATCTCTCCAGCCATCCCACTCTCCATCCATCCAACCAGCCTTCCAGCTTTCCATCCATCCATTCAACTCTCCATCCTTCCAGATCTCCATCCATACAGCTCTCCATCCATCTTACTCTCCAGCCATCTTACTCTCCATCACACCAGCCTTCCAGCTTTCCATCCATCCTGTCATCTATCTCTCCTACCCTCCTGCTCTCCCTCCATCCAACTCTCCATCCATCCAGCTCTCGATCCATCTAGCTCTCCAGTCATCCCAATCTCCAGCCATCCCACTCTCTAGCCATCCAGCTCTCCAACCATCCAAATCTCCATCCATTCATCCATCCATCCAACTCTTCATCCAACCAGCCTTCTATCTCTCCATCCATCCCACTCTCCATCTATCCAAATCTCCATCCATTCATCCATCCATCCAGCTCTTCATCCATCCAGCTCTTCATCCATCCAGCTCTCCAGCCATCCCACCCTCCATCCAACCAGCCTTCCAGCTTTCCATCCATCCTGTCATCTATNCCATCCATCCAGCTCTCCAGCCATCCCACCCTCCATCCAACCAGCCTTCCAGCTTTCCATCCATCCTGTCATCTATCTCTCCATCCATCCAGCTCTCCAGCCAATCCAATCTCCAGCCATCCAACCATCCATCACCTCTCCATCCATCCAACTCTTCATCCAACCAACATTCCAAATCTCCAGCCACCCAACTCTCCAGCCATCCAGTTTTCCAGCAATGCAACTCACCAGCCGTCCAATTCTCCAGCTGGATGGAGATCTGGAGAGTTAAATGTCTGGTTGGATGGAGAGGTGGATGACTGGAGAGTCTCCTGGCATTTAGCTCTGCATTCAACCTATCATCAAACTCTGCAGCCGTCCAAATAACCATCAATCCAGACTTTCAAATCTACAGCCATCCCAATCCATCCAAATCAACAGCAATTCAGCCATCCATCCATACTGCTATCAAACTCTCCATCCATCCAGTTCTCTATCCCTCCAACTCTCCAACCATCCATTCATCCATCCATCCATCCATCTCNCTATCAAACTCTCCATCCATCCAGTTCTCTATCCCTCCAACTCTCCAACCATCCATTCATCCATCCATCCATCCATCCATCCATCTCTCTATCCCTCCAGCCATCCAAATCTCTATCTATCCAACTCTCCATCTACCTATCCCAGTAATGCACAGGTTAAACTATTGTGTGTGCAGGATAACACTTGGCAACCAGGTGGATGGGGTGCGGTTAGTTGACCCAGAGCTGATAGAAGCCTTCAGAAAGCGATAGCCTGATGGCAATTGTATGATGCCTTCAAAGACTTAAAAGCTGAATTCGTCCATGATTTCACATGTTCTGGTAATGTGTATTTGTATATTATTTCTCTTTTTGAGAAAGAAGTATTTGTCTGTAGTGATGTTATTTAATAATGAGTATATATGAATATTGTGTGCTGTACGCAAATAATAAACCAGCCAGATTAAAGTGTCTTGAACAAACTGACATTGTGTGTAATTGGAATAACTGGATGGATGGAGACTATCCAGCCAGCCAGCAATCCATCCAACTCTCTATCCATCCATCCAACTCTCCAGTCATCGAACCAGCCAACTCTATATCCAACCAGCCATCCAACTCTCCGGACATCCAACTCTCCAACCATCAAGCTAGCCAACTTTCCATCCAACCCGCCATTCAAATCTCTATCCATCCAGCTCACCATCCAACTCCCCAACCATCCAACTCTCCATCCAACCAGCCATTCAAATCTCTACCCATCCAGCTCACCATATAACTCTCCATCCATTCAGTCATTGAACTCTCCAGCCATAAAGCCATCCAAATCTCCATTCATCCAAATCAACAGCCATACAGCCATCCAATTCTCCATCCATCTAAATCAACATCCATCCAAATCTCCATCCAACCAGCCATCCAGCTTTCCATACAACCAACAATCCAACTGGAGAATTGGTTGGCTGGAGAGCTGGGTGGATGGAGATTTGGATGAATGGATGGATAGTTGGATGGATGGAGATAGGGATTGCTGGATGGATGGAGAGCTATATGGTTGGATAGTTGGAAAGCTGTATAGCAGGATGGACGGAGAGTTGGATAGTTGGTTGTATGGAGATATGGATGGATGGAGATTTGGATGGCAGGCTGCGTGGAGATTTTAATAACTGGATGGATGGAGACTATCCAGCCAGCCAGCCAACTCTAAATCCATCCAGCTCTCCATCCATCCTGCTATACAGCTTTCCAACTATCCAACCATATAGCTCTCCATCCAGCCAACTATATAACTCTCCAACCATCCATCTCTCCAGCCATCTAACTATCCCAGTAATGCACAGGTTAAACTATTGTGTGTGCAGGATAACACTTGGCAACCAGGTGGATGGGGTGCGACTAGTTGACCCAGAGCTGATAGAAGCCTTCAGAAAGCGATACCCTGATGGCAATTGTATGATGCCTTCAAAGACTTAAAAGCTGAATTGGTCCATGATTTCACATGTTCTGGTAATGTGTATTTGTATATTATTTCTCTTATTGAGAAAGAAGTATTTGTCTGTAGTGATGTTATTTAATAATGAGTATTTATANGATGTTATTTAATAATGTGTGCTGTACTCAAATAATTAACTGGCCAGATTAAAGTGTCTGGAACAAACTGACATTGTGTGTAATTTCCTTTTGGTTGCTTCTAACCACTGCAATTAATCATGAATTGGTTTTTGCATTTTTTTTTATAGTGAATCACAGAAGTATTATGTCATTTCCTCTTTACAATTCTTGAGTAAGTTGACTGAAATGATGTGTGCTTTTGTTAGTTGTGTCCGGGAGTAGTTTGTAATGAAAGTAATAGAATACACAGTTCTTTACAGTCAACTCTTGATTTTGCGACCCCGGAAATAGTGCTTCTCTGTAAGTAACAACCCATTTCTTAGGAACTGTGGAAGTTTGGTTGAACCAATAAAACATTTGAGGGAAATTGGTAGAAAAATTAGTTTGTTGCAATTATTATAGCAACAAATGGTTGTGATTCTCATCTCAAACATTGTACTGCAATGAATCCTTGTTAATTCAAACTCTGTAATCCCAAATTCTATGTAAATCGAAATTGTACTTAGCCTCCGGATATACAAATGAGATTTCACATGCTTTGGAGTTTGGTGAATTCTAAATTCTGCAAAATATGCAATTAGATGTAAAAATTTCCTAAAAATGTATGTAAAACTCAAATAATTTATATGCAATTCATTGATGATATTTGTGCGGTGTAAGAAACTATGCATTGCAAGTAATTGCCTTACTTGCATCAGGCCACCAGAGGCCAGTCAGCAGCTGCGTGGAACAACAGTTGTCGCTCCTCTCTCTGCCAGTCTGCCGACAAAGAACACCCGCAGTCGTAGAGATGGGGAGAGAAATGTATTAATGGAATAGAAGGTGTTCCAAAGAGGTGCAAAAACGGGCTTGGCCATGGGGTGATGATAGATTGCTTTCCCGGACTGGGATTTCACTCATGATGCAATGCCCTACACATCATCTCTCTCCTCTCTCAGGGCAGCCAGTGAGGAGGATTATCGCTGGCATGCCACATACTCCACTGAATGTATCTTGTAAAGAAACGTCTTTGATTGTTAAGGCATATTTATTATATTAAAGCCGCACAAGGTTAGGCGGGCGCCATCTTGTAACGTTTCGCCGCTTACACTGCTGACTGTTTACTTGCCACGGCTTGCTCAAGGTAGAATACACGAGACTCAGTACCATTGGATGTTAGTTAATTATGAAAGAAAGTTC
>NQII01002416.1:136451-178519 GCA_002778355.1 Clitarchus hookeri | reverse complement strand
CTCGAAGGCGCCAGCCAGACGCCTATATGCTGCCTATCGCACCCCCCTCTCCTGTGATAAGGGCCTGGCATCCGGCAGCAGCGTGAGAACTGCGCTGTCACACGCTCAACCTGACATCGATACTGCTGCGCCCGTTGCCGATATCATAACTGCGTCGCAGGAAACTAAAACTGTGCTGTCAACAAAAAAGAACTTCGCAGTCCACAAAAACTTGTTGACGCACCCACCTCCGGATAATGAACTTCTCGTATAACAAAACGGCGCCGAAGGAACTAATCTAATTAATGTTGACGCTTCAAAAGAAACACGATGTTTGAAATGAAACACTACCGGACTCCTGATAAACGAACACAGCAAACGTCCGCCCATTAAACTACAAAAGTACACGTCTGCTCGATAATCAAACGTGGGAACCTGCCACCACGGCTTAAAACTGAAACCCGATAAAAATATACTGAAACTTTCCCGAGCTTCATACATACGAAAGAATTCTACACCCAAGTCCCAAAAATTTAAGTATATTGCGTCATTACAATCTACAGTGGCTAACCACTCCTCTTCAGTGGTGGTCAACAAGGCGGGGTTATCGCCGTACACCAGTATCCAGCACAAATAGGGAGGTTAGGTCTGAGTTAGGGTGAAAAGGGGACAGTGGGCAAGTAAGTGCCAACTCCTGGAGGAGTGTTTAAGGCAACTGGACAAAACGAGACAAAGATGGGATACAGGTTGTGATAGAAAGTGAACTGGTTGAGACAACAAAGGTAGTTTTTTAACTGTTTTATTGGTAAACCCATAAAACAGTATAAACCAGCCTGTAGCCACATTAGGCGTGAAAGGCTAGACGTAAGTTGCCAGCTGCTATAGTGGGGAAGTACACTCAGTAGATGTGGACACAGGTGAGGTACCGTGAACACAGAGGCAAGCACAAAGACTTAGCACTGTGGCAAACACAACAATTGAAGCAAAGAGCCTGTGGATGAAGAAGACATTAATTTCACTTGGGCAGAGTAAGTGTGCAACTGAGCTGATGCGAGCCAGGCACGAACTGCAGTCTGTAACCAGATCACGGAGAGAGTGGCCAATACGTCTCTCCATCCCACCCTTAGTCCATCCCGCTTTACAATTATGAATTCACGGTGTGTGGTAAACTTTAAATTCAAACTTGGACTTTTTTGGCTGAAGACTGCCAAACAGTCTGGTTTTTTTTTTACTAATTGTCAGTTTGCTGTTTAGCAGTGAAATGTTTCAGTTACTACACAAAAACTATTAAGCCATTAATTTTTACCACATGTCTTCTCTCCAAATCTGCCTGCCCGTGTTTATTTTGCAATGCTGATGTTTATTGTGCAGTTGGCATATGTACTCTACTCCACATTTCCTCTGAAGTTCTTATTAAAAGATTAATTAAAAAATATTATCAGTGGGCTAGTGAGTTTAAAACTGTTTTGAATCCATTCACTTGAGTTCACTATGAGACTTATCATCACTGTGTTAATTAGGCATTCACCTTTCCTTGCTTTCTCGTTTATTTCCATAGACAAAACATTTTCTTACAAGAATAATAAATTGTACAATGTTTATCAGTGTCAACAGTAGTTTTAGATCAGTTTGTAAATGAGTAACAAGGATTGTACCAAGAATAGTTGATACTATCATAAATTTTTTTCCCCCCTGTGGGTTTCCTCTGAGCCAGAGCATTTTTAAGGAGACTTCAATCTTCAAAGAGAAACACAAAGGTATGATGCATTGCAAACGTCCAATTATAACAACTGCCATTTCCATCCTAGTTAAGCTCCTGCTGTAGATAGCAGCTTTCTTTGTTCCTTCCTGACATTACCAAGGTGTATACCGAAAAAGACTACCACAATTGAGATGTCCCAAGATTACCCAACCTGCATATTTAGAAAATAACACCATCATGAAGTAAACATTGTTTTTACAGTTAATTTGCACATAACATTTCAATTTCACACATGTACTAGCATCCAATGGGTTAAATTTAAACCAGTGTTTAGGAATTCTCAAATCATTCCTGATTATTTCAAATAATGAGTTATGTTTTAACACCAGCCATAATTTAAGAAACTAATAATTTTTTTGCCTTGTTTTCAGTCTGTATGTATCAAATATTTTTTCTGCTTATACAACAGTTGACCAAGAAAGACAACTATATTGTCTGTCTCATGTAAGTTGGCGAGATTCTGACAGTTCGACAAAAGTAGCCCCAAGGTTTACTTTTCGTTTATGTACCCTTTACGCATCAGCTGGTGCGTCAAGTGGAGGCTGTTTTTTTTATCAACACGCTGTTAGCTAATCCACTTGCCATTGTACTGTAATGCTGAACAAATTTTTAAGATATTTTAGACTAACATGTCTAAAAAAAATTAGTAGGTTATAAAAGTAAAAATATAAAACCTTGCAAAATATTTAACATTTGCTAACTCTTTTTAATTTGTCCAAGAAAGTGAATTTGGGTTAACATTTGTGAGACGGTAGTTGTAGCTATAATCACACTTTGGACATTTATAATATATAACGAACTAAAAGTAATTGGCTAATAAAATTGCGTTGTCAACCAAATTTCCCAAACAACTCACCAGCGACTATTGATTGCAATGCAGTAATTCCGCTATTACTGATACTAAACAATTTGAGTTGGAAATATGTGAGGTGCAATAACATTAGAATTGCTTAAAAACTATTCACGCATGTCCCACTTTCTTAGTTTTATCAATACAATATATTAACAACAAGGAAATGGGTTTGCGGGAGAACAATATGGCATATAATTTACTTAGATGAATGATTACCGGCCGAATAGAAATTACTAGTACTCAAAATTGCTGTACACAAAATATATGTAACTTTAAAAACCATGCAGAGCTCACGGAAAAATAAAACTATTGGCATCTGTTCGTAAGTTTGTTAGCTTGAAAGCTATTCTTCTCTAGCTGGTAATGCTTCGGGAAAGAGCGGATAGATGATGCGCACGGCATAACAGAGCGAGGTGCGAGCCGTTTGCATTGCTCAGAGTCTTTTTAAAAAGTTGAATGGAAAGCATGGTTGGAGGGGGAATAAGTCATGAAAAAGGTTTTGAAGTTGCGTTTCTTTTGGATACTGGTATTTTTATTGTGCATTTCATTTGGAACACCTATACATTACTACTTTGTCACGAAGTTTAGTTTGTAACACTAACAACCACGGTTTTGTGGCCTCGTAAAATGAAATGTATTAATTAATCAAGGAACTCTTTCTTATTGCGTATTTTCTGCTCTTCTAATGTGAGTCGGCAGTGCACTCAGAATAGCCAATGTAATATTAACGTACGTTAGTTAGCTCGTCCATCAGCTGATGCAGGATTTTGTAAATGGCACTTTGTTTGTTTCGTATACATCAAGTTGCCGCTCACTGACTGTCAGAATCTTGCCAACTTACATGAGATGGACCATAAAAACCTTAGCAATGAGANGTCAAGTTGCCGCTCACTGACTGTCAGAATCTTGCCAACTTACATGAGATGGACCATAAAAACCTTAGCAATGAGACACAAAAGTAAATAGCACATTAGTATATCAGGGAACAAGAGATGACATCTCACGGTCACATGAACCAATAAGTATTCTGTGGCCTGGGCCTAAGCATTTGTGCGCTTTTACTTAGGGTAACTGCAACTGAAATCAATTTGTTAAAAAAAAAAAAAAATTTGCGCACAATTTTTGGAAGTCAATTAATTTGCTAATTTAGATTAATCTACAGACTGGATGAAAATTCTAACCTTTTATTTTGTGTACAAATAATATTTTTTTTAATAGATTTTGTTGTAATGATTCTAAAAGAAATGCATGTTCTTGTACCTGAAGTCAATATTAATAATCTACAGTGCCTCATTGACAATTGCGAGTGTGTAAAACCTCACCAAAATTTGTGTTAAATTATCAAGAATATATACTATAATTGGCTAATAAACTGTATAGTTGCTTTAATATTGATACATTTTTAATTTTTCAGATCTTATCTCTAAACTTTGAAAGAAAAATAAAATTTTTTTGAATAGAATAAAAACTTCTATCAAATCAAAATTACATTTTTTCAAACATAGAAAATAAAGTAATCTAGTACATCCAGAATTATACTCGATTATAAATTGCTACACAATTCTTTGAACATGTTGATAGAATGCATATACTTATTTACAAAGTCACAAGTTCATTTGGGTCTTCGGGCAACATGTAACTAGCTTAATTCATGCATGGTTTTATTTTTTTCGCGAGCTGTGCATAATTTTTAAAGTAACATATATTTTGTGTACAGCGATTTTGAGTACTAGTAATTTCTATTGGGCTGGTAATCGTTCGTCTATGTAAATTATACGCCATATTGTTCTCCTGAAAACCTGTTTTCCTGTTGTTAATATATTGTATTGATAAAACAAAGAAATTGCACATACGTGAATAGTTTTTAAGCAATTCTGACATCATTGCATGTCACATATTTCTAACTCTAAACTGTTTAGTATCAGTAATACCAGAATTATTTCATTGCAATTAATGCTGGTGAGTTGTTGGCGAATAAAAGTGCATTGTCGGTCAAGTTTCCCGAATTACTTTTAGTTCCAGTTATACATATTAGCTATGACGTCCAAAGTGTGATAATANACGCCATATTGTTCTCCTGAAAACCTGTTTTCCTGTTGTTAATATATTGTATTGATAAAACAAAGAAATTGCACATGCGTGAATAGTTTTTAAGCAATTCTGACATCATTGCATGTCACATATTTCTAACTCTAAACTGTTTGTTTAGTATCAGTAATACCAGAATTATTTCATTGCAATTAATGCTGGTGAGTTGTTGGCGAATAAAAGTGTGTTGTCGGTCAAGTTTCCCGAATTACTTTTAGTTCCAGTTATACATATTAGCTATGACGTCCAAAGTGTGATAATANATTGTCGGTCAAGTTTCCCGAATTACTTTTAGTTCCAGTTATACATATTAGCTATGACGTCCAAAGTGTGATAATAACTACAACTACCATCTCGCAAATGTTAACCAAAATTCACTGTCTCTGACAAATTAAAAAAGTGTTAGCAAATATTAAATTTTTGCAAGGTTTTATATTTTTACTTTTATAGCCTACCAATATTTTTTNATTAAAAAAGTGTTAGCAAATATTAAATTTTTGCAAGGTTTTATATTTTTACTTTTATAGCCTACCAATATTTTTTTAGACAGATGTCAGTCTACAAGTACCTTAAAATTTGTTTAGCAATACAGTACAATGGCAAGTGAATTAGCNTTTTTTTAGACAGATGTCAGTCTACAAGTACCTTAAAATTTGTTTAGCAATACAGTACAATGGCAAGTGAATTAGCTGACAGCGTATTCATAAAATATACAGCCTCTACTTGATGCACCAGCTGATGGCGAAAGGATACATGAACAAAAAGTAAACATTTGGAGCTACTTTTGTCGAACTGTCCAAATCTTGCCAAGTTACACGAGACGGAGAGTAGAAGTGGCCAAACCCACCACTGCAGGCTCAGTCAGAACGTCCCGCTTCTCCGTCGGGAGGGGGGTGGACGAGTCTTGGCGCCAGTAGAGTGAGCGCCATCCTGCAGTGTTATCGTGCTCTCTCATCACAGGCACCCTGTGCTTTAGGATGCCATTACACGCATGGAAGCCGGCAAATTTGACCATTAAAAACACTGCAGCACAACCACCTGCTTTACCACGTCACAATCATTCTCATAAGACCTATTATCACTTATACACAATTAGGAAAAACATTTTTTGCTTTGCAGTTTCCAGTAAGTAAACAGATGTAACAAAGACTGGAAAAACACATAACACCTCTCTGTATAATTGCAGGCACTTATTTCTGAAAACAGTGCAACTTTATTTGTCCTCGTGTCTGCAGATGAATTTACTGGCCGACTACTGATCATAAAATCCATTCTCTCCACCATTTCTGTCACTTTTACTTAGGTACGTTTTTTTCTCACTACCTCCCCTCTTCTAGCTATGTACTTGTGCTATCAATAGTTTCCAACCCAGCTCGAGAGGGGAGTGAGGGCTGAAACTATTGAAGCGAAGAAATGGGCACACCTCACCCATNCGCCAGTAGAGTGAGCGCCATCCTGCAGTGTTATTGTGCTCTCTCATCACAGGCACCCTGTGCTTTAGAATGCCATTACAAGCACGGAAGCAGACAAATTTGACCATTAAAAGCAATGCAGCACAACCACCTGCTTTACCACGTCACAATCATTCTCATAAGACCTATTTTAAAAAGTGATAATCACTTATACACAATTAGGAAAAACATTTTTCGCTTTGCAGTTTCCAGTTAAGTAAACACATAACACCTCTCTGTATAATTGCAGGCACTTATTTCTGAAAACAGTGCAGCTTTATTTGTCCTCGTGTCTGCAGATGAATTTACTGGCCGACTACTGAGCATAAAATCCATTCTCTCCACCATTTCTGTCACTTTTACTTAGGTACGTTTTTTTCTCGCTACCTCCCCTCTTCTAGCTATGTACTTGTGCTATCAATACAGTAGTTTCCAACCCAGCTCGAGAGGGGAGTGAGGGCTGAAACTATTGAAGCGAAGAAATGGGCACACCTCACCCATTCTCTAGCCCTTTTTTTTTTGTGTAAACAGGGGAAGGAAAGATGTGTTTACATTCTTTTAACCCATCTACCCAATCTGCTTGTACACACAAAAAAAATTAAAACATTTGCATGAATGAGCAAACGAATGCCAAGACTGTTTACACAGGAAATAACACATCTTATGGAGAAAATGGTGACCTAATCACCTTCACTTTTTNGCAAACGAATGCCAAGACTGTTTACACAGGAAATAACACATCTTATGGAGAAAATGGTGACCTAATCACCTTCACTTTTTATCTGGGAGAATTTATTACTCGGGAATGTCTGAAGCAAGTCTTTGACGGTACAGCACTACTGACACCATCATTGAAGAAATAATATTTTTATCACTACACTAATTTTTATTGTTTATGTCTGGTTCTTTTATACCCTATTTTGTGCAATTTACATTTTGGAAACTTAATCATAGTTAAGGAAGTATACAACTAATTGTTGCATGTGGTAAAATATTTTAAATTAAATTGGCAAGTAGAATACGCACGTATTTAATAGAGGAATCCAAAGCTGGGTAAAACTCTCTTTTTGTGTTTTCAGACATGAGTGATTTAGTCATGGAGGAAAGTGAACAGACATCAAATTACTTTCCAGTTGATGGAGTTGAATCAAATGTGTCACTCCTCCAATCACTGTGGGGCCGTATTTTTGGCAAGAATAACAGTCTGGCAAACGGACAAAATAGTAATCTACCTAATGATGATGATGATAACCCTTCAGAACATGAGTTACTGGAACAACTGCAAGACAAGTATGTGTACGTCATNTACCTAATGATGATGATGATAACCCTTCAGAACATGAGTTACTGGAACAACTGCAAGACAAGTATGTGTACGTCATAGAGAACATGTGTATTCATCGTGTGCGTTTTCTGGATGTGGCAACTGATGAAGACATCACACTGTGGTGGGAGACTCACCACTCCGAGGAGAATCTAGAAACACTCGCTACAATCTGACAATACAGTAACAGCCAACCTTAGCAAATTTTAGTGCTGCAGCTACACGATATTACCTGTGTTTAACATACAAGTTGGAAAATATTTAATTTTAAATACGCCAGAAATTTTAAAGGCAATTCTTTCAAAAATTGTAATGCAGCAGATAATTTTCAAATCCTTACAGCAGTTAGAATTATAGCCAGGGCATTTATAAAAACTTGGGCTTGTAACTGGTTCAAGATTTGAATAAAAACCATTGTGATAAACATTTTAGACTAGATTTTTCCATGTCAAACTACACTATTTGATATAATGGTAATTAATCATGTGTCAGAATGAATGCAACAATATAAATCAATGACTAAATCTTAAAAGATTTCCTAGAAATGGAAGAATAAGAGAATCTAGGATCGTCTGCCAATATATAAAGACAGCATGATGAGAATGGAGGGGAGGAAGCAGGGTGTCACCATGTATAACAATGTATTTTCCAACCCAAACATTTTACCTCAACTCCCCTATATAAATATATAATCGACTGTAATCAGACACAGACTGCTAGTCAGCCCCAAACTTTCGAACCCTCTGAAAAATGAAAATTTTGTGAGAGAGAATGCAAGCTGAATTTTGAATGTCTCGCGCGCAATTAGCTGAAAAAGCGTGCAAAGAGGCTATCAATTTGGTAGTGTGCGAGATGGAAGGGAAGCAACAGCAGCTGGAGGAGTGAAACAATCTACCCTTGTGCCTCCAAACCAGGCAGCACTCAGAGAGATGATGCAAGGATACCACGCTGGTTGCTAGGCAACTAGCTCCCATCCCACCAGCCGTGTAAGGGGAGGTGACGAGCTCTGCTGAGAATCACCTAGGACAGTAGAAGCTTACGCAATCCAGGCCACATATGTACACCAATCTCACCTACATGGGCGATTCCATGGCCGCATGGCAAATGTTTGCCTTTTCAAGTACAGTGATTAATAACATTTCACATAAAAAAAACATCTCACTTTCCTAAACATGCCTGTCACGAGTTACGCTGCACCTGTGATCTGTGCTTATGAATTATTTGACAAAAGCTGTGTAACAGGCCCTTCCGAGACACCAGTTTATTCAGAAGACTGGTGTCTATTGAAATAAATTTATATAAATCCTGTGTCCCCCATTTCCCTCTTCCTTGCAAGAATCCACTGAAAATAACCTACCCGCTTGGCAGTAGAAGTTGCTCAATGTTCAGACAATTTTTAGGGACAAAAGGTAAACTCTACATTTATAGGGGTATCATTTTATTCGGAAGATGTTGCCTATTGAGTTAAATTAATATTTTGTATAAGAATCATGGTGATTTTACACCAGATATTAAATGAAAACTCAATGGAGAAAAACTACCTTTAAATGTGGAGGGAAAAAAAAAAAAATATTTCTGCCAAAAAATTATATATTTTTTGTTAAAATGTATTGAATAACAATTTATGCAAAACCATTTGATTTGAAATACAATTTATGACAGGTGGAACTATGAGCGACGAACAGTCTCAATAAAATTTCTGCGGTCGGATCACCGTCACATACTTCAGATTGCCACGACCATGTTATAGGTGAGACTGTGCGGAGCACTTTACTACTCTGTGCTGTGGTGCGTTTGATAGTATAACCGTGAGTCAAACTGAGATCACATGATTAGGTTTATTTAATGCTTCTTACACTGTACCGATTCCCCTCTTGCAGGGCATGTAAGGGGAGAAAGCAAGCATGAGAGAGAGAGAGAGAGAGAGAGAGAGAGAGAGAGAGAGAGAGTGTGTGTGTGTGTGTGTGTGTGTGTGTGTTTTTTTTTTTATCTCATTTTCACAGGACGAGAGGGCTAGAGAGCGCAAANTTAGCTACACACTAACTTCCCCTCTCGCAGTCATGTTAGATGAGGAAGAAAGGTGCATGGCTGAGAGGACACGGCACTGGTTGCTAGGTAACTGCTTCCCCTATTGTTAGGCATAATAGGAGAAAGTAAGGTCATGCGTGACTGCCCAAATTGTTACCATCAGCTAGCTCAACTGGAAAGCACCGCACCCAAGTGATGATAAATGGCGGCACACTTAATGTATTTCACACCCAGTTATAAGAAGTTCGAATAAACAAGCAGCTTAAAAACAATTACTGCGTGAAATCTTACGTTACCGGACAGAATGATATTTTGATCGAAGCAAAATCCATTCAACGATTGAAGTGGATCATTTGTATTGGAACTTGGATGGGAACACTGAAAATTAATGATTGATACCATTTTTTGGCACAGCGAGTCTCCTCTGTATTCAGAAGACTTGTGTCCATTGACATTAATTAATACAGTGAATTCTCTGTCCATCGTTTCTCAGGGGACTGATAAAAAAAGTTCAATAGACGTAGACTTTCAATGAATGTGGTCTTGAAATGCTGATAAATAAAAAATGGGACCACAGAATGTTTTATGGATGCTGGTTTTCAATATATCCGAGTTCAATGCATAGAGGTTCCACTGAAAATAGACTTTACTACGGAAACACCTTTGGCGACAAATGGAGGTCCTATATGCCCTCGTAGGGTATAAACTTCGTGCCAGAGAAGACTAAACATGGACTTCATGAATTAAATGGCAAATTTTATGTATAGAAGCCGGGGTTGGGTCAACATAGGTCCAAAATTCCCAACATATTGTGTTGTGGCCAACCCTATCCAATGCATATTCCCAGAAACCATTATAGTTTGTCTAGGTCAGATCTAAGTGGTGACGTTATACGGTTAGGGTGCTGGAACACGTGACACATACTGAAAGGGTTGTTAGTGTGTTCGGTCAGAAAACACGTGGGACATTGACGTTACCGAGGTCAGACTTTGGACACGCTCACCCTTGGCCTTGATTAGCCTGGTACACAAGGTTGGACAGGTAGGCCTTCGGCAAGATATGTAATCGTCAGCTCTAGTGAAAGCCCTCCAAGCGGCTAAGGTGTTGGCCAGTGCTGGCTTACCTGGTGCAGACTGGACCCAGAGGAGGAAGGCCAGAGGTAGCTGATGACAGCATTCTGGGCCCCATACTAGGGTGGCTGGCGATCGGCTGGCCATCAGGCTCTGTCTTGCTGATCCTAGGGCCAGCTGAGTCCTGGCAGCAGCGGGCGTTGACGGTCTACGGACGACATCTGCGATTCCCTGGCCCATGGGCAATCCCAGGCATAGGCAGACAACGATAGGGTGTGGCTCTCCACAGGTCTTCCAGGGTGGCTCGAATAACTTAATGGGGTTGACTGGTGGGTGAAGCCCCTGCAGTTGACTTTTGTGCCTGTTCCCAGGGGGAGGAGTAGCTGTGGGATGGATTGCTTAACAACTGATTGACTGTAGGAGCTGTAGCTGCCTTCTTATCCGCTTACTTTGTCACTCCTCTTTGGGTGAAGAACATGGGGTAGGTTGTACGGTCCAACTGCGACAAAGCAGGGGCAGGTGACTGAATCCCTAACTATGAGTACCCAGAGGCAATCCCCTCATGCCACATCAGTCCTGTCACTCCAACCGGTGACATGCACGCAGTGGATGGAGTGGGTGGCCTGATCGCTTCCTTGTGGAGTGTACCTAGTAGGGGGATCTACCGTACATATGCACCAAGTGCCTTGACGCACCACGAACGACGTCATTGACCACTCTATGCTTGCCACAGCGGTGGCCCCTTCCTAGGAAGAGACGTTACACCACTACACGCCACAGTTTGCCCTTGAAGCCAGGTTTAGCTTGCCCAGCTGATGCCTTCTGCTGACCCACAACCCGCTTTACAACCAGCAAGGCCTTGCCACCCCTTCCGCCTTGGCAGAAAAGGGCAATCTATCTGCCACTACATCTCCATCACTCCCTCTCTCCGCGCGCTCTACCATCCTGCACCCCCTGTGCTGGCCCTGTAACTCTGGTAGAAATAGAGATCACAGCCTAGAGTTAGAGGCTGTTTCGCACTGCCCCTCGCAGACTGTTACTCTGCCCAATTGTATACCAACATCCACCACTAGTTGTTCGTAGACTGTCACTGCCCAAGCGCACATAGATTTCTTCAGCTTCTACATCGTTACTCTGCCTGTCACAGCACAGACTTTTGCAAGTCTACACCTTCGTTCACCAAGCTGTTCTCCAGCTCACCTGAAGCCTACCGCACTTTGCAGCTACCTTGTAGCTCTCATATTAGAATATCACGAGTTCGAGTACAGTTGACTGGGGTCACCCTTGCCCTCACGCCTCCGCATCGTCTACTGAGCCATAGGCGTCAATCTAGTTGGCATCGTAGGTTCAACCATTTGGGTCCCTACCCACCTACACTTTTACAGGAGTAGTCACGAGCTGAAATCCACTAACCCTTCCATACTTCCAGGAGCTCTGTGTCTACTGTAAGTGCTTGGATATGTTCTGCCTTTCTGAGCAACACGAGAGCAGATGTTCCTGGCCTGCTATTGCCATCCTCTGTCTGGTGCTTGGGTCTGCCTGCCAAGTTACTTGCAGGGAACCAGTAGCCAGGCCAACCCCTTACCAAATGCCTCACTACACTTCCTCACAGGCCAAGCCTACTTCTACAAGACACCCACTATCTACTCTCGGACTTGCATCCCCCTATGCCACGCCACAGGACTGGGTGGGAGAAAGCAGCCAAGCAGGGATTAGCCCTGGTTGAAGGCCTCGAGAGTGAGGACCAGGGTGCCAGCCAGGTGTACACATGGAAGGAGTAGGAAGCTGCCCTTCAAAGGGGAAACCGCACCAGCTCCACTACAAGCAGCAAGAACCTAATTTGGCATGTTCCTCAGGCTCTCTCTCCACTGCCACCAACCGTCCAGAAGAGTGGTTAGATGCCTTGATCTGGTTCCAACCTTTACCCCTACCAGGGTACCCATTCAACCTGCCCTCTTGCGCACCTCTTTATGCACAGCAATCTATTATAGAAATCCCAAGAACCATCAAACCTCAGTCTCCTAAAGACCCCTTCAAGTTGACTATGCCTGCTACCAGCCGTCTGGAGGGGGCGGGGGGGGGGCCCTGACGCAGTGTACTAGCAAACCACGTTAATAGGCTGGGCGTCAGTCTATTAACGTGATTAACGTCAGCCACCCATGCTGGTCCACAGTATGGGTGGCTGTTGACTCTGTGGTGTTTTATGACATACATACTGCACGGTTAAGGGAGTCCACAGTCCTACTCTATTAATGGAAATCTGGTATAAAAACACGGTCATCTGCCTCTCCCTTGAGGGATGGCATTTACTAGGTAGCAGAGAGAAGTTATACAATTCTCCCTAGAATTAGAACACAGTGGTTTACACTCCGTATTTATTCTCGAGAGAATAAACACTGTGACCCGTACTAACTCGTAGGCTCTCGTAACTCTCAAGCAACCGGCGGAAGTTACGTGAAAACAGGTGCTGGAGCAACTAAATTAGGTAGCCGTGAGAACGGCTCGAACCCTAACTGCTGACTAGTGTTGTGCTGAAGAGACTTGGGGGGGAAAATGCTTCAAAGTGGAGTGTATGTAAAGTGGTTTAAGACTTCTAGCGGCGGTAGGTTCCCGTAGAGAAGACGGGAGCAGAGAGCTCTATCACGGCTGTGGTAGTGCAAGCTGCCGAGTGTACAAGGCGATGCGAGACAACACTGACAACTGGCTTTCTGGAGGCACGTCTGGTCTTATATACAGCTTGACGGTGCTCTCCTTTGGCTCACTTCAGTTCAGGCATCTCTAGCAGGGTTGGTTTCCCTGTGTGTGGGTGGTACCCGGTACTTGCTTAGGGGCAACTGGCTTCGCTCTACTTGCCAGGCGCTGCGATTGTATTACATTCACGTCTGGCATAAGTGGATCGTCCGTAATTTCCTTGGATGTCCCAGGTTGGGAGCATGCATGTCTGCTCTAGAAGCAAGCAGACTCTGGGTTCTATTCGTGTTGCAGCTCATGATGAGTTTGAGTCGAAAAAAAAGAAATGCCAGTNAGAAGCAAGCAGACTCTGGGTTCTATTCGTGTTGCAGCTCATGATGAGTTTGAGTCGAAAAAAAAGAAATGCCAGTAGCCCAGTGAAATCTAGTGTATGATAGCATGTGGGGCACCAAACCAGCAACACATTAGTGCTGTGATGAAAGCAGTAAATTAAGTCTTGCCACCATGTCTGCAATGATTATACACATTCACAGGGCGACCAAACGTTTGGCCTTAATACAAAATTACTCATATATTTTCTTTGCAGTTTTAGCTTCTCTATGCAACTTTGGTGTTACATCTGTCATATGAGTTTTGTTGGCCCCTGTTGTAGACAGCTAGTTATGCTCTTATGCTTGTACTATAAAAGGGGGTGTATTAATGTGTTTTTTTTAAGTGTTACATCTGTTCAAAGTGTCCACCATCCATTCGCTAGCATGAGGCAGAATATTAACTTTCACATTATTAAGTGTATAACAATACCAAAAATTCGTTAAACATTACTTTTTTAAAAATAATTGGTTTACACAATCCTAGATAAAATCAACAAGACTAGTCTGCACATCAAAACTAAAGTTTTCCGATAGTATGTAGTGCAGCAACAAGATTTGTAATGACTGTACACTGGCAAATAGGTTTAAANAAAACTAAAGTTTTCCGATAGTATGTAGTGCAGCAACAAGATTTGTAATGACTGTACACTGGCAAATAGGTTTAAATATCTTTTATGAATACAATACAGTTACACAGATAACAGAACATAAGTACACACAATTTCTTTAATGTTTCCATGCATCAAGATTTTGACAAAATAAAGATCAATTAAAATGTCACTACTAAGACTCTCTCTGGTCCCGATGTGCACCAGCGGTACATTAACATTCATAATAATTTTACTGTGTGTGCAAATTTAGGATATAATACAATGAAATATAAAAAAGAGGTTATTTTTTTTACTGTTACACAAGTTTTGTAATTTGTATTACTAACATGAAATCTACGTTATCCTGAAAATGGGCACTTTTAAATTGAAGAAATAACCGTCAAATTTTGAAACATGCACAGCAGAATTTTTTATCAATATAAATATGAAACCTAAGTTCAATTCCTATTTCTGATAAACCAACAATTGGTGCTGGACACAGAAAAATCTCCCTGAAAGCATTAACTTTGGCATCTTATCACTTTAGTCAATACATCTGGTAGAAATATTTCAGCATTATTTACATTTTACTGAACTTAAATGTCAGTTGTACAGTGGAACCCCTTCTTAACCTCTCAAAGGAACAAAAAAAATATGTTACAAAATACAGGGAAGTAGTGAGAGTAAATTTAATGCTGTTTGAGTATTACATGAAACCAACTGGAACTAATGAAAGGAGGTGTAAATTCAAGGGATTTAAGACAAGGGCTCTACTGTACATTTGATGCCTTCGTCCATTACACTTACACAGCACAACTGTCATATTCAATCTTCATTTCCTGGCCAAACATGTGAAATGCGTCTTTATAAACTCTGTAAATTTAACAGTAACATTATCACAATTAGCGAACTATCCACACCTTAAACACTCCTTTACGTCACCTGACTTACAAGTTTACACTTCAACATATCTTTATGCACCACAATACACTGTTTAATATGTACAAGTCCTCTTTTTGGTATCTTTGGTATGTAAATAGAAACATGAAATGGGGAAAAAAATTATTCAAAATTCTTTTTAAGTGTAGGAAAATACTCTCACAGATAAGCCTGTCTTACCACAAGCAAGTTATTGCTGCCAATACTTACATAACTTTATTAATTTTCATGAATTTTAGGAGTTTTGACATTCCATTCCTAAAAAATACTGTACCAGTCTACATACAACTTATGAATACACGCTCATTTTCTTTTCTTTGTCTTGAAATCACACTAGTTTTAAATGCTCGAGTTCTTTTTTGCAAATAGTCTTTCACAGACTCATATGTGAGCACCTAAAAACAAAAAAAAAATATATTAAAAATTAAATCACAGTACAGTATAACTTATTAATAAATGCTTATTTATATTAATTAAATATATTATGGTATGCAATTAGAATTTAATGTAATAAANATATATATTAAAAATTAAATCACAGTACTGTATAACTTATTAATAAATGCTTATTTATATTAATTAAATATATTATGGTATGCAATTAGAATTTAATGTAATAAAGATAATTACCAAAGTAATACATTTGAGTTATGGTTACAAGTAGACGACTAGGCTACCAACAATATGTAAAAGGACAGAAACTCAAATAATCACAGTCTAGTACTTGTTAAGAGGCACGCACACACAAATAAGGATGACATTTTTCATGCGATCACACAAACGGGTGAAAAAATGCATCCTGTGTGTGGGTGTGCACGCGTGTGCACTTGTGTGTGTGAGTGTGCGTGCGTGCGTGCTTGTGTGTATCTCTTGACAAGTACTAGACTGAAGAGTTTGTGAATTTCTGTCCTTTTACATATTGTAACTAGTAATACAAAACAAATTAGGAGACAAAAATATAATATAAGAATCAACATGTAAATTATGCTACGCAAACTTAATGCAATACACCAAATTCAGTCACTTATTCTCTGTTCAGTCCTATGTGTTTTTGTGCCTGTTAATTTTGGTAAATATTTCTTAGGTATCATGTACAGTAATGTTGGAGTTCTCAACCTAGAGAGTATGTCCCCTTCTGGAGGCATGAGCAAACTTCAGGGGAGGTGTGATTAACTTTAAGGAAAACAATTTTTAAAGTAGTGTAATATGTACCGAAAATAAATGTACTGAAAAACTGTACCCACTAAAAATTTTCAGTGTTCCCAGCGAAATCCTTATACAAATAATGGCAAAATTATCCACTTTTACCAATGAATATTGCATCAATCAAAAAAATCTTTTGGTCTCATTTCACTTAAGATTTCATGCAACAGTAGTTTTGTACATGAAGCATTAAATAAAACTAATCACGTAATCTCTATGTTATCTTGTCAAGCGCACCGCACCAGGGAGCGGTCAAGGCTCTGCCAAGACTGACCTCTACGTAGGTCATGGCAGTCTCAGAGTATGCAACAGTAATCTGCTATGGCACTGTGCTGTTACAAGTTTCTGACTGTTCCAGATTGCAGGAATTTCCTCAAGATTACCTGTAGCTCAAAATAGTTCCACCTACCATCAATGTATTATCTCAAAGCAAATGGTTTCAACTGAAAAAGCTATGCAATAAATTTTAAAACGAGCAATTATTTTTTCAAAGTTGTTCTCTCTTGCGTTTAAAGGACATTTTCTCTTAAAGTTTGTGTTTAATCATCTCTAGCATAAAACAATTTTTAAACCAAATATTAATTTAACTCAATAGGTAGCACCTTCCAAATAAAACAGGGGGGTGTTTAGGTTTGTTTTGGCTGAAAACAGACTTCTAGGCAAGCCATCTGCAACTTGCTGTTCAAGCTTCGGAAACTGCATCAGTTGCAGAGTTTGAAGCCAGCGAGAGGGAGCTCGAGGAGTTTGATGCGGCCTACTACAGAATACAGTAAGTTTTCAACAAACTTGTTGTGATCCAAGAAGCAGGAAGAGAACAGCAATGTCGCCTCGTCCAATATAAGTTACCAAAAATGCAGTTGCCTAAAGACTGGCCTACCTTNGCCTCGTCCAATATAAGTTACCAAAAATGCAGTTGCCTAAAGACTGGCCTACCTTTTGTGATTTGTTCAACTCACTGGTGCATAACAACAAGGCCCTTGCTGTGGTGGAGAAGCATCACTATCTCCTTATTTCCTTATGTCAATAAAACAGGCATTTATCTTTCTTGGTTGAGTTGTCTCGTCCAGCACTTTGTTCTTTTTACACCTTGCTCCTGCTATTTTCTGTTTCATCACCAGTCCTAGTAGGAGACTTACCAGGGATAACCACGAGCCAAAACCCCATCCTCAACCACAACTTTTGGGAACTGTCTCAAAGTGCACTTTAGGAAGCTAGCCTTACTGGGTCTCACCAGAGCAGTTGTCACTTGTACTACTGCCCCTCCAGTAAGTGCCTGGGTCTGCCAGCGGCATCTCGCTCACCAGGTCACCTGCTTGGATAAGATAGGCCGAACCCTAAGGAACCCCACTTCGCGTGACACCTGGGTCTGCCAGCGACATCTCGCTTGCCAGGGAGCAGGGAGCCAGGGGAGAGGTCGCCCCTAACCCTGCTACTGCAACCCTGCTCGCCAAGCCACGAGATTGAAGGTCAGTAGGCCAGGCTACCTACCCAACCCCTAGCCAACACCCTACTCTCCATCAGGCTGTGTCTACCCCTTACTGGCCACCCACTATCTGGTCTTTCACCCCCCTTATGCCTCACCATAGGGCTGGGCGGCAAAGCTGCCAAGAGCAGACACTAGCTTAGGCTGGGGTTCTGAAAAGTAGTGGTTCACGTGTCATCCAGGTGTAAACGTGGAAGAAAGAGGAGGCTGCACGTCAGAGGGTCAGCATCCAGCTCTCCCAGTTCCACCTTGAACCTCGTCTGGCACGTGCCATGTGCAGTATCTCCGCTGCCACCAAAGAAGCCACCTACCTTCGCTCGGCCAGCCAACGTCATTAGGGTAGTCAGACCCCTTAACGTCACACCCGCTTATACCCCTACCAAGGCACCCACTTGCTTATCACTCGAAAGTGCGCCTCCTAAGGCACAACGCTCTATTATAGAAGTGGACACACCCAGCAGTGTAGGCATACGGAAAAAACCAGTACAATTGGCGACCACTACTTCACCATCGCTCAGGGAAGGAAGTACCTTGACGCCATCCTCCAATTGCGATTCCCACTGAGGGTAAGCATCGAGGCGACACACTAAAGGATGCTAAACAGCTCGTGCACGTACGATGCATATCAATTAAACAGTGATTTCAAGTAGCCATGTTTGTCTTTGTTCCTTGCCAGACATTCCTGCACCCATACCCCATGTGGTGTCTGTCACCTTTAAAACGTACATTTCGTACACTTTCNTTCCTTGCCAGACATTCCTGCACCCATACCCCATGTGGTGTCTGTCACCTTTAAAACGTACATTTCGTACACTTTCTACTGTACCTAGTACACGTCCTGTGTTGGGTCATTTTCAGGATATAAACAATAGTTTCCATGACTTCTGAATCAGCACTTGTATTTATGTATTTAATATAGAGTATTTTCCACTAGGGTTTTGGCCTATATATAGATTTTATTTGTATGTTGGGATTATAGTTATATAGTAATAAAAATGCATAAGACAATTTACAGACAAAATTTTTCTTTGATGGTGAAAACTAAATGGACATTCATGAAACACCCGAGTATTAATTAAAANTTCCTTGCCAGACATTCCTGCACCCATACCCCATGTGGTGTCTGTCACCTTTAAAACGTACATTTCGTACACTTTCAACTGTACCTAGTACACGTCCTGTGTTGGGTCATTTTCAGGATATAAACAATAGTTTCCATGACTTCTGAATCAGCACTTGTATTTATGTATTTAATATAGAGTATTTTCCACTAGGGTTTTGGCCTATATATAGATTTTATTTTTATGTTGGGATTATAGTTATACAGTAATAAAAATGCATAAGATAATTTACAGACAAAATTTTTCTTTGATGGTGAAAACTAAATGGACATTCATGAAACACCCGAGTATTAATTAAAANTAATTTACAGACAAAATTTTTCTTTGATGGTGAAAACTAAATGGACATTCATGAAACACCCGAGTATTAATTAAAATCAAGGATTATTTATTTGTTACAACTTTCAGCAACCAAATTTCTTACTGAAAAGAAAATAAAAATTGCCATTATTTGTTTTTGTTTCATTATATTGAATTTTCGCACAACCCCACTTATTTGTAACAATAACACACTTAAATCTGACCTGGTTCAGCTGAGGGTCACCTGAGGCTCTGGCATGTGCTGGGAGTCGACCTGGATGTTGGTGACGTGGTCGTTGATGGAACCGTTCACCTGCACCTCCTCAAGGCACGTACCACTGTCTATACTTGCTGCACTGTACACAGTCATGTCTCCTTCCGTGCTCAAGCCTGCAAGTAGTACACACACCACTGTTGCCAACTTACAGATGTCTAACAGCTGATTTGTGATTAATAACACATTTTGTAAATCAACACCACAAAAAAAAATTCCTTGCCTCTACTAAATAACATACAGTCAGACCCCTATTTAATGAGCAGCTGATTTAACAAAAAGCAGCAATTTTAGAAAGCCATTCTCAAGAACCGCCAGAGCAAAAAATTAATTTTAAAAAATCCTGGCAAAAATGTAAGAAATCACAATGAAAATTAATTGAAAATATGTTTGCTAGTCCACTGTGATAAAATACATGGGTTTTAGTGTTGCTACTCTTAATTGGTATAGCACAATACGGGGGCAAAGAAACTGTGAAAATCCATTAAGAAGTGTGGCAGTAATGGTTTGGAGTGAGCATGCCACACGGCGGCCGTAGGTCGGCCTGCCTGTCGAGCTACATGTGGCGTCACGAAGGGAAGCTTTGTACTACACCAACACCTCTACCCACAGCTCGCTCATGACGGTGCACATAGCAACAAGGCTGGTCAATAACAGAGTAAGTTACATTCTCCTCCACCCACTCATAACCACTTCTTCACATTGCCATTTTAGCTACCGCAAACACCCACATACCACGTGCTCATTTTTTCAAAAATAAGAACTGCCAAAAGTGGGGTGCGTACGATGGGTGTACATGGTACAGATGGAGGGGGAGGCGGCACGGACACGGTACATGGGACAGTCGGCACCGGAAACTTGGCACCAGCATGGCTGTGTGTCTGGCGTGGTTCGCTAGCACACAAAGGTGGCCAGACGTGTGACGCAGTTAAAGAGCATTGTGTTATTGTCAGCTAATGGTAGGGGTGTGCGAATATTCGAAAACTTGAATAGTTGCGAATAGTAATTTATGAATTATTCACATTCGAACTTCGAATATCTTATGCGAAAATTGTGAATAATTTGTAGAGCTGTGCCCAGTCCGACTCGAATCTGCTTCTGTCGAATTTACCGACACGACGTTGATTTTCTGAATTGAAAAATTCTTGTTACTTTGCCTTTCTAATCTGAACATGGCTATTTTGTCTTTATGCTATTATTTTCTGTAACATTTTGCACCCACCCACACCAGCAAACCAGATGTTGAAGTCTGGATAATGATCAAGTCTGTATGCATTGCATATTAACATGCAACAGTTTTTTTTATAGTGGTCCCTTAAAAAATTATCCATACAGGTTACAATCTATTTTAGTTTGACCTGGGTTTATATTTTAAAAAATTTTTATTACGTTTTTCAGTTATAAAAAGCTTTCGCACAGGTTATTAAGAATATACAGTANTTTATATTTTAAAAAATTTTTATTACGTTTTTCAGTTATAAAAAGCTTTCGCACAGGTTATTAAGAATATACAGTATTCTGCATACGTAATTTGGTATATCGGTTTTTCCTTCCCCCTACCTCCAGACGGCTGGGAAGAATGTGTTGTCGACTTGACGGGGTTGTTTCTGTTTGCGGGGTTTGTTGCCTTTGGCAGTTCTATGATGGTCCGCTGAGCACGTGACTAGGCGCATGGCTAGCGAGGTAGCAGAGAAGCGAGGCAGGCTTCGGTGAGCTATTGAGCAGCGTGACATCTAGTCTGAAGTGATGAAAGATGATATGAGCTTAGGCTTGTGGCATCGGTGCGCGGTCAGGAAGAGTGACTTACTACGATGACCGAGTTGCGAGCGTCAGCTGGTAGGTGAAGAAGTCAGCACGCGGTCGGGCAGTGTGACGTTCTGCTACAGAGCTGTGAGTCAGCCTCGAACTGTATTCCCACACCCTTAAGAGCCACCTAACTTCTTCTGTAATTACAAATAAAACTTTGACACACATAAAAATCTTCAAAATATTGATTTGGACTGTGAAATAGAATAATTACATGTTATTTGAATTGAGTTTTATTAAAACCATTGTGCAAGTGACAAAATGATTTCACCACTGCCCTATCACAGTGAACACTTCTCAGGTAAGTGTTACTACTCACATCTTCCCAAGTGGAACCCAGTGTCGCTGCCTGGCACTAATGTGCTGTGCTGGGACACCTCTCCAACCATCTGCTTCCTGTGTCCTGACGCCAACTGTGCAGCTGCTCGCAAATTTATGTTGTCTGAGCTTGCACTCTGTGTTCGCACTGGCCGTACCTTACACAAAAATTAGCACACTGCCCAAGTCTACCAATGAAAGTTAATGTAAATTTTGTTATGTTAAATATGTTTACATAGTTTACATAAGGTATTTGGACGGGAATTGAAAATTGTACAATACAAGGAAAGATATGTTAACGTGAAGTACGTTGTGACAGAATTTTACTGTATTGGTTGCCTATTATCAAACTGTTAGGAAAGAACTTTAAGAAAAATAATTAGTATAGAATGCTTTTATTTGTAATACCAGACAAAGTTTTCACCTCGCCTGTTGTAATAACCCTCTCATACAAAAATTTCTTTAACAGGATATGAACTTTTACTGTAATTAATGTATCTGTTAACAGCAGTGTCAAAGAAAGATAGAGATTTATTTGTCCTCTCAGCAGTATAGTCCAGTATTTTTATTACGTGCTCTCTCAAAGAGCAGCCTCTGGGCAAGACAACTCTACAGCATGACTTGAGTAATAAGTAAAATCAGGCCAGCAGGTGCCCGCTTCAGTGAGTGGTGTTTATTTTATATTTTAATTCTTTCCCTCTTCTGAGTCTTGCAGTAGTGGCGAAGAGAATCGCAACGGTCAGCAACCAAAATAAATACAACAAACTTACTTTACAGCCTCTTTCCTTCAAATTTTTCACAGTTTCTAAAAAGAAGGGTATACTTTTAAGGAATCATTATTTCTGGGGTCATTTTATCGAGTTGACAGTATTTTATAATTATTTCATCATCAGTGATGATAAAGTGTCAAATTTAATGCAAAAAGCTAATTTTTAATGTAATTTTTAAGTTTTAAGAAGTTAAAAATTTGCCAAAATGGTATGAAAAAATTAATTTTAAGAGGGAACCAACAGGTATTGGAATCTTACAAGAGTATGACTGCATATTGAGATTTTTTCATCGAGCAGTCACATTTCATTTTTCTGGTGTGGATAAGACAAATATTTCTATAGTGATGTTATACAAACATTAATGATACTATGCAATACTGATGTCACACTGAATTTAGTTAGCGAGTCCTTGCATTTTGAAATGCTAAAACATTATATGAAAAACTATTAAGAATGGGCTGTGTGGAATATTTCATTCCTGTTTGTTTTGCTTAAGGTCTATAAAGATATTATTCATTTTTAATTCATGGGAGGAACAGAGTAAGGTAAAGCCACATTTGAAGAAACCTAATACATTTTGCATGTCTACTAAAATAATGGTAATGTTCTAGTATGAGAAGGATGTGGTTCAAATGAATTACACATGCATGGACTTACATTTATGCCAATTCCTTCACCAAAGTTGATGTTCTCAGTGCTGTGGGCTTTGTGGGCATGCACCAACTCCTTGTGCACCTCGTGGGTGGGAAGGGAGAGCGGCCTGCTGACCTGGCTCGTGGGTGGCGGCATGCGAGACGAGGGCGGCCTCAGGATCAACTCGGGACCCCCTCCATAAATACTGTGAAAGAACCTCCAAGTCTCCTCTGAGAATTGGCCGTAGTCAGAACCTGCAACAAGAATTCATCAACAATAACATTGTGTTTTTGTTACGTAAAACCACAACTACTCAGCTCAAATCAACAAATTACTGTACCACACTTTCCAATGTTACACCAAGGGTCAGTGACGTAGTTAAAGTTCATTTCATATAAGAAGGCCACATTCTGACAGTCAGTGAGTGGCAACTTAATATATTGAAAACAAATAACGTGCCATTTACAAAATCCTGTATCAGCTGATGCACGAACGAACAAAAGTTAATATTACGTTGGCTATTCTGAGAGCAGTGCCAAAGCACATCACACAAGCAGAAAATACGCGGATAAGAAAGAGTTCGTAGATTAATTAATACATTTTATTTTACGTGGTCATAAAACAGCGGTTTTTAGTTTTGCAAACGAAACTTCGTGATAAAATAGTAATGTATAGGTGTTCAAAATGAGATGCACAATAAAACGATACGTATCCAAATGTGACGAAAAATCCAAAGTTTCCAAACTTTCAAACCAGGTGCTGCCATCTTGTGAGTTAAAAGCACACCATCTGTTGCAATTTGCCCTTCCACGCCATCTGTTAACCATATCCCGAACTACACCCAGAAACACATTATAGTTTTGTTGTTTAAAAGAAGGTATATGNCAAACGAAACTTCGTGATAAAATAGTAATGTATAGGTGTTCAAAATGAGATGCACAATAAAACGATACGTATCCAAATGTGACGAAAAATCCAAAGTTTCCAAACTTTCAAACCAGGTGCTGCCATCTTGTGAGTTAAAAGCACACCA
The DNA here is from genome assembly GCA_002778355.1 of Clitarchus hookeri. NCBI lineage: Eukaryota > Metazoa > Arthropoda > Insecta > Phasmatodea > Phasmatidae > Clitarchus > Clitarchus hookeri. The sequence continues at coordinate 154,432 of NQII01002416.1, read as the reverse complement.
TCTGTTGCAATTTGCCCTTCCACGCCATCTGTTAACCATATCCCGAACTACACCCAGAAACACATTATAGTTTTGTTGTTTAAAAGAAGGTATATGCATGCATATACAAATAATTTTATTTCCCCGCGAGCTCTGTATAATTTTTAAAGTAACATATATTTCGTGTACCGTGTTTACGAACGACCCAACACACGTCCACCAAGCTCCGTTTACGAATGCAGCGCCACCCAAGCAGTTCACCATTTGCCACACGTAGCAGCACCTCCTGGACGGGCTGACTCGCCACATCAAAGCCTATTCTTGGCACGCCTGTTGATGGCGAATGGATACATAAACGAAAAGACACGGCGATTATCAACTGTCAAGAATGTGGCCTCCTCATATGGTACACAGTATACTCAAGGGGTCATGGATGACATGCCCTCCTGCAAAAGTCAAATAGTTTTTAAAAATATTGGCTGGCCTACCCTTACAGGTTTTATGCTTTTTCAAAGCATAAATGATATGAAGCAACATAGCATTGCAATATAAGTTATGTTCATTCTTAAAACAAAGTCTCTGGTAAAATCTGGATATGTCAAAATTAATATCATTTGATTTTTGAATACGTATCTTGTATTTTTTTTTCTGGATGTCTTACGCAGTTTGAGTATGTTCGTGACAAAGACCATTCTTGCATTTAAAGTCCTTCACAAATGGAATAAACTGATATGAAATTCATGTTAGATATTTCTAAAATGCTTGAAACATAAAATGCAACAATATTTAACATTCATAAATTAGAGTTACGTTGTGAGTGTAATACTGTATTGACTTGTGTTTTTATTATAATGCTCTTCTCAATTTGATAGTTTATATTCCAGTAAGACATTTACAATATAAAGTACAAGTTTTATTGTTTTGATGAAAAGAAAATTGATTGCAATATTATATATTTCTAATTTTATGTTTAAGTGTTAAAGTTTCAAAACTTTTTGATGATGGTTTTATTTTTCCATTTGCAAGTATTAACAGCCATTGTGAATGATGGAACTTTTGAACAGTGAGTAGAGCAGAAGAACATTCGTAGCAGCAATGGTGAGCAGATACATGTACGTCTGTATTGCGCACCACTTCGAGAAGGCGGGGAAGATGAGGGGGAAGGGGTGATAAACACAAGTTAAAATATTATGTCCTAGAGAAAATCTAATATCTAGACCACTGCCAAGAGTGCTCTCAAATACATAATTTTTTTATATACACCCAGATTTATATTTTATATTCTCCTGTCTTTTAAAGTTATTTACCTGCGATTAAACCTGAAAAAGTCTCAAATTTAATTTATCACCTACAAAAAACAACAGACCGCGCCATATTGCAGTAACTTACTACATCATCCATACAATGAATTTCAGCCAACACTGCTTTTGACAGTGCCAACGTCTACAAACAATACGAGACAAAGAATATATGGCTGCGGTATATTTTCTCCGTGGNACTGCTTTTGACAGTGCCAACGTCTACAAACAATACGAGACAAAGAATATATGGCTGCGGTATATTTTCTCCGTGGAATAATTGAAGTAGAATGTGTGTTACTATGGTTAAATATATATAAATCGTCGACCATTCAAAGAGTGCAGTCTAATACACATACAGTGTGACATACTTTGCTATCTTCATCGTCTTTGCTGTGCTTTCAAGCTGTGTTTATAAACACATACGCGGATTTTAGACAAAGTGGTTGTATTTTAACGGCTACTGTAACGGTTTCCATTGTGTGTACATGAAAATGGTGTGGACCAAGTCCGTTTCGGTACATTCACGGGCAACGGAGTGTAAGTCGCATTATTTTTATGTAAGTGATACTTATATGTTGATGTGCAACAACCTTTGCATTAACTGGGGAAAAAAAAGGATAAGTCAGAAAAACACGTAAAATCATCAGGTCGCAATGGCCAGAAGCTCCTTGCATGTAACATACATTATGTTTGTTTTTATAACTAACTAATAAATGTTTTAGTTGTTACGTTCAATTTTTTCCGTATTATAATTAGCGCATATAAAAACGTATCAAATTGGTAATAAATGCTACACGTGAAAATTTCAAAGCTATAAATTTCACGCATAGAGTTACTTTTCACCCTCTCTAACTATCCTGCATTCAGCAACATTTCTTCCTGGTTGACTGAAGTGTACAAAAATATGTTTCACTTTAGTCCCCACTCTAGCTGCTGTTTTACAATGATCAAATTTTTAAAAGAAATTAAAATAATTTACAGCTACATTTGTAAAATGGAGTGCAGCAATATTTTAACTCCAGAATAATTTGCTTGCTGTAGGAGTCATAGTGAAAGTATGGTATAACATGGAAAAAATTACAGAATGAAATTTATGCCTAAATGAGAAGACTGCCTTTGATATGGGCTGCACTGTCTATCAGTACAAACAAACACCACGGAGCTACTCTCGCCGTCTGAGAGTTATGGAGTGGGGTGGCTTTTAACATTGCGGTCTTCAGAGCCACAGAAGTATGGAGCATCACCAGAATGCAAGGGCGGAGGAAACTGGAGATCCCCTAGATCAGCAGCATTGTCCGGCACTATTCCCACATTCAAAAATCCCAGAGAAAACGTGCCAGAACCTGCCGCCTCGGCCCATCCTTGCAAGTCATTTTACTAGATTCCAACACGAAAAATATAGCTAGTTCATGGTCACCGAGCTCTTTTGAAATTAAACTTAAAAGAAATTTTTTGCACCAAATAAAGAACTAACACGACTTCTGATGGACAAGAACTGACCAATTTTGAGAACTGGCTGACCATTCTTCATGCTGATGACGGATGAGTTGTCAATTGCCCCTGGAGGCTCAGTCTCCTTCCCCCGAACAAAGTTCTGCCACTGACGGAACCAGCTCATCGCTATGACGCATATCACAGACGGATACTCCTCAACCTGTAACCATTATAAAATTAACTACCATTATTTCATCCACAACCAAAACCAATTTGTTCCTAACTGTGTATATCTCATAAAAACAAAATGAACAAAATGCATGTACCAGACCAAAAAATTGTAGACCATTCAAATGAATATATTAATGGAAGTGTTAATTATTTATAGAGTTGTGCAAATATTCGGTATACTGACAAAAATAAGAAAATTTACAACTTTAATTTCAGTTTCGGCATCTTGTTTATTTTCATTATTTTATAACAGAAATAACTACATAAAACAAAATTTTNAAGAAATTTGGTTACTGAAAGTTGTAACAAAACAAAAAATCCTCAATTTCAATGAATTTCCAGGTGTTTAATTAATGTTCACTTAGTGCAAAAGCAAAAAAAAAATGTTTGCCTGAGTTCATCTTGTTTATTTTCATTATTTTATAACAGAAATAACTACATAAAACAAAATTTTGAGTATAGGCAAGACCCCCTGTGGTAAATACTCCATATCCTACAATTTTTTTTTGTTTGATTTTGCAACAAATTTGTTACGTATAATGAATGATGTTTTGAATGTACATAGTGTACTGTGCACATGAATTAGGTCTACTTTTAATGGAATGTTGGCAACCCTGAATGCAGCACGAACTTCTGACTGCCTAGGTTGGCCAGCCTGTTTCTCAACCAAGAAACAACAGTCAGGAAGGTGTCGTAGTCTCAGCTTGCTCGTGTTGCATGTTTTTCGCTTTTATAATGGCTGAAAAGTGCAATCTTGTGCTATTTTCGCAGTTTTGTTCACAACTTGCTTTGACGCAACAAATAACTTGCTAAAATGTTATGAAATTCATTAATCTTTCTTTAAGGCTGAACTCTAACGACATTATTTGTCATTTTTGTTTCAGTTTCACAAAAGTTCATAACATATCATTCGTTTTTGTTTCGTAAGGAAAAAAAGTAATATTTGCACAACCCTAATTTTTAGATTAAAATTCTCAGCACACATGCTGCCACTACTATGCATCAGATTGACAATACAGCATAAGGAGTAATTACCTAAAGTTAAGGAAAGAAATTAAAACTACTGACGCGTGACGTCGGGTGACTGACAAAGACATCACGGTTAGGCAAGTTTTTGTGTGTCAGTCAGAGACATGGGCGGTATGCTTGGCTGACATTACTGGCTGCTAACCGGACCTCTGCCAGTGTATAGGCTAGGGCGCGTGGCTTGACGGCACGACACAAAGTCGGCTGTGGGCTTGGCTGTCGTTCGTATTACAGGTTGGCACATAGCCACTGGTTTACCTGTACTGGGCGTGGCCCGGGGTAACTCCTGACTCGGCCGCTGTTGTTGCTGAGGTCGGTCGGAACTCGTGCCCAGCCCTTGGGCGGAGGTGGTGCTGTGGCTGACGGTGCTGAAGAGTGCCCGCCGAGGGCTGCTGGTCCTGATGCTCCGGAACCACGGTTTCGCTATCCCCAGTAGCAAGTAATGTCCCTGACAGAAGTCTGTGACGACCGGGTGCGGCTGGCCGGTGGTCTAGAATGGAGGCTGAAATATGGAGGGGGAGGGAGGCCTCTCCAACTGTCTGGCGGCTTGAGCTCGTTCCTGGGGGGTTACAGCTCCCGTTGAATTCAGAGGCAGTAATGGCCTTCCTAACTTACCACTTCGCACCACTCCCATGGGTGTATGGCATAAAGGTAGGTACTAAAGTCGGCCCCATGAAGGAAGAGCAGGCGACGATAATCCCTAGCTAGGTGTATAGCCAAGCAGAGACCGAGCCAAGCAGAGACCGAGCCAAGCAGAGTCGTACCTGATTACTCCTTCCGGCCACAGTTCAGCGCAGTGGATGGAGCGAATTGGCTGGGCTGGTTCACTAGCCGCCTTGTGGATTGAGTCTCTAGTGGTTGTAGCTCTACCATACTCCACACTAGGTGCACAGTATGGGTGGCTGTCTAATGGGTGTGTTTGCAACATACGTGCACCCGGTTAAGGGAGCCCGCAGTTCTATTCTAGGTTCAGCAATAGAGTTTGGAAATGACGCTGTCTACTGCTTATCCCTGGTGGGCTGACTTCTATGGGGGATAAAAGACACAAGTCACCCTAGAATCAGTACTCTGAGGTTTGATAAAAAAAAACATGTTTATTCCATTAGGAATAGACACGGTGGCCCGTACTACCTCTTAACTACCCAGAAACTGAAACGGAAGTAGAGTACAAATACCAGGTGAAGGGGACCTGGGTCTAAACTAGACAAGAGCAAATGCGGCTAGGTAACTTTAGTACCAAACTAGCACTAACTAACTCGATGCTGTTACCAGAAGGGACTCAGATGGCACTGCCAGAAGGGTAGTGCGTGTTGAAGGAGGTTGAAGATTTATTCAGGTATTGCTGGTGAAAGTCTTGAAGAGCTTCTGGTAGGTCGCGAAGACTGAGTTGGCAGAGAGCTCCAGCACACGAGGTGGTGGAGCGAGCTGCTGAGAATGAACTGCCATTCTGCGGCGGTGCACGGACATATATTCCACCTGCCAGCAGGCTCTCTGAGGTGCGGGACAAGTTCCTCGTCCCGTGGGTGGAGCTGTGCTCTCAGGAGCCATCTCTCAGTCGGTGGCAAAAGCAGCCATCTCTGTCGTGGGGTTGCATCGGCTGCGCGAGCTAAGGCGCTTAGCTGGGCTGCTTAGCTGGCTTTTATAACACACGGGGGGTTGGTGTGACGTCTGACATAAGGGCAAAATGATCTTTACTGACGTGTCCGTGGGTGGCCCAACATCTAGGGGCATGCTGGTAGACTCTGGTAGCAAGTGGTTTCCACGTTCAAAACCCCGCCTGCGGTTACGTGATGGCATGTGAAGATGATGCGAAGTAGTGTTTAAATAATTGTCAGTGCGCGTAAGAAGTCACTACAAAACCATGACAAACTCCATCTACTGAGGGCTTCAGGATAGTTACAAAACTGCTAATCTGATCTATACATTACTCTCGTGCACTACTAACCTGGAACTCTTTGCTAAGCTGCAAAAAGACATCCAGCTCATGTTTGATCCTCCTTTGCAATGCCTCTTGCTCCTGCTGGCAAGTCACGCATGCATAAAGCCTGTTGCAAGCTGGGCCGCCTCCAAACCTGCCATACACACATACCATTTGTCAACCAGTTACACTGACTGTCACAATATGAAAATCAAAGTTCTCTGCAAGATACCTTGTTCAAAACACAAGAGCCATTTTTGGGGGTATTAAATTGAAATACAATGCCACTACACACACACACAGAGCTATTCACTGCTAATTGCAAGAAAAACCCAATTTCAAACACACTGGACTTCTCCACTTATCTAAACTATGTCCCGACAGAAGTTAATGAAGATCACTATCAACTCACAATAAATCCAAAAAGACTAGGCAATACACAGTCTTTACCAGTGCATCACCCTTCCCCACGTAAAACCTGCAACCGAAATCATGAATATTGTCCCAGAAAAAATTTACTGTATTCACCAGAATATAAGACTACCACCTACATTTGCCCTTTGCTAATGGGAAAATTTCAATTTCGCCACAAATACTTATTGACAGACCATGATTTAAGTCATATTTAAGATTCGGTAACGGAAAAATGCCTGACTGCAGTACAATTGTTATGCATTTCTACATACGAACCACCATTAGTTTAAAATTCACATCATAGCTAAAACGTTCAAATTTTCTTAGTTGCGATGCCGATGAACCTTTTTTTTTGTCAACGTGGTCACTCATAATTAATTAACACATGCTCATTTACCAATACGTTTGATACAAAACTGAAATACGGCTTCCACCAGGAGTAAACTAAGTACAGAAAAATGAATTAGAAGTCGTAGATACAACTACTACTCATGACCCCAGACGTATTCACTCTGGGAATGTTAAACATCAGCGCTAAAGGTGGTCATCAAACAACTCTGATCAGTCGCGTTCACAGACATGATGCCATTTTGGTGGTAACGAAGCTGCTCAGTTTACCAACATGTTACAATTGTATCTTTGGTAAACGCAACCTAACCAAACATAACCGCCCGTAGTGTAGTGTAATGTAATGTAATGCACTGACCCATTTATTCACATATAATAATGTAACAATATTTTAGCAATGGTTTTTCAGGTGGTTTCACGATAATTATAAATATCTGCTCGCCTGGATTAAAGACCAGTAAAAGAGCCCATGGAAGAAAAATGCGACTGAAATTGAAGTTGACCTCGCCTTTTGTTGTGATTGTGTTATTTATTTTGATAATATTAAGGAAACTTGTGTTTAGAATATTTCTCTGGAAACCATAAACCAAGTGTTATTACTATTACCTATGCATAAATATTAACCTCAATATTTTAGTGATGCGAAAATAAGATCACCCCTAAATTTTTGAAAGTGAAATTTGGAACACGCAAGTCTTATATTCAGGTGAATACGGTATTTGTGTTTTAGTAGACAAGCTGTTGCACAAGCTATACACATGTTGCAAAACTAAATGTGGTAATCTTTGCCATGTTTACTCAATAAAAATGCCCCCAATTTTTGAAAAAGATTGAGATCTTGGAACAGTTTGGGTGCTGTATTTGAGATTTTGGCCATTTTGCCACTCAGCATCATGCGCTGCTCTTGCCCCTGCCTGCCGGGCAATCTAGGACAGCAGAAACTGCTAATCAATTGGTAGTCTGAGCACAATGCAAATATGAAAGATATTTAAACACACACGGATACGGATACTTATATTATAGCATGTTATACCAACATAAATATGCATAAATACATACAAACTCCATTTTTTTAAAAGTAATTACCATTACAAAAAGTTATTTGTCTTAGGATAGCATGAACAACTAACACAAACTTCTAATGTGAACTACTTGTCCACCAAGCTGGTCGCATGCTTGCGGACCAGACTGAAAGCCACCCACCCGCTCCAACAACTGTCTACTTTGTCCCCACAAACGCAGTTGGCATCATCCTTGCCGTGGCCACACGCTCATCACTGATCTGTGGCAGGGACAAGCAGTGCTAGTTATGACAAACCCAACTGTATTCAGTCGGGTATTTTTCTGTAAAACCTTTATCTCCAAGTAAGACCAGCATTCCTACTTTCCAAATTAATTTCAGAGGAAAAATGTGAAGATGATACATGAGTAATTATAGTATTTATGCATTTAGTTTCTCAAATTTTTTCTAAAAAGTTATACATTTCCTTTTTCATATGTGTATATTTGTTACAAATTTCATAATTAAAGGGGATCAGTACCCGCCACCTTGGATTTATCCATATTTCCCCAAAACTTACATTTAAGTTGGTTTATCGAAATTGTTCACACGACACAGCATAAAGTCTCAAGCTTTATCAGGTTGTTACATTTTCACTACCTTTATTAATTTTTAACTAGTAACAGTTGGGAAGAAATAAGCGACTTTTCCTGTGGGCGACTACAGCAGTTGAACTAACCACAGTAGTCCAGCAATACCAACTTCAGAAAATGTACAGAGGAATATCCTGTGCCGTGTCATGTCGTTCTGTAAATTGAATACAAAATCTATAATGCAGGTTTTGGCTAAAAATCTAAAAATTCGAGATGGCGGGAGCCTGGTCCCCCTTAAAGTGTAAATTTTCATATTTACAGTGCACATATTTGTGTGTGCCAAGCACAAGAAAAGTAATTAAGAATCCATACAGGAGATGCGATTTTTCATGTATTGTAAACATCTTAGAATATAGCTCGTTCCAAACATCATAAATAAACATTTTCAAGCGAGGAGATAATAAAACCATTTACCGCTTAGGCTGTACAAATCAAACAGGAAAAGCACGTGGGAGCCGTACCATTGTAACACTCAACGCTGCACAACATACTTACGTATCATACAGGTACTCCCAGACTGCTTGCGAGAGGATAGTGCTGAGCTGGTTGACGTACGTCTCTTTGGAAGGGTGCACACCGCCGTGCACACACAAGAAATCGGAGTTGTCGATGGGGCCTGGCTCTGCGAATGTGTTGAACTTGTTCACCCATTGTTTTGACACATAGAACTGCATCAGGCCAGGCTCGTTCTGAGACAACTCCATGAGTTCCACAGCTCGCTGGCACAACTTGCCCATCATCTCCGAGGACTTCCTACACAAGTGTTTTCATCTCATTAAACTATCGCCTTACAATATGCATACCCAAATTTTATAGAATAGTTGTATAAGGTTACATAATTCACAAATACATTTAACATGTGCACACCCATTCATAAACAAAGTAGTATTGTCCCAGATTACTGAACTTGTTTGTTTTAAAATAAATTTCTTATTTTGAATTGTTAAAACCAGACAAAATTTAAGCAAAGAAAATGTTGAATTACACAATGTTTTTTTAAATAAAGTACTACCAACAGATCATCTGGTCCCAACCCTGAATTAATTACAGCCTTGCAAGAACCTTGGCAAACCTAATTTTTTGGCTACCCTCCCTCAAATTACTGTATTTAGTCGAATTTAAGACACCATCAATTCTAAGTCGCACATAGGTTTTAAAGGAAAATCCTGGGAATAAACTATTAGTACACATTATAGGCCACAGGTTAAACTGCCACTTCAGTAGAAAATTTAATTTCTGAAGGAAGTTTAATTTTGCCTTCAATAGAAATGGTTTTCCATCTATACAAATATATTCCACTCTGTAAAAAGAGAATATTGTACTATTGGAAGCAAGTTTGCTGCTCTTCAGCAGCTTACGTTTGATTCATCAAATTCAAATACCTTCCCAGCCGCTGTATTTACTAAAATACTGCACAAATAATCACATTTGTTTCAAAGAAACAAAATAATGATCACATTTTTCTGTTGCTATAAATGAAGCATTGTGTTTTGAGTGCACTTGCAAATATGACATAGCCGATGCACGCACTATCATTTCAGATGTTAATCACAGCCACAGTTTTTGTACTGAAAACTGAATTGCAGTGTAAATGATAGCTATTTATTTTACAGTATCATTCACTGCATTTTTAAAGAATATTGCAACTGTAAGTAAAATTTTTGAGTAGAGATGTGCAATTTGATTCGTATCAATACCTATCAGTTCTGTGATGTATCAAGGTATCAAAAGAATTGAAAAATTTTGAAGAAAAGAAACTAGCATTCAAAATGACGTGAATGAATGTTCCAGCCATATTTATTATCAAGAAAATACAACNGTATCAAGGTATCAAAAGAATTGAAAAATTTGAAGAAAAGAAACTAGCATTCAAAATGACGTGAATGAATGTTCCAGCCATATTTATTATCAAGAAAATACAACTGATTTGTGCAAGGAAAGCTTACAGTATTTTCCAAACTTGTGAATACTACTGTAATAATCGCATTACAGTGGATTCTCCAGTATTCGTTCACGTTATTAATGTTTTACCGTATTTCTAGTTTATTTATTTTGGTCCTGTCGAAACTCCCATATAAACAATGCTAATTGCTGACAGCATTCAATGATTGCTGATCGTTTGTTTTCCCATAATCTGTTCAAAACAGATGGTACATTCGCCAAAGATTGCGCGCATCAATCGTTTTTGAAGATTATGGGAACACAAAACATGAATAGTATACAACTGGTACTATTGATAGTATTATTAACATCCCACAGCATTTTTTCATGTTCTATTGACTACGCTAATCCTTCTTCTTATGCGATTACTGCACTCGTAGTTTGTCGACAATGAGAATGAATCACACAATCTCTGACACAGTATCAAACCATNACGAATCACACAATCTCTGACACAGTATCAAACCATCTACGACCTTGTTATAGACACAAGACCCAGTATTATAACGGCATGATTATTACAGGAAACTATCGGTTGCGGGTTTGGTTAGTATCTTAAGGGTTTTGCAAACAGCTCAGCAAATAGTGATTGGCAAAAATTTTTTGCAAATAAATAAGTTGTGGTAGTTGTAGCCATTGGATTGAACATGACTCGGTCAACGAAGTAATACTGGACACACACACTATAATACATAAATAAAAATTAAATTCAGCTCAATTTCAAGAATTCAGTTTTTAACTTCAAGTAAATATTTNTTTTTCATGTTCTATTGACTACGCTAATCCTTCTTCTTATGCGATTACTGCACTCGTAGTTTGTCGACAATGAGAATGAATCACACAATCTCTGACACAGTATCAAACCATCTACGACCTTGTTATAGACACAAGACCCAGTATTATAACGGCATGATTATTACAGGAAACTATCGGTTGCGGGTTTGGTTAGTATCTTAAGGGTTTTGCAAACAGCTCAGCAAATAGTGGTTGGCAAAATTTTTTTGCAAATAAATAAGTTGTGGTAGTTTTAACCATTGGATTGAACATGACTCGGTCAACGAAGTAACGCTGGACACAAACACTATAATACATAAATAAAAATTAAATTCAGCTCAATTTCAAGAATTCAGTTTTTAACTTCAAGTAAATATTTAATAATTAAATTTACTTGAATAAGTTTAGACTGTTGGTTTAAATAAGCATGCATTTTGAGATTATGTATGTTATTTCTCAACTCTCCTGGACCCAAGACTAAAGTACTGTTTTCTTTATGAATCAGGATAATGTTGCTCGAGCAAAACAACATTTGTTGGATTTGTGAGAACATTGAAAAGGTTGTTCACGACAGTATTGGTATCAAGTATTGAAAAGGATTGATAATTGAGATTTGACTAACAATGAAGGATCTGAATCGGGGTTGTGGAACCGTCCCATCCCTATTTTTGAGCTATATCATTCACGAATTGCTTTCGTTTAAAGATAATCAGTAAATTATTTTCAATAAGCTGTATATCTCATTAAGTTTTATGGTAAAGTGTTTTNACATTGAAAAGGTTGTTCACGACACTATTGGTATCAAGTATTGAAAAGGATTGATAATTGAGATTTGACTAACAATCAAGGATCTGAATCGGGGTTGTGGAACCGTCCCATCCCTATTTTTGAGCTATATCATTCACGAATTACTTTCGTTTAAAGATAATCAGTAAATTATTTTCAATAAGCTGTATATCTCATTAAGTTTTATGGTAAAGTGTTTTTCAGGAATCTCCAGTTTCCCCGCTTCGGATTCCAGTGCTACTCCATGATCACCTCGCTTCACCCTCATCGGCTCTTAAGACCACAGTGTTAAGAGCAACCTAAATCTCTCCACCTCACTACAGCGCTGTTACTCTAATGTGCAGTTGCTAGGTTTCCCACTAGATAGCTGCACTGCTCTGCACAGATAAAGATAGAGAGTGTTTACCTATATCCTGTTTACACACACACATCCGACCAATTGGCTACAACAAAATTTCCATTGTTTTCTGAAGGATGTTTTTCATGTCATGAAGCATGAATGCAATAACTTCTGTGACCAACTTCATGTAGTACACACACCTTTTACTTTGAATAATTTTATTCCCACCTTCACTGAATTTTTTTAATAACTTATCTAATTTATTTTAAAAATTGGAAAATTAATATTTTAATTTACAAAGATATATATTGTGAATGGCATGACAGTAACAACTAAAAATAATTATTCAAATGAATAGTACAGTTCCACAAAAAAATTTTTTGGGCCAAAAAACTGATGGTCCTTAATCTGGGCTTGGTTTTCCAAAATTGCTTTTGGAAAAAATATGCGGCTTGTAAGTGAGTAAATATGGTATAACAACTGCACTTAATGTAACTCAAACACAATTTTGGTATCAAAAAATTAAAATCCACTCATAGAAGAGGGATTTATTGCAGCACACCAACACTTCACTGATGGGCACACAAATGACAACTCACTTGTAGAAGAGAACATAGGCCTCGCAGTTCTGCACAGTCTCCGGGGAGACCTGCGTGACATACTGGTCGTCAAACTCAAACCACTGTTCGCTGACACAGTTCAGTGCATAGCAAGTGTAATGGCCACCCCCTGCGGTGCCATGATGACATATCACAGACATGAGGTCNGCGTGACATACTGGTCGTCAAACTCAAACCACTGTTCGCTGACACAGTTCAGTGCATAGCAAGTGTAATGGCCACCCCCTGCGGTGCCATGATGACATATCACAGACATGAGGTCGTAGCTGGTCACCTGCGAGACGCAGTCTGTAAAATATAACACANGCTTTCGTTTAAAGATAATCAGTAAATTATTTTCAATAAGCTGTATATCTCATTAAGTTTTATGGTAAAGTGTTTTTCAGGAATCTCCAGTTTCCCCGCTTCGGATTCCAGTGCTACTCCATGATCACCTCGCTTCACCCTCATCGGCTCTTAAGACCACAGTGTTAAGAGCAACCCAAATCTCTCCACCTCACTACAGCGCTGTTACTCTAATGTGCAGTTGCTAGGTTTCCCACTAGATAGCTGCACTGCTCTGCACAGATAAAGATAGAGAGTGTTTACCTATATCCTGTTTACACACACACATCCGACCAATTGGCTACAACAAAATTTCCATTGTTTTCTGAAGGATGTTTTTCATGTCATGAAGCATGAATGCAATAACTTTTGTGACCAACTTCATGTAGTACACACACCTTTTACTTTGAATAATTTTATTCCCACCTTCACTGAATTTTTTTAATAACTTATCTAATTTATTTTAAAAATTGGAAAATTAATATTTTAATTTACAAAGATATATATTGTGAATGGCATGACAGTAACAACTAAAAATAATTATTCAAATGAATAGTACAGTTCCACAAAAAAATTTTTTGGGCCAAAAAACTGATGGTCCTTAATCTGGGCTTGGTTTTCCAAAATTGCTTTTGGAAAAAATATGNAAAATTTTTTGGGCCAAAAAACTGATGGTCCTTAATCTGGGCTTGGTTTTCCAAAATTGCTTTTGGAAAAAATATGCGGCTTGTAAGTGAGTAAATATGGTATAACAACTGCACTTAATGTAACTCGAACACAATTTGGTATCAAAAAATTAAAATCCACTCATAGAAGAGGGATTTATTGCAGCACACCAACACTTCACTGATGGGCACACAAATGACAACTCACTTGTAGAAGAGAACATAGGCCTCGCAGTTCTGCACAGTCTCCGGGGAGACCTGTGTGACATACTGGTCGTCAAACTCAAACCACTGTTCGCTGACACAGTTCAGTGCATAGCAAGTGTAATGGCCACCCCCTGCAGTGCCATGATGACATATCACAGACATGAGGTCGTAGCTGGTCACCTGCGAGACGCAGTCTGTAAAATATAACACANAGTGCCATGATGACATATCACAGACATGAGGTCGTAGCTGGTCACCTGCGAGACGCAGTCTGTAAAATATAACACAAAAACACTCTTGGTGAGGACTAGCGGTGCTTAGAAATACAGTAAAAACCAATTTTTATGCCACTCCCTATTTTGCACCTTCCTGCACTTTGCAACACTTTCACTGTCTCTTGTACATAAGTAGTGTGCTCATGGCTGGTACAAAATAATTTAACAGTAACAGATTGTTAATATAATTCATCTTCATACCTTCTGTGACTCTGTACCATGCATAGCAAAATAATATAGTTTCAGTTAATCTTTACATTACTTTATACAGAATGTTCAAAAACACTGTGCCCAAACCCCAGACAGTTTCTTTGGACCAATAGTATCACAAAAGCCCTATAAACTTATATGCATAAACATATTTTATGTCAAATAACCGTGTTCAAAGTTGCGGCATACAACACCTGCAGAACAAGGCGGTGCAATCATGCGTGTAGCACAAGTTGCATAGGTCATAGGCGCACAACACTAAATTATTACAGATGCAGCGTCGCACACCTACTTCCAGTGAAACTTTCCCTATACGCATGATCACACCACCTTGTTCTACAGCGGTTGTACAATGCAACTTTGAACACAATTAAATTATATAAATACAGTAAANATGATCACACCACCTTGTTCTACAGCGGTTGTACAATGCAACTTTGAACACAATTAAATTATATAAATACAGTAAAAGCTTATTAATTCAAACTCAGTTAATACAAAATTCTATGTAAATTGAAGTTTCTGTTAGTCCCTGAATACAAGAATGGAATTTTGCATGCTTTGGAGTTTAGTTAATTCAAAATTCTGCAAAATATGCAATTTGAAGTAAAATTTTCCTCAAAGTGTATGTAAAATTCAAATAATTTATAAATGCTGCAGTAATTATTTTATTGCTGTGTAACAAAATAAGCAGCACAAGCGGTTGCCTTACGTAAACTAAGTGCTCTGGCCAAAGCAGGCAGCTGCTGCATGTGTATTGTAAAGTTCAAATGAGAAAATAATCTTTGCGCAACTTTAAGGGAGAAAACCCTACCCGGTTTCTGCCGAACGCCTGCCGCTGGAGAGAGGATTGCTATCGCGCTGTTAAATACAGAGCTGCGCTACTTACTCTTTCATGACAGGTAATAAGCACAATTGGAGCAACTCCAGTCCAACCACTCTTGGCTGCTACCACTACTGAACTCAACGTCTCCATTCCTTCATGCAGCTGCAATGGGCTGAACTGACTCGCCCAACACGTTTTCAACTTCTGTTCATTATTTTCTCATTTAAATTTCACTATACAGGCAACAAGGCAGCCCGCTGCACGGTAAAAACAACAGTTGTCACGCCCTCTCCCTGTGGTCAATCCATAGACGAACTCGCGCAGTCTGCCTATTTTATCTGCCTCATTTATATCTCCCCCCATCCCTTATTATTTTCAAACCCGGACTTTACGTTTATGAGAAGGAAGAAAGACTGAGAGGTAAAGAATTTTGTAACAAAAATAATTTTCATGGGGTGCTTTGGTTTCTATTTCTGTTATTTTTACGTTTGGAATAATACAGGTGGAAGTAAACAAAAGTACAATGCAAAGACTAGTTCAGAAAAAGTAGAAATACCGTAAGTACTTGTGTATAACACGCACCATGCATTTTTGCAACAACTTTTATGGGGGGAAAAAATTCCGAATGAAACAGCATTTAACAATTTGTACTGTCCTGTTAAGTTATTTTTTTTTATTTATGTTTGCATATACCTGTGATGATATCTGTTTGTAAAATACTTTAATTAAATGACTCATCCTCTACCATCCTGTAACATAAGAGCAACATGAAGGTCATTAAAACTATGCCAGTGCCTGCCCGCCTGAGATGTGTTGCTTTTTTTAAATTTGTTTTCTCTTTTAGGCAGCGGCTGGAGTGGGCTGCCTACTTTTTTATGCAGGGGCATGCTAGAATGTGGCACTCCACTCCTTGCAAAAAAAAAACTAGTGTGATAGCACGTAACTTGTGCATAGATGCAGCGTGGCAGGTGATGAATACGGCCCTTATCACCCCTGCACATCTTGGCCTCGGACACGGAAAATACGTCTTAGCGTGAAGCACTTTTAACCACAAATGCAACGGCTATGTTTTGTGTGCTCTATTTCATTTGAAATCTTTTCCATTCCATAAAAAAGATATTGTGATAGTGCATGCCATGACTTACGCTGCTGCTGGCAACCAGCCCAATACATCAGCATGCATAAACGACTCAAGTTCTGTCCGATCAACGTATCATCAGCGCCATTAAGGAGGCCTTATTTATGATAAAATAAGCAGGTGGCATGTTGGTTAAATAGTGCAAATACTTATGTTCTTAAACTTGTGCAATGTTAAAATTGTTTTCAAATGAAAAGACATGCCCTAACTAATAACGTATTGATAAAAAAAAATATCCTTAATTGGATAATTTGAAGTAAAAAATTTAGACGTATAGGGCTTTTGTGTTACTATTGGTCCAAAGAACCTACATCTGGAGTTTTGACACTGAGGTTCCAAACATCCTGTTTACTAAATTATCGAAGATGCCCATACTTCTGATATTTCATTCACAATGGATTAAATTCTAACAGTCGCATATGAATCAAACTATGTATAACACATCAAACTGACACACTTGCTTTACTGCTTCACACACTCACCTTTGTGAAGATGCTGTCGCATATCCAGGCCTCCCAGTGGGAACGAGACGTAGCTATTTATTTTGGAACTGAACATCAGCTCATGTCGAAACCTTTTCAGGTGGATGCAAAGAACTTCTGGTAGCTCCAGCACTTTGGAGTACTTCACACCATTACGTAGCTTGTTACATTTCTCACAGCTGTGAGACAGATCATAGAATTGCCAATTATATTCTACAAGAGAGAGCATATTACAAAAGTTACATTCATCAAGGTAATACATTTTCTTATAAAAAAAAGTACATTGCAAGGACATCCCACTGTGCAGTACAAGTAAAATAAAAACTGCTTTAAAGAAATGGACAGAGCTAGTAAACAGGCACTGAGCTGAAACAGTGAAAGGGAGAAGGAGGAGAGTGAAGACAGTGAGAGAAAAAAGAGGGGGAAAGAAGGAGAGGGACAGCAGAGCCAAGGAGACCAGAAAATGAGGGAATGAAAGGTAGGGCATGGTGAGAAAGGGAGGGCTGATGGTGGAAGGGAGAGGGTGGAAGGGCGAGAGGGTGAGAGCGCAAGAAAGATGATGAGAGGTAGAAAGCAAATAGAGAGGAAACGAGAGCTAGGAATAGAGGTAGAGGCAAGAGAGCTAGGAAGAAAGGTTGAGAGAGGAAGAGGGATGGAGGGCGAACAGGAGAAAGAGAGAGAGGAAGAGGGATGGAGGGCAAAAAGGAGAAAGAGAGAGTAATAGGGGTAGAGGGCGAAAAGGAGAAAGAGAGGGAGAGTAATAGGGGTAGAGGGCGAAAAGGAGAAAGAGAGGGAGAGTAATAGGGGGAGAGAGGGTGAGAAAGAGGGGNGAGAGTAATAGGGGTAGAGGGCGAAAAGGAGAAAGAGAGGGAGAGTAATAGGGGGAGAGAGGGTGAGAAAGAGGGGGAAAGATACGTAGGGGAGAGGGAGGGGAAGGTCGAGTGAGGAGGGGCAAGGAGGGAAATGTGAAGGGGAAAGGGAGAGGGGAGGCAGAATTACAGTGGGGGAAAGGGGGGAGAGTGGTAAATAGGGGAAGAGTGGTGAATAGGGGAAGAGTGGTGAATAGGGGAAGAGTGGTGAATAGGGGAA
>NQII01002416.1:107747-136310 GCA_002778355.1 Clitarchus hookeri | reverse complement strand
GGGAAAGAGTGGTAAAGAGGGAAAGAGTGGTAAAGAGGGAAAGAGTGGTAAAGAGGGAAAGAGTGGTAAAGAGGGAGTGGTATAGAGGAGAGACTGGTATAGGGGGGAAGGGGGACTGTGGGATAAAGAGCGATGGGGAAGAAGTGTGGGGGGTGAGGGGAAAAGGGGAAGAAATATGTAAAGGGGAGAGAGGAAGTGTGAAAATGAGGGAGTGAGGGTGAGAAGGAGGGAGTGAGGGTGAGAAGGAGGGAGTGAGGGTGAGAAGGAGGGAGTGAGGGTGAGTAGGAGGGAGTGAGGGTGAAAAGGAGGGAGTGAGGGTGAAAAGGAGGGAGTGAGGTTGAAAAGGAGGGAGTGAAGTGATAGGGTAAAGAGAAGAAGACAGAGGAAAGGCTAAGAAGGAGAAAGGGGACAGAGGGAAAACAGGAACCCCATTATTTCCATTTTTTTTTAGTTTGACATAGCCGATTCCAATACTAGAAGCAGCAGCAGTAAAAAGCCATATTTAAAGAAAGTAATACTAAACTGCACAAATGAACACAAGAAACAATATTCCCAATATTGACGCCTTATACACTCAACGTGGTGACAATGAAGGTGTACAGGCCCAGTATCCCTCTAGAAACCTGGAAAACTGTGTCTCCTTAAAAAGGATATTAAGGGAGCCATTGGGCCGACGTGGTTGCACCCTGGGGGCGTCTGGCCCTGACTCACCAGAATGCGTAGTTGGGCACTGAGGGTTATGCTATCCCTTTTATGGCTAGCCCGGTAATTGGACTTTTGGGAATAGCTGCAAGAACACAGTTAGGCACTTCCAGTGATGTTACGTGAAATCTCAGAGGATAAAACAAAAATAAGAAAATAGATTATTACTATTTAAAGGATTTTGTGGGTGTCCTGGAGACGCCAAACCGTAATAAGTGCTTTAATATACATAGCAGCCTTGGGATACACTCCGGCCGTAGTCCTATCGCTCATTCGGCGCAGGAGCGCGCGCTTCACAAGGGACGGTACTTTTGCCTATATCTGCTTATGGAGAGGGCCCCCTGATTCCCCTCAGTGAGAAGTTGATTGACCAGCGCTACCTGCTACTAACCTCAACTGAACCTCTGGGTTCACAGAGTTCTCCACGTGAGGACTCCACTGCTCTCAGGTAAGCGGCATGACCAACTTGTAGCCTGAGAGTCAAAATACCCTTAACCCAAATTAAACTGTCTTGTTGAACATCGGCTGGATAATTGAGCCTATTTATTTGGATGTCTCACTTCTCAAGTTGCAGTATAAGGTTTAAAGCAAGAAGATTAGAATTTGCTTTTGTTTAAGTATCCATGCTGTGATAAAGGCACTTGAGAACAAAGACTACATCTAAAAATTTGTTAACATTGACAGGCTTTGCAATGGCTGTCATCGAGATATCATGATATCTATAAGCACAGGGGGAAGACTTGTTGCCCCTTGAGAAGTGAGGAAGCCAAGTAAAGAGGCTAGATTATTCAGCAAAGGTTCAACCAGATCCCTGGAATAGCAATTCTCTCGAAAAAGAAACCCTTTTTTTGGGGAACCATGAAAAAAATTTAATTGAAAACTAGAATTGACTGTATTTTGTAGCTATATTTTTGCACTATAGCAAATTAAAGTTAATTTTTAAAATATGTAAAACATCTTTAAAAAGTACCATTGATCCCCTCTTTACTATTGTAGCATTTCCCCATTTCCTGTGTTTTCCATGTGCAAAAAATTGAGAGAGAAAGGGCACAGAAAAGAGGAAAAGGGAGATAAGGGATAGAGAAAAGGGAGGAAGAGAGGTCGAGGTGGAAGGGAACAGTTGAATTTGGCTCGAGTTTCAATCCAAGTAAAA
Organism: Clitarchus hookeri; assembly: GCA_002778355.1. Taxonomy (NCBI): domain Eukaryota; kingdom Metazoa; phylum Arthropoda; class Insecta; order Phasmatodea; family Phasmatidae; genus Clitarchus; species Clitarchus hookeri. The sequence goes on along the minus strand of NQII01002416.1, from coordinate 134,455 downwards.
CAGTTTGAGTTTTCTACTCTCTGTCTCGTGTAACTTGGTAAGATTTTGACAGTTCGACAAAAGTAGCACCAAATGTTTACTTTTCATTTATACAAGATGATTCTAAAATCATGGGACAAACATTGAGTGGTGGTAGAGCTCACTAAAACAAACAATTATTGTATAGGAATATATGGGCGGAAGTGACGCGTTGAAGCACAAACACAAAAACATAACACATAAAATGTTCATTAGCAGCATACGTAACGAGTGATTCCGTACAGAAAATGTTAAAACAGTTGCTGGAAATGCATCCACCAACAGTCACGCATGCTTGGCGACCTCTACATATGGCGTGATTGGCTGACAATGGTGGCGATAGTTGAGGGCAGTCAAACGGTGCTCCAGTGACCTGCTGCATCAGCATCACATCACTCCACCAACACTACCAAGCTTGTATTACTGTCGGTGGTAGCAATGTTGAGCAATTATTATAAACATTTCTGTAAAAAGGCATTTAGCGGCGACGTTGTAAATAAACACTGTGTTGCATTTCATGTGTTATTTTAGTGTTTGTGCCTCAACGCGTCACTTCCGCCCATATATTCCTATACAATAATTGTTTGTTTTAGTGAGCTCTACCACCACTCAATGTTTGTCCCATGATTTTAGAATCATCCTATATAACCTTTCGCCATCAGCTGGTGCGTCAAGTGGAAGCTGTATATTTTATCAACACACTGTCAGCTAATTCACTTTGCATTGCACTGTAATGTTAAACAAATTTTAAGGTATTTTAAACTGACACTTCTAAAAAAAAAGGTAGGTTATAAAAGTAAAAATATAAAACCTTACAAAAATTAAATATTTGCTAACCCTTTAATTTGTTGGAGACAGAAAATTTGGGTTAACATTTGCGAGACTGTAGTTTTAGTTCTTATCACACTTTGGTCGTCGTCTATAAATATTATACAACTCAACGTGTTTCTGTCTGTATGTGGGCTTATCACTCAAGAGCCACGTATCCGATTCACGTGTTTTTTTAAAATTCATAGCTATGTTCTCTGGCCAAGTTTTAGTGTATATTTTGTTACGTAAAGTAACATAAGGAATAAGCAGTGACGATAATAGTGAATTAAGTCGGAAAAACGTTTGCAGCTAGTGCGCTCTCTTATAATACACTGTCTAAACCGTTTAAGATGGAAAAATATCTTTTATTAAAGAATTGTGTAGAATAAAGACCTAAAAAAAACTCTGCGGTAACATATATCTTTCTATAACAGAGAAATACTAATAAGCGTTTTTACCATTTCCACGCGAGTGGAGTCGCTGGCACAGCTAGTAGCTAATATAACTGGAACTAAAAGTAATTTGGGAAACTTGATTGACAACGCACTTTTATTCGCCAACAACTCACCAATGACTATTGCAAAGAAGTAATTCTGCTATTATTGATACTAAACAGTTGGAGTTGGAAATATATGGTGTGGAATAACATAAGAATTGCTTAAAAACTATTCATGCCATCCCACTTGCTTTGTTTTATTAATACAATATAGTAGCACGGAAACAATTAAATGGGTTTGCGGGAGAACAATATGGCGTGTAATGGACGTAGACGAACGATTACCGGCCCAATAGAAATTCCTAGTAATCAAAATCGTTGTACACTAAATATATGTTACTTTAAAAGTTATGCAGAGCTCGCTGAAAAATAAAACTATTGATATCTGCTTGTAAATTTGTTATTTTACACACAAAAGCTATTTTTTTTTGTGGCTGGTAATGCTTGCAGACAAATCAGTACCTCTGGGAGTATTATCTTTCCAAAAGTGCTACCATACCCTGTGGGCCAAGATTAACTACCCCCATTAAAATTGAATACAATCTATGATTATGTTAATGCTATTAAGCAGTAACAACAACATAATAGAAACCACACTTGTGCAATAATTGTGCGTATTCCTGGAATCCACAAAAGAAAACTTATATTTAGCACTGACAATTGAGAACTGAATCATACTGTATTACATATGAAGACATTACCTGTACATGTTGTCTCCCTTGAGCTCGTCTGCACTGAAGAATGCTGCCAAGCAGTCCTGCAAGCTAACTGTAGGGCCCCAAAACCAACTTCGAATCCACTCCCAAAGCCAAGACACCCAGCCCTGTAACACCAGAAAAACTTGAGGCAAACTCTAACTGAGCATCAAAAATGCAAGGGCAAGCCTGAAAAACACTAATAAACTAAACCTGCATATTCCTTTTGGAAAATAAAGTCAAACATTCCTGCGACTTATGGTAGATGATGCTTTGTAAGGGTGGTACGCACCCTTGCAGGTGGAGCTTAAAAAAACAGGTTTATTGTAAATATTACAAAACATACTTTATTTGGAATAGAACAATGACATCCAAAACTAATGATGCTGTAACCCATTTGTTGGTGTTGATGTCAGGCACTTTGAAGAACTCCTCTAAGGAATAATACATTATGTCGTTTGCTTCACTCACCAACGGTGGAGTTTAAACTGACAAACGCAAGACAACCTTTTTAGTTAATTTTAACGTGCTCATTCATAATCAATCACTGGAAAACCAGTAGAGTTTCAGCATCACAGACATTTATTCAACAGGATTGCAACCCTTATTTTCTCTACGGCATAATTTAGCGACAGTAACTGATATTTTGCAAAATTTGATGACAAACACAGTCAAGTGGTTTCTCTAGGTACTGAAAATGCAATACCAAAAAACTACCTCCACAGAAAATTTTCAGCGATCCCAATAAAATTCCTATATAAATAAAATTAAAATTACCCACTTTTATGAGTTGTTCTGTATTACAGATACAAATGCTACAAAAGCAACATTGGCAAAATATTGTGGACTTTAAAATTTTTTTTTTTTGAGATATGCCCTAACGCTACGACAGCTCTTGTTCTCAAATATTTGATTTGACAAGTAAGCTATGGTTAAACAAAAATAAGTCCAATGTGGAAGCGATACTGCCCACTTAAGCTCATCACTTGACCAGCATGTAACGCTCACCTGGTCGCCAGGATACACATCCGAGCATGCAGACAGACCTCCTTTGGAAGGTGTGAGGGAGCCCTGGTGCAGCATGTGTATGTGGTCCCGGCTGGGTATCGGCAGCGAGAGGTCTTGGAATGTTTCCACCCTAGTCGAGATCTGGGGATCAAACAGGTTCACACTTCTGGGAAAAACAGAATCTCTATACAAAACATAGCAGTCCTAAGCTTACGACATGCACAACACACTATTTGTGTGTTGCAGAGCTTCTGTTGGGAAAGACAGACACAGCTGGACAATTTGTCTAGCCAGCAAAAACTGATAGAAAATTACTGCATTCCTTAATATTTCCTTTCTGAAGATGCTAACTGCAAAGAGAGAAGAAATACCAATAGCACATAATGGTAGGAAATGACAGACTAAATAAAACTAACAACTAAATAAAACTAACAAAAGAAGAAAGAGAACTAGGACAAAATGTACATATACCTGTACTAAAAATCCACTCAAAGCAATAACCGTACATACCCAACAAAGTACTAACCACACATTTTTCTTGGAGATACTGTACACACACTAAAACTCTGTTAAGACATTTCTGAAGGGTCTGAAAAAATAATGCTTATTAACCTGGAAAACTTCTTAAAAGGGTCAAATTACACATGTGCATATATAAAAGGTGCACAATTATTTAACTTACTAAGCAGGAAAACTTCTAAGTGGGAACTTCTTAAAAGGGTTTCACTGTACTCGTGTATAACATTCTCTCATGTATAAAGCACACCATGATTTCTGGCAACAATTTTTAGGAAAAAAAAGTTTTTCCACAATGAAACTGCACCAACAATTTGTGGTGTCCTGTTGCTCAAGTACAGTGAAGCCCTGTTAAGAAGTTCCCACATAAGAAGTTTTCCTGCTTAATAAGTTGAATAATTGTACATATTGTCTATATGCACATGTGTAATTTGACCCTTCTTAGAGGTATATTTTTTCAGTCCCTTAAAAAACATTTTAAGAGAGTTTTACTGTATGTAAAAAAATTTTCTTTCCGTACATTTGCTTACAGTGATCGTGATCTGTTTGGATATACAATTAAATAACTTGCGCGCTAAAAGAAAAAATATTGTGGCACGAAGGACATTAAAATAAGAATGTCAGCAGCTGAGGTGGACAGCTTCCTTTCTTTTTTTTTGTTTCTGGCATACTGGGATGTGCTGACATTCCCCTTCTACCAAAAAAAAGTCACCCACTTCCCTTCGTGCAAATAAAACCGAAAAAAAGATTAGCATTTGCATATTTACATATTTCTACACTTTATACCTAAAGTTATGTGATGTTCCAATGTGAAATTTTCATTGTATGCCAGGATTTTATTATATGATTATCATTATGTGGCAACTTTCTAACCTCTGCATTTACTACTAAACTTACACTTTTTCGTGATCTCTACAACATTAGACAAGTTGCAAGAGAACTAAAATAGGTACAATCACAGAAGATGGTTGATCTGCACTCACCCTATCACAGGTAAGGCACTGTACAGAGCTCAGCAGCTTTCCATCGAACACGTCAGAAATAATACTGCGGTACTTGAGCAGCTGCTTCTTGCGAGATGACCTGGTGGGAGAGTTGGTGGACGAACCAGTCCTGGGCGATGAAGAGCAACCGTGGCTCTTCACTCCAGACAGCTTGGGGCGCATGCGCTCCTGATGGGGTGGTGATGGTGACCTTGACAACCTGCAACAAGGCTCTCCCTGACTCATCTCTAAACACATGCACATACTTTGTTCACCTGAATGGAAGATTACACCCTCCTAAAGAAACATGTTTAAAGGAAACATTTCAACTGCGGAACATGAACAAATTGACAGACTGAAATGCCACAGATTAAAGAAGACTTATATCACCTTCCGATACTCGCATATTTCACTGGTCAGTTATGTCAATAAGGCCAGCTATTGTTCCAAAACTGCTTATGAGCACTGATTATCACAGACACTCCTTTGTGCTTGCCGTCAGGTGGCACGCTACGTGAGGCTGGCAAGCTACACGCGGCTATATGGATTTATCAAAACCACTGAATTTACTGGAGCTGCAGAGGTTGTGCAGTGCTAGTACAACATGACAATGGCAAACGGTTCCAAGTTTTAGTTTCTCTGAGATGTTTACAGTTATGCAGATGGTAGCATCAGTCAATACAAATTAGTCCTGATTGAAATTCCAAACAGAAGCAATAAAAAAAATAAACTCAAAACAAAATATCTACGTTGTTATAAATAATTTTTTTTTTGATCAATTATTAGTAAGTATGTATTTTATAGATATTAACAGGTTATTTTATTATATTATTTGTGTTAAATCAAAGACCTGACAAATTATTATTATTATTATGATTCATGTAATTAAATAGTAAGATTTTATTGTAAGCATACAATGCTATTTATTGGTAACCAATTTTGAGATTGACAAACTATTGCTTTAACAAAAACTAAAATTACCACCCCTGTTAATTATATGCATAAATTGTGCCTAAATGTCTGAAAATTAAAACAATCCCAAATTGTAGATGACCTGACCTCTCACCTACCAACCCGATCACCATGTTTTCTATAACTTTACTGTTAAATAATAATAATGGTGTGTGGGGAGTGCACCCAGGGCAAGGCAACAACACCCTCCGAGTGACTGTCTTTCCAGCTGGGACCCGTAGGTGAACGTCATCCCCGGGCATGACATGAAATGAGACCCTAGAATGAAGCGGCGCTGGAATGCAAGGGCGGGGGAAACGGGAGTACCCCGAGAAAACCCGCCGGAAAGTGGCATCGTCCAGCACGATTCCCACATGCAAAAATCCGGGAGTGAACCCGCCGGGGATCGAACCCGGATCGCCGTGGTGGGAGGCGAGCACCCTGGACACTACGTCACCGCTGCCCCCTATACTGTTAAAAAAACCTCATATTCCACTTGGGTAAATACAGTAAATTTATGTCCACCACCTCACCTCTACAACCTTCCGCATACATTAACATTTCTGATTTTCCACTACACATTTACAGCATACAAAATATGAACCTCCCTACTTACTTTCGCTTGCTGCCAAGTCTCATCTTCTCTCCTTCGTCGCTGAGAGAACTGCGTTCACTGACACCAGAGTCGCAAGTTTCGTATTCTCCCTCAGACTGGCTCGAAATGCCACCATTGCCCACATCCTCTTCCTCACTCAACTCTTCAACCACACGTTTACAGTCTTCCGGCAAGAAAAAGATAGATGGTCAGTTGGTGGTGAAAGAATATGTTACAAAATATTACTAGAAACAACCTTACCTTTCAACATCTACCACAGCACAATAATCCGCTCATCGTATAAAAAATATAAACGAAGACGGAAATGTGAACATGCTTATGCACATGTGCTTTCATTTGTGTTTTGCATGCACATATGCATTCGTGTTCATACATGTGCACATGTGTGCATGTGCATTAATGTGCACTAGAGGCCTGCTAGCCTACAAAATTTAGTTTGATTCGAGCATAAGCGAGCCTTCTGCAAAGTTTCCAAGCTTTGCGATGAGCTCTAGCTCAAGTTTTTTTATTACATACAAAGATAAATTTTACAATGAAGATAATATTTGTGTTTTTGTAGTACACTCGAGTTTGTATCTGCTGTTCTGCAGAATCATTTTTAATGGAACATGCCTATCTTTTAAAATTATTGTTTTGTAAATAAAAATCTTATTTTCCAGCAAACTGTAGATAACCTGCACTATACTATATATATACTGTATATATACATACATATATATAGAATATATATACATACATACATATATAGTATATATACATACATATATATATATATATATATATATATATATATATATACTGTATAAATAATTATCATTACTGATCACACAACAAACCATTTCCACACAAATAATACTTGCATCTTCAAGTGCAGTGTATCATTCACACAAGATGATTTTCTGCTTATTGGACCAAAAATATATGCTCCAAAATGTAACCATTAATATATAATGCACCAAATTTTGACGCGTGATGCGCACTGAAAATTTTTTAAACACAACTTCACCTCATCTTCAAGTGTCATCACGCCACCCCAGGCAAAGTTTGAACCCAGAAACGACTTGTTACCAGAGCCTACCAGCACGCACCTTGACGCGGGTGCACCCATGGACACGTCAGCCAAGTTTGTTTCAACTGTATGTCAAGACGTCATGCCAACCCCCCACATGTGATAGAAGTCAGCTAAGCGCCTGAGCTCGCGCAGCTGATGCCACCCCGCATGACAGAGACGCCTGCTTTCGTCACAGACAGAGATATGGCACCCAGGAGTGCAGCTCCGCCCATGGGTGGAGGAGCTAACCCCCGCACCTCAGAAAGCCAGCGGGCAGGTGGAATATATGTCCGTGCACCATTGCAGAACAACAGTTCATTCTCAGCAGCTCGCTCTACCACCTCGTGTGCTGGAACTCTCTGCCAACTCCTACATCTTTATGACCTACCAGAAGCTCAAGACCTTCACCAGCAACACCAAAAGAAATCTTCACCCCTTCAACACCCACTACCCTTCTGGTAGTGCCACCCGAGTCCCTTCTGGACAACAGCATTGAGTTAGTTCGGGTCATAGCCACCTAGCTGCATCTGGTCTTGTCTAGTTTAGACCCAGGTCCCCTTCACCTGGTTTATCGCAATCTACTTCCGTTACAGTCCTTGTTAGTTAGGAGATAGTACACATTTTATATTGAACCTCCAAGTACTGATTCTAGGGTGACTGACGTGTATCCCCCGTAGACGTCCGCCCACCAGGAAAAAGCAGGAGACAGCGTCATTACAACCCAATTGCTGAACCGAGAGTAGGACTGCGGGCTCCCTTAACCAGGAGGACGTACGTCGCGAACACACCCATTAGATGGCCAATCATACCGTGCACCTGGTGTACAGTACGGTAGAGCCCTAACCAATAGGAACTCAATCCACTAGGCGGTTAATCAACCAACCCAGCCAATTCACTCCATCCACCGTGCTGAACTGTCACCGGAAGGAGTAATCAGATATGATTCTGAGTAGCTCGGCCCCGGCTGGTTTTACACCTAGCTAGGTATACACATTGCCTGCTCTTCCTTAGCGTGGCAGACCTTAGTTCCTACCTCTATGCCATACACCCATAGGAGTAGTGACAAGCGGCAAGCTAGGAAGGCAGCTACTGCCTCCGAATCCAACAAAAGTTTTTAACCCAGCCCCAAATGCCCTCTGCAACATAACCCCCTGAGAACGAGCTTAAGCCATCAAGACAACTGGCGAGGCCTCACCTCCCAGTCCCCCCACACTCCCTATTTCAGCCACCCTACAAGACCGCACCAAGTCTTTGTCGACTTCTGTCTGGGGCTCTACGCCAAACCCGTGGTTTCAGCACCGCAGGACCAACAGCCCTCCGCGGGCTACCATCAGCACTGCCAGCCACAGCACCACCTCCGCCCAAGGACCGAGCACGAGTTCAGACCGGCTCCAGCAGCAACAGCAGCCGAGTCAGGAGCTACCCCGGGCCACACCCAATACAGGTAAACCAGTGGCTGTGTGCAAACTCTTAGTACAAAGGACAGTTAAGCCCACAGCAGACTTTGTGCATTGCTGTCAAGCCACGTGTCCTAGCTTATATACCGGTTGGAGTCCGCGAGCAGCCAATAAAATCAGTCCGGTCATATCGCCCGTGTCTCTGACTGACACACATAACCTTGCCCGACCGTGACACATCGTCGTCAGTCACCCGACGTCATGCGTCAAGCTCAAAAATAAATAAACACAAATAAATAAGCTTTGAAAGCTGATACTGCTACAGTAATTTAATTAACATAATTCTCTGCCACAAAATAATAATGACGGTACCCATATTACTAAATTTTAAGACAGTAGGTATTTTGTTAATTTTCATAGATGTAGTTACCTCAAAAACAAAACACTTGCTTTCGCAATGACCAAAAACATACACACTTTAACCTGTAGACCAATTAATATCTCCTACCGCTGTTTGAATTTCACCATTTTATGAACATGCCAACTGCAAAATTATGACTCAATTATTTACACAATTCCCAATGAAAAATGCAAAAATTAGAGAGTACACAGAAAATTCCTGTGCTAAATCAGAAACGTATCATTTATGTAATTTCATTTATATATGGAAAAAAAGTTTTTTTTTTCTTTTCAGAACTGTACACACATCTATAGAATCAAATCAAACTCATAGATGTTATATACTAAATATTTTTGATTCCTCGATTCTAGCTGGAATCTTTAGAATAGAAGAACCGATTATCAAATTGTCCTATCACTAGTTGTACAACCTAAAATAAATGTAAAAATTAACCACAAAGCTGAGATGATGGGGACCGTATTTTGATGAAAGGTGGTAAAGGAAAAAAGTTTTGATATGCAGAAGAGAGACAGGAGAGTAACAGTAACATTACCATGAGCCCTGAGTGCTTTGCTTTTGTCGTGTGGGTAGTCCATGACCGGCTCCTTCAATTCCTCGTGGAGCTGGTCCATGAAGCAGCGCAAAAACTCCTGAGTGTCGTGCTGTTGGTACCCGCGAAACATTGGGTGCACCTGCCCAAACACCATCACCACATGTGCAACCATAGTGCGAGCCACTTACCCTTTATTCCTGTGAAGAACGCTTTACATTTTGTAAATCTTATACAAATAGCAAAACATGTACCTTAAAGGGAAATTTATTTCAAAATTACTTGTCCGAAACTTAGTAGCAAACCCATACTAATAAAGGGGGAATTTAAGAGATCTATAGCTTCACAAATTTTTGTGTGTAGTTATCTAAGAACTTCCCTATACACAAGACAGTGGGAAAATTAATTTGTAGTTACTATACAATATAAAAAAGTAACTATTAGCTAAAGTTCTTAACTTTCCTGCTGCAACATTGACAGCCATGCTGCCACCTATAACTACATCAGAAAATGCAATTATGCATGCTAATTCACATTACCAGTTACGGTACACACCATGTACACTGCTGAACTGATACTGTAAAGAAGAAAATGAGCCTGGCTTCTATACAAAAAAAACTTATATTCATCCTTTTACTACTATGTCAAGTTAATACTATACTGTGTACTCTGAAGACTACCCAAAAACACTACATTTCCTCTGGTGTTTGCCTACCTGGACTAACAAAATTGGACATGCTGATAGCTTGCCCACTGGCATCTCCTAAGCTTATGTTTCTTTCCCCCTTATTTCTCCTATCTTTAAGGATTCCATCTACCTGGTGCGTGAACTGGGTTACAATGTGTTCGTAAAACACATGTTAAAAACAAATTATTTCATGTTTACATAATCTTTTTGCACACAAAAAGAAACAAAACTTCAAACTACGGTAAAATACAACTTTCAACAGTCCACACTTATTGCCAACACTATTTTGAAGCTATGTATTTAACTTGAGCAAATATATCTTTTTCAGGCTCTTATTGCATAAAATATTCTGGGTGAGTTCATGTAACTAGTATAGGGCTCTGCACTGAACTTTGCAACAAACTTCTCACCTATAAATTATAAGGTCAATGCTAAAAGTCCCGCAGGGACACGCAGCACGACGAGAACACTGCATGCCAGTTCAGAGCTCTATGCATAGCACCAATGGTGTACTTGATGCAAGTGGCAGCATCACCCAATTCCTCCCACACTTCCCACCCTCAACTGTGGAAAACAGCTGCAGGGGTAGACATGCCCCTTAATGTGTTTAAACTTTTCAACTCCTTTTCCTTATGCTTGCACCAGTCATTGGCACTGAAGGGATCAACTGCGAACTTGTCCTGGCCCTACAAAAATTTTTCATGAGCTATAAAACACTACAAATCTGAGGAATACGCTGCCTAATTAATGAACCACCCTCATTCGGAAATTGGTGTACATTAATTTGGACTAAACTTCTAAAACTCTACTGATAAGAATGCTGTATGTACGGTAACATTAAGAAAATACTGCCTACCACTCCTGTACGTGACAATGTAACATGGTACTCACATTCCTAATGCCGTACAGGATGCCGGATGGAACCACGTATCCTGGCCTCTTGCGGTGCCACATGTCCTGGACGAGGCGCAGGTAGCTGCGCGACAAACCTGGCTTCTTGTCGCTGAATCGGGAGACGACAGCCGAACCACAATCCAGGAAGAACTGGGTAAGTGGTGGGGCGTTGGAAAGGGCTTGCAATGCAGAGTTCATGTAGCATGTGTTACCAATGTTCTGTAAACCAGTCAAGCCTGCAACACCACCATATGGAAACTAGTTCAAATATAACATGTTTACCAACAGATCTGAATACATATATTAACAACAGGATGCACATTACCAGATTTGAATTTACATTGTTCACTGGCTAAAGTTTACATTGCTCACCATTGTGAGACAGCAGTCCCATTTTAATTTTTTCTATACAATGTACAATAAAAATCTCTCTTTTCACCTCTTATAGGACCCAAAAAAAAATTAGTGTGAAATTGTACAAAATAATTAAATTTTTATTGTAGGACAACTTGAGCATTAAATGTTGTCACAGAACATGTATGTCAAATACAGGATGTGTAAAAATAAAGCGAATATAATAATGCTACTATAGTTGAAATTGTTATAACAGTTTAGCAAAAAAAAAATAGTTATGGATAAATTTGTATACACAGGAAGGATATCATTCAACCAACAAATCACTGCTAACAGATCTTCCCAGATAACTTGTAAACAGACAGCAAAAGCAACTATAAAATGCACTCCTCGTTGACAACAAGATATATATAGGCCTAAATATTAAATTTTTTATCTAAATAAATATTTTATTTTTGAAATTACGAACTGCCACACAAATCACGTTGAAGTGAGTGAGTGAAGAGATTTTGGCAGCTCTTAACATCAAGATCTTGACAGCTGACGTGTTATTCAAAGTACTTATGAAAACCAACCAGGCAATTGCAAAGAAACTANAGAATTCAGAGCACGCGAACGAGAAAATAAGAAAGAGGTAAAAAAAAAAAAAAAAAAAAAACCACATTGGACTCAATAACTTGAAACGATGGATCAGCCAAGTGAGGTTATGAATTTGTTAGAAATATACTGTTATTATTATGCAACTTTTATTCCTATGTGCATAAAACAAAAAGAAAGTGATGAATTTCAGGTGCCATTAATGTTTAATACTGTGTCTAGTAAGGCGTTAAGATCCGGAACTACCATTCCCAATTTGTTGCCCAATTTACTGTTACAGTAATTTCTTACATTGAAATGTATGCAGTTACAGGAAAGTGATTTTTTTTTAAAGGTTGATTTCGAGATTAGTCACTTTATCGTGAACCACCTACAATTCACTGACAGTTAATGGAACACTTCCAACCCACAAACCTCGGCAAGTTTCCTCTTCAAGTGAAGAATAACTGAATTCCAATGTCAACATTTTCTAAGAGCAGTACGCACTAGGGAAAGAAGACAATGCTAAATATTACAAGGTAACACCTGACGCTCTACTTTTATTGCAACACAGAAAATATGAAAATTAAAAAAAATATATAGTTTCCAACATGTTAAAAAAAATGGGGGGAAAACAAAGCACAATTTAATAATGATTGTCTGTATTTACAACAAAATTCTGATACAGCAACTCTAACCAGTAATCTCAAGTCCAAAGCGCCAACAAAATGCATCGACTAGTCGTGGACTTACTGTTACGACATAAGCAGCAAAAATACGTAATATCAAACACAAAACACTAAATGAAAACTGACATTTATAAAATTTCATAATATGCACACAGTTCTTGCACAGAAGAAAGTTGACACATGGGTCAGTTAAGGTAATTGTGAATATGGGGTTTACCAAGACGGAACTCTGGATAATTCACCTTTTTCCCCCAAATTAATATGTACATTGCTAGATCAAAATTGCATGATTGCAATACCATATTTATAGATTTTCTAAAATATCTACTAAAGCACTACATATTTTCAGGAGAATCACATTGGTAATCATTCAAGAAATTTTTCACAAAATTGGTTACATTGCACTTTTTTGTTCCTATCCTTGGTGTCTTGCCTTTAAAACAATCAAATTGTTCCTTTAATATTTACTGTTCTTAAAATGATTTGGTTAGCTGTAAAAATCAAGTTCACAACCCCCCCACAGTTAGAAATTTTTTTTTAGTTTTCATTACTTGCAATTGTGAGTAGAAATTAGAGAAAAATCAAGATTGTAATTTGGTATATATTTTTATTTTAAAATAATCTTAAAATATGTGGAAGTTTGTAATATTTTTTTATGTTTAATTTGCTTTTAAATTTTTTGACATACACCCATCTTCTCAGTTACCCTAACTGACCCTATTATTATTATTACAAACGGGTGTTTACACATAACCATTACGATACCAAAACAAGAAGTTACTGATATAATTAATGAGCCTACTTGAGTGCAATAATTTTAATGAAGTTCTTAAAAGCTATCATGATGGTAAATCTTATGCAATATCATTACAGATGGATCGACTTGGGATGTAAACAGTCTAATGTTTTGGTAATTTTGAAAATAAGTGATTGAGCCACTTAGTCCTTCTAAGTTTGCATGGCCTACCGCAATGCTACTTCTGTAAAGAATTTGGTGGAAATTTGTTGATTGATTCCCAAGATAAGACATAGAAGCTCCATTTTCTGATTTGGCGATATCTTACAAAAAGGCCTAAGAAGAAAATCAGTACAAGATGCTTTAAACAGATACTATCAACATACAACATTTCAATGGATTAGTTTGAATTAATTCATAGAAATGGCAAATTTATCTAAATCGGTTTCTGGCCACCTTAGATTATGTACAATTTATATGGCCTTATGAAGCACTATTTGTGTGCATAAATGTGAGGAAATTAGTTTAATGGTTCCAGAAATATGGCTTGATTGTTCCATTTTCTCACATGGCCCAATCTTGCAAAAGGTTGGAAAATAGCATCTACATACACATAATTTATGCTTCAAAGGAATGCTGTACCACACAAAATTTAGTTGAATTTAGTTTAATTGTTGAATAGATATAACATACTAATCCAAATTATTTATGGCCTATATTAACACAATTTTTAGAAAAAAGGCTGCCTCACCTAAAACACGTACGTAAGTTCCAAAAAAGAAACCAAAACATAACACTCTTGAGCTTGAGAAACTTGCTTAACAAACACATTATCATCTTTAGCAACATCAGTACTAAAACCTCCAATATTATGGAAAACCGATCTTGAATAATATCTCCTCTTATAATGACGCGCAGACGGCATACTGGATGTAAATCACAGATTCAGTTCACAAGCACGTCTGAACATGCGGGCGGCAAAACTCTCAATGCAAACTCCTCGGCAACGCTCGGTAACTTTAGGTGTTGCCGCACCTGGCTGCCCTATAACCACCATGTAATATTATCACAGGAAGCACATCCTGTCACGCTGATAAGAACTTCCGGTCTTGCAACTACGTTCAAGGTCAAATCTATTTTCAAACGTGTTAAAGGGAAAATTTGTGTAAAATAGTAATTTTAAAAAATTAATAATTTTTTATACTTTATTTAAGTAGCATAAACAAATTGTACATCTCACTATTTTTGCATGTAATACTACCTTACAGAATAGTGGGCAAAAAAGGCTGANAGTTCCAAAAAAGAAACCAAAACATAACACTCTTGAGCTTGAGAAACTTGCTTAACAAACACATTATCATCTTTAGCAACATCAGTACTAAAACCTCCAATATTATGGAAAACCGATCTTGAATAATATCTCCTCTTATAATGACGCGCAGACGGCATACTGGATGTAAATCACAGATTCAGTTCACAAGCACGTCTGAACATGCGGGCGGCAAAACTCTCAATGCAAACTCCTCGGCAACGCTCGGTAACTTTAGGTGTTGCCGCACCTGGCTGCCCTATAACCACCATGTAAAATTATCACAGGAAGCACATCCTGTCACGCTGATAAGAACTTCCGGTCTTGCAACTACGTTCAAGGTCAAATCTATTTTCAAACGTGTTAAAGGGAAAATTTGTGTAAAATAGTAATTTTAAAAAATTAATAATTTTTTATACTTTATTTAAGTAGCATAAACAAATTGTACATCGCACTATTTTTGCATGTAATACTACCTTACAGAATAGTGGGCAAAAAAGGCTGTGTTTGGCACACATGATACTGTAGATACTTTCCGCATACAAAGTTTTGTCAAAATTAGCAGCATGGTATGATAGCTANGTTTGGCACACATGATACTGTAGATACTTTCCGCATACAAAGTTTTGTCAAAATTAGCAGCATGGTATGATAGCTATAGCAAATTAACATAAAATATATGTATTACCACCACTTTTACAATAAATGCCTCAGCCATTTAAATTGCATGTGTTTACATGGCCTGCCAAATTTGGTGAGAATAAGTTGAGTAGTTGTTGAGACAAACTTACGAGCTTTATATCTTCATGTAATACTATTTTCTAAAATGGCAAACCAACAATAATATTCATTTCTAAATTAAATGCTTACATTATACACTACCAACACAAATTTTTTTGGCTTAAATCAGTTTAATAGTGCCCAAGATATGATAAAATGCTAAATATTAAAATTACCATCATTTTGAAAATAAGCACACAGCATGGTCAAAAACTATAAAAATGGGATGTCCTTACTGTACTATGTGTGTTCGGTGAAAGTTGGTTAACATGTTCAAAAGGTTTTGGGGAGAGAGAAAGAGACGCGCATGCCAACAGGATAGTGATCTCGTAGGACAAGCTTTCATTTGGAAAATTGGCTGAAAACTTTCCATTTCAAATAATTTTAGCTATCGATGATGGGACATGCAAAGTTGTTGCTCACCACGTGGTTTTCCACTGTCGTCGCGGCTGTCCTCGCTATCCGAGCTCTCGCCAGAGTCCCCCGGGGCAGGGAGCGGACTGTAGTGCATTGTCTGGCGCACGCATGGTGCACTGTCCGCCTGATCCAGAAACACTTCTGTCTCGCACAGATAACACCACACTCGGTGTGTGGTCATGTTCAGGTGGATACAGTGGTTGCGCATGGCCTATCAGCAACACACAACACCGCTCTGATAACACATCATTACTCTCTCACATTTCACACACACAATGACTGTTTACAAACATATTACACTTTTATGTGCCGCTGTTAAAGCTTTCACTTGATTTTTCATACACATAACAAAGCAGGAACATTGTGAACACTCAAGGTAAGAACTTTTCAATCAGTGTGCTGTGGAAACTTAGAAAAGGGTGCTTCCAGATCTAATATAAAAATGTTTTAATAGAAAACATTTTGAATTAATAAACTGGTTAAATTTTTGTATTTTAGTGCCAGATATGTGACTGTATACATAAAAGGCTTACATTCAAAAGTTCCCTCATACCAAGAATAAAAAAAATAAAATAAAAATGATAGGGGAGTCAATTTCTGAAAAATGTAAAACAAAGCAAAATTATACTTTTTAAATACCTATCCAAGCTATTCACACGGTGTTGATAAGAAACCTTATTCTCAAACTTGCTTGATGTTTAGCATATTACAAATACATATACTGCACAACATTAAGTGTGTACTTTTGTGTTGCCCGTTCTAAATCAATATGTACATAGTATAAAAGAAAGTCCCTGGCGCATATGTGTCTCTGTACGACTGATCTAATCTCGAGAACCACTGAACGGATTAGGATGCGGTTCCTACTGTTATGATCTGCATTCATCGAGAAAGGTTTGTGTGCATTAAAAATTGCCCTAGCACTTATAGTATAGGAGCTGAGCGTTAACGATATTAATGAAACAAGTCGGGGAAAAATGTTTGCAGCCAGCGCACTCTCATGGAATACGCTGCCTAATCCTTCACAGATAAACCAAAATCATGTATTAAAGAATTGTGCAAAATTAAATGATCTACAAAAAAGTCAGCGGTAGCATATATCTATTTTTAATAGATAAGTAGTAATAAGCGTATTNTCTACAAAAAAGTCAGCGGTAGCATATATCTATTTTTAATAGATAAGTAGTAATAAGCGTATTTACAATTTAAATTTTGCCGTAAAAACCAACTTAAAATTCACTGTCTTTTCTAACCACAAAGGACTTAATCTTTACCAAAATAAATTAATTCCTAATTGAAACTGTTTAATTTAGATAAGAAATGTCCTTTACAGCATACAATTATCGCCAATACTTTAAAAGTTATGAAAAGTTTTGTGAAAACGATTCCCTTGGATTTGCCTTTTAATTTTAGAAGAGTCCAATTTCCAATAAGAGTTTGTTTTGATATGACCATACATAAGGCACAGGGTCAAAAACCTTAAATGTGGCTGGAGTGGATTTGAGTGGAGCATGTTTTTCACAGGGACAACTATACGCAGTCCTTTCGCGTGTCACGTCAAACAGAAATCTTTCTGTGCTGGCGATCGGAGGCAAAACGATTAAGTTTGTATACAAAGAAAAATTTTTCTAAACCACTATCATATAATACTGTTATATTAGAGATGTATGAATGTGGATAAAGCGAAGGAGGTAGGTATGTCAGGATTGTGGTAAATGGAGGTCCATAATCTCTACCTACCCCTCTGGGAGACAGGCGTGACTGTGTGTGTCATATAATATTGTAATTGTCTTTTCCCCAATTTATTTATTATTGTATCGCTGTAAAACCTAAAATGTACGCAGGCTAAGCCACGCCGGGTCACTAGTAATAGTGTTATTTATAACAACACTGAACAATGCGTGAAAGTGATAAAACTTATGTATATATGTGTGTGTTTATATATATAAGTTTTATCATATTATAACATATATATGTATATATCTGTGTGTGTGTGTGTGTGTGTTTTTTTTCCCCCTTCTTTAATCATTTTCAATTTTTTTGTTCCCAACATTTCTAGTTCAACTTGTCTTTTAGTGTTAGCAAATTTAATATTTATGTACAATTTGTTTATGAAATATTTCCAGGTTATATGTAAAATTGCCCAACTTTTCCGTGTGTTTTGGACCTCCTTTGTGACAGAAACGTGGGTACACTCAGCTACTCTCATCATCGGAACACAAGGATGGCACATAAATGGAAGATGGGATCTAGGTTCCTGGGTAGGCTAGAGGTTACTACAGAAACCAAATTATAGGAGAAAGCTCCTGTTTTATATATTATTTATATCAACATAATAAATAGGCAATAGGTACACTCTTGGTGTAGAAGAAAATTTATCAATCACAACTCGACAGAGAATTATATATATTACCAGGGCAATTTCTTAAGAAAGTAATTAACAAAAAAAACAAAAAAAAATATTTTCTTTTGAACACTTTAGTTTAATTTAAACATTTTTCGCTACAACAGTATTATGTTGCAATCACCTTGGAAACACATATACTTTTATAACATGAGTATTTTCAGTAATTTTTTGTTGTTTTAGTATTTTCTACTTGCTTCAGTTTACATTTTTGAAAAACTATAATATTTCTTTCACTTTGGTCAATAAATATATCATCGGGTATCCGCAATCACCTCTCTTAAAATTTACATTATAAAAAAACTCTTAAATTAATTTGATTCTTTTTTTATGCATGGTAGCAAGGGAAGAAACAACTTCACTGTGTAAACAATGTGGAAAAAAAAACTGGGTCCAATGATGATGATTGGCAAACTATTGGCATGAAGAGAGGGAGCACAGCAGTTGAATGCAAGTAAAACTTGTGTTATTGATACAATAACCACACATCAAGAGACGTGCAGAGCAGCGGTCGGCTGACAGCGACTCCATGCCAAGATGGGATCATGGATATAAACACACACATTTGAACACAAGAAAATATGTTCCGTGAAAATATATTTTTGTCAAATTATCACTTTACTAGAGTAGAAATAAATTATTTAGTAATTTTAGCTAGGCAGTGGTCTCAAACATTCGACTAGTACTGTACAAAAGCATTTGCTAACCACTCATAGAAGGTAAGTCAAGGAAATATACGTTAAGAACTGTAACCTTGTTATGGATGGTGCTGTGGTCATTCTGAGCCTCTCCACATCCGATCCTGTAGCAGCCACGGTGCAGGCAGAGCCACAGGTTGGGACCCCGCGAGTCGCACTCCGAACATTTAGCATTCTACAACAGCCATCACTTACATTATTGCTGGCTGCATGAACCACGCAGGCTTCACTGACTAAGATTACATACCCTACTGCTAGTATAAAATGTAACAGAATGCACGCAATGATAAACAGTCGTTGGTAATCAGTGGCACAACAAAGGCTGGGTTTTTTTTTAAGGGCAGGGGGGGTGGAGGTTTAATTTCCAATGTTTATTCTTTAAAATCTAACACATGGGATACAAAACTGAAAGAAACCAGACAGTAAAACACCTAGCTGTCAACTTAAGAAGTACAACTGCAAATACAGTTCTAGACACACACTGAAAATAGTGACTCGCAACTGTAAAACAAGTGACAATCTTCGCTGCAAGAAACATTGAAAATGTTCCCACACATTATACTTCATGTTTTCCACTGCAATTCTTGTCAAATTTACATTAGCCGACTTTTCAAGGTTTTCCGTGTTGAAGACCGACATTCCTAAAACTAACATTGGGCACATGTTAAAGAGTTATGAGAGGCTTGGGCCTAAGTCACACTTTCCTCCAAGTTTTGCATTCAGTTTGGCACGGCATCTGGTATCGCAGGGCTAGCTTACTGCATCTGTCCGTAGAGGCAGCACACCACTGCTGTTTCTGCACGAGATGATGCTCGTCTGATGCTTCAATGGTGGGTCCAGCGTTAACTGCTAGGGTCTTCAATACAAATGCGGGTGAGGCTAAGTGTTAATGGAGTAACGACAAAACAACGATACGGGAAAGGAAGTACAAAAAACTTAAGTTTGATAAGGAATTGAACCTAGAATGTCATGGTGGGAAGCAAGTGACCGACTACTAAACCACTGCTCCCTGTAGGGTGTGGAGATGGGGGAAAAAGAAATTAAAAAGTTATATGTCAGCATTTGGGAACACAGTAATAGCTAGGAAGAGCACGACCAGCATTTGGATGCACTGGCAAAAGTGGAGAAGAGATTTGGACATCCGAAGGTTAGGAGACTATTGGTTAGACAACTGGCAATGGTATACAGTAACCAAAAAGGGCACAGTAACTTTATTCCTGTTATCAGGAACTGTCCGTAACATTAAAGTGTTACCTTCCACAGACACTGCCACTGATTCAACTGCCAGACTGCATACAATACCACTATCAGCCTGTGCTGGAGGGTGACGCACAGGAAGATCCCGAGCTCCCAACGTACATGTGTGGACAGAAGGGAGGTCGCACGCACAGCATTTGGCATGTGTCTACATATAACACGTCATACAATATCGTATTGAGAAAGTCTTTTACTATGTAAATGAATATTTTTCAGGTTAGTTCACTTTTATCTAATATTCTTGCTCTTCCTCCGATATAATATTGTTACATTGCTATCTATGTTTGTTTTATTGTACATTATTTTCATTATTCCATATGTATGCAGCTTTTTACTATATTTTGCATCTAATTATGATAACCTCTATTTTGTTAATTATTGTAATTGTTTTTATCTTTATGTATTTTGTAACCATTTCCACAACTCCAAGCGCATCTGTTGTGTGGAAATGGAAGCTGATAAAATAAATAATGAAATAAATACATAAATAAAAATAATTAATGTTGAAGTTTTCTTAAACAAAGGTGCTTGCTGTAGTACTTGTCCACAAAGCTTGCATTTGTCAATCTAAACTTAACTAAAAGTCCAAACGCATATTATGACAATTAACAATTACAGCATTACAGTTGAAGTCCCTCAAGAAGTTTCGGAAGGGACAGAAGAATTTAGGCTCATAAACCAGAAAAACTTTAAATGTTTTAATCCAGTGTTGCCTGCAGACCCGCCTTTCATGAGAGATTGTTTTCCTAACAAACGGATGTTGACTGTAACGTTGCGAATTCTTTCAGTCGCCGTCTCGGTCTACCCCTTCCACTCACTTCCCTGCAGCTGCAGTTTTAGCAAATTTTTCTAGGTGTATCTCTGCAACTTAAAGCGTGATTTCACATTTAAAAAATGCTCCTTTGTTCACGTGTTACGTTCCCCCACCTCTGTGCACTTCAGCACACTTCGCCTCTTCTGGACAGCATGAGACATCTAGCTTTTGTTTCTACCTTCTGTGTGCACCAAAAGGTTTTCCTCTGCACTTTCTGTCTAGCCACAGAGTCAAGATGATGTGTTGCCCGGCTCTGATTGCTGTGTTCTTCGGAACTTGAGATTCAGTTTTTTTTTTTAATTATAGTTTCATTGCTAGTAATCTGCAATAGTTTAAAAAAAAAATTTTGTTTGTGATGTGTGCTTGGTGGTGTTGTTTGGCTGTTAACACCAACATGTAGATTGGATATTTTTGTTTTCCCTCCTTCGTGAGTAAGGCTAGTTACTTTGTTTGTTCACCGGTCACACACCAGGTATTTATTTCTTTATTAACTTTTGCGGCTCACTCATTTTTTGGTGAGGGTTAAAGTCCTCTGATTCCCGTTCACATTTTCGGATTCGTGTTCCCGGATTACCAGACCCAGCCTTTAAATACCTCTAGTTTGACAAGCACCAAAGCTGCCGCTTGGTAGAAAGTGTTTATACTGGTGTCTAAAGGGCCAATTTACTACNTGTGCATCCATCTCAGATTCCCCAGTTACCAGGGAAATCACCTCCGCATCTCTGGTCTCTCAAGTGCGACATGCTAGCCATCAGGGCAGCTAAGTTACAACGGGACTTTTGTGCCATGTACAGTCACCCAGCATGATAATGTATTAGCGCTTCCTATTTGGCTTTGATGAATGTATTTGTTTGTGTATGTCGCTTCCTTTTGTATTTGTTTGTGCCGGGTCCTTTGGTATGGTCCATACGGTATAAGAAGGCCACTTTCTGACAGTCAGTGAGTGGCAACTTAACGTTTACGAAACAAACAAAGTGCCATTTACAAAATCCTGTATCAGCTGATGCACGAACGAACAAAAGTTAAAATTACGTTGGCTATTCTGAGTGCACTGCCAATGCACATCACAAAAGCAGAAAATACGCGGGTAAGAAAGAGTTCTTACATTTATTAATGCATTTTATTTTACAAGGACACAAAACAATGGTTGTTAGTGTTAAAAACTAAACTTCGTGATAATGTAGTTATGTATAGGTGTTCAAAATGAAATGTACAATAGAACGATACGACGCGGAAAAGTTTTCTGAAGTTGTGCTAACTTCAGAAAGTTTTTTCACGTCGTATCATCCCTCTCCAACCTCGCTTTCAACACGTCCTTGATATTAATTCGAAAAGCATATAGAAATATTGCATAATATTGTTGAATTATTTTTCTATTAATTTGACGAAACGACACGAATTTGAAATATATTTCCAGCCCGTAATCTAAGAACAATCAACTTAAAATCATACGCTATCTGTTATCCAAAAACAGCGGCTCAAACTTCGCCGTGACGCGCTGTGCGCGCGATCTCTCGGATATTATGCGAGGTATTATCAGCCAGTAATGAACCTCTTTTTTGCGCTATATATAACGAATTTACAAACAAATGCCAATAGTTAGATTTTTCCACGAGCTCTGCATAATTTTTAAAGTAACATNAGATAATCTACCAGCTTGACATTGACGAGGGTCAGTGGGCCTGCAAAGGGGAGGAGTGAATGTTTTTACAGCTGCCGGGCAGGTATGGTCCATAAGGTATAAGAAGGCCACTTTCTGACAGTCAGTGAGTGGCAACTTAACGTTTATGAAACAAACAAAGTGCCATTTACAAAATCCTGTATCAGCTGATGCACAAACGAACAAAAGTTAAAATTACGTTGGCTATTCTGAGTGCACTGCCAATGCACATCACAAAAGCAGAAAATACGCGGGTAAGAAAGAGTTCTTACATTTATTAATGCATTTTATTTTACAAGGACACAAAACAATGGTTGTTAGTGTTAAAAACTAAACTTCGTGATAATGTAGTTATGTATAGGTGTTCAAAATGAAATGTACAATAGAACGATACGACGCGGAAAAGTTTTCTGAAGTTGTGCTAACTTCAGAAAGTTTTTTCACGTCGTATCATCCCTCTCCAACCTCGCTTTCAACACGTCCTTGATATTAATTCGAAAAGAATATAGAAATATTGCATAATATTGTTGAATTATTTTTCTATTAATTTGACGAAACGACACGAATTTGAAATATATTTCCAGCCCGTAATCTAAGAACAATCAACTTAAAATCATACGCTATCTGTTATCCAAAAACAGCGGCTCAAACTTCGCCGTGACGCGCTGTGCGCGCGATCTCTCGGATATTATGCGAGGTATTATCAGCCAGAAATGAACCTCTTTTTTGTGCGATATATAACGAATTTACAAACAAATGCCAATAGTTAGATTTTCCACGAGCTCTGCAAAATTTTTAAGTAACATATATTTCATGTAAAATGATTTGGAGTAAAAGTCATTTATATTCGGTCGGTAATCGTTCGTCTACGTAAATTATACGCCATATTGTTCTCATGATACCCATCTCCTTGTTTGTAGAAAGTGAGACGCGTGAATAGTTTTTAAGCAATTCTAATGTTATTCCACGTCACATATTTCCAACTCGAATATATTAGCTATAACGCCCAAAGTGTAATAATAGATACAACAGACAGTCTCGCAAATGTTAACCCAAATTCACTATCTCGGACAAAGTAAAAAAGAGTTCGCAAATATTTCATTATTTGCAACATTTTATATTTTTAATTGTATAACCTACTTATTTTTTTAGACAGATGTCAGTTTTAAAGTATCTTAAAATTTGTTTTGCATAACAGTACAATGACAAGTGGATTAGCTGACAGCGTGTTGATAAAAAATACAGCCCCGACTTGACGGACCAGCTGATGGCGGAAGGATACATAGTCACGTGTAGTCAGACGTAAACAGTGGCGCTACTTTCGCAGACCTGTCAGAAAACGGCCTTCTTATACAGTATGGACTATAATTGTTTATTTATTAAGCCATTTTGTTTGTTGTTTGTGCCAAAGACCCTGGACATTTCTGTGTTTGTTGTAAGTCGATATAACATTTTATTAGTTACTTATAGTTTGGTCGTACATTAGCACAACATTTCAACATTTTTTAATTTTAAAAAAGTCTGAAAATAAACTTGTTTTTAAGTTATGTACAAAAATGTAAGACAAAAAATTATGTTAAAAGCAAAGAATTCATTAAGGTTGCAATTGAAACAGTATCATACAAACCTCTCGTGCACGATCCAAATCTGTAGGGTGGAATTCCACAAACGTGGCTATGTGTGGACACTTAATGGCTCTTGACGTCATTTTCTGTAACTGACAAAATAATTTTTACGTAAGCATTGCAGGAAGCATTAAAACAAACAGAAATATTTGAAACACTGTGCACCACTAACTTTACACCACTACCACAGTCCAAACCTCACAAAATTAACTTTGCGTTGCAAAAGAACTATTTATTTCTTTCATGCAACTTAAAAAAATCTACAAGAAAATTGCAATCTAACTAAAATAATTTATCCTAGCCTAAAGAGGAATTTTAAACCACAACACAGCAAACTACTCTTGGCAAAAGAATGAAATTCCTTAAAATATTAATGCTAAAAACAGTTTGCCTACCTTTGGAAAATTGTGTTATTAAATACATCAAAAATCAAACTTTAGTATAGCAAGCATTTTACTATGATACATGGTTCACTGCCTGATAAATAAAACTGACAATTCTCTACATCCAATTTTCAATTTGAAACCACACAGGTGAACTTCGCCACCCTCAATCACTGCCACGTGGATGAGGTCTAGAACACACCCACAGCCATTAGACGTGTCGGCATGACTGGAAGGAAGTGACTCACTGCAGGAAAAAAGAAGTGACTCACTGGAGATAATACTCTTGTCCATGAAAAAATACCACATTAAACAAAAAAAAAGAAACCCTATTGAGAAATCATTAAATTTTACAAAAAAATATTGTAAATTTTTTTTAAATTATTACAATTAGAAAGTTAATTATAAAAAATTGCCGCTTTTTGTGTAAAATATTTGAGTAGTATAAATTTTATATATTTGGCTTTCGCAAAGCTTACTGTGTCGGAAATGTGTGGTCCCTATAAATTACATTTTGCGGTTTGCGTTGAAATTTCTGTACATCGCAGATTTTGCTGTTTACATCCTATAATGCAGAACTTCCAGGAACAAAGAGAAAGATGTAAATTCATACAGCCATTCTGATATGGATTTACGATAGTACTGGTGTATAATTTGGAGAGTCGGCCGTAGCACGTTAGAAAGTTTGACTACGTAAACGTTTACATATAAATTGTATGCCAAAGTTTGAGGGTGTTTGGAGGTGAAAATTGTCAAAGCATTACAGCCTTCAACTTAATATTTTTTCACAGAGTTAACAGCAATTGAATTGTAGTCTCATAAATTTTTAATGTATGGATTGAGAAATCAACAGAATATTACATACTTGTAATTCAAATTTTTTTTCTTTAATTTATACAGCTGATCAGAATATTCCAATTTTACCCAAACTAACTTTCAATTTCCTAAGGAAAATTTTTTTTAGAGCAAAAAATATAGCATCACTTACAGTAACTGTCAATAATTATAGAATTCTTCGTACAGTTTTGTATGTCATCTTAATATTTCACATAGAATTGTTAACTTCCATATATTTTCTTACATCACAATGAACAAACTACTTTTTTAAACACAAAAATTAAAGAATTTCCATAGAATAATACAGAACTTGAGGAAGAGCATGCATTAGACATACCTCAGAATTCAACTATTTCAATAGACTTGTGGTGCTACTAGAATAAAATTAATAATAGTAACCTTCACTGTTTGCATATCTAGATGATACATAAAAGCACAGTAAAACTGTACTGTATACTCTGGCTGGAGTAAAAGCTAAATGTTCAAATTTCTCAATGTAAAAGAGAGAAATGTGACATTAAATCAGACAAATCTTCATTATTTTTAACTGACAGTCATTAAATAAAAGAGAATAAATATTAAAGATTCCTTATGCTAAAGTTTAAAAATACAAAATTTTTTTGGTGAAAACCAAAATTAGTTAAGTCCAGAAATACACACATGTTTTAGCATTCCACTGAAAAAGCAAATAATACTTTAATAAATGTAAAAAAATTTGTTCATGTAGCACTTACATATTAAATCATAGTAACATTGTGAAAAAACTATACAACATAATTGTAGTTTCAACTATATAATACAAAAGTTGAATTCTAATAATTTTCAAGGAACAGCTACACAAATATGATCCGCAAACTGTGTGCAGCCACAATTTCCTTCGGTATTTCTTGCTGGCAGGTGGTTGGGCTAGGCGGGATATGAATTCAGTAGCGAGGCAAGCAAGTGCCTGGGCCAAGGCACATGCTGTGCTGCACTGCTCGGCATGTGCCTTGGCTAAAGAGGTAAAGAGGAAGAGGGAGTAGAGAAGGGGAAGGAGTAGAGAGGTGGAAGGGGGAGAAGAGGAAGGAGGAGGGAGATGGAGAGGGAGGGAGGGATG